>JAKZAP010000004.1:9954648-10050525 GCA_023053575.1 Branchinecta lynchi
CAACTCGGATTGTGTATTCGGAGGTGGAACTGCGGGTTTTACATTGGTCGACTGGATTAAAAGATAACAAGCTAGTACAGATCATTCGGGAAAACTCCGAGAATAAAATGTATCGAGAGCCGTTGTCAACAAGAATGCTGCGCCGGACAGGTGTTTTCTTGCCGACAGCGAGTCCGACAGACCTTGTCGTCTTCTAAGGACCCCGCCGTACCTGTAATACCAGTGCAACCTGCTTCCGTAATCCCTCAGTCCATTCGTAAACCATGAACCCGTAGACTAGAATTTAATATGGTATATTCTACCCCCCCCCCCCCTAACGACAACTCAATGATTTTCACTTCTTTTGCCATTTTCGATGCGTAACGTGCTCCCGATGATTTTTTGGAAGAAGCTGGTTCGTCGAAAAAAAAATGTTTATGTAAATGTTTCCCTGATTGTACTAGAAGTCAATGGGCCTGGAGAAAGGCTAAAAGCAGCAAAAGCCGTGGATAGTTTGTTAAAAGCAGGGTCGTATCCAGGGGCGGGGGTATAGGTGGTCCCCCCCCTCCCAACGTACACAAATAATGGTTTTTGATAGGCTCTAACCTCTGATCCGTGTCTTTTTTATATTTCTTGGTCCGACCCGGTGGCCGCGGGCAAAAACCCTCGCGAAATAGATTCCTGGATGCGGACCTGCTTTAAAGTATTCATTATTTTAGAATTTTGGAACATACACATTAAATAGTGCCAGGTGTGCTTTAAGGCAAGGCTGCTGGTGACCAAAGTCATAATCAGCTCCACAGTGCTTTGACTCGTCGCACTTTGATGCGTGCCATAAGAATTCGTGCTAATATGGGGAATTGAACTTCAGCCAAGTTCTGAAAGTGGGCGGGGTACGCTTCTATAAGCGCGGAATTTTTGACATGTGATGTTTTTGACAGGTTGTAAAGGATATTTGCTCTTGGTATCAGAGCTCAGAATCGAATGGATGCCAAGGCGCGTATGTCGTTGATTCCCGCCCATACGCTTGATTAGCTCAGTCAGAACTCAGACATGTTACTACGAGAAATCAAGAATTCATGTAATGCGTTCCTCTATGCTTAGTGTTTTTATTCGTGTTGTAGCCACTACCCCAAGCAACCTTTAGAAAGATTTTATCAGTCGCTTGGTACCACTTATGACAAGTGTTAAGATGGCTAATTTAGATAAAGACCATGTTGGTAGATGTAAGAAAGGTAATGAAGTGCTTAGCCACCTGGATATTTAGAATAGGTATCTCCGTTGAATCGCATCTATACAAGATACAACTAAAGACGGCCTCAAAAACGCTATTTCTGCTTGAAACCAAAGATAATCTCTGTGTTGTGGTCTTTTCTTTCACCGAAGCTTTACACTCGGTGACCCAACTACACAAACATTCACCTCCTTGAGGTTGCTAATAGTAGAGTCTCAAACCCCTTTGATCACCACTGGTCACTGAATTCCTTTGTTCAAAGACGCTGGGATTCTAAAACCCCTTCCATAAGCGTAGTGAATAATTATTCGTATTTGTGAGCTTTAAATATCAGTTTTAGAAGAGTTCGTCCTTGTCAATCATGTTGTATCTCTCCTTTCACTTTTATTATCTTTCTTGCGCGAAGTTAGTTGTTACTTGGGAGAAGAATGTTAGAAGCCTCAAATCTTATTTTATTTGTACCATGGACCGCACCAGTGGGTGGGTTTGCAATACAGCAGAAGCTGAAGATTTGATTAGGATTAAATTCGGACTACCGGTCTACCTGGTAGGCCAGAAGATATAGAAGTCAGTCTTAATAATCCCGCCAAAATGTCTGTGCGTAGTGTTGATAGTTAGACATCACAGACATTACATTGCTAATTATTCTAGCATGATTCGTTACGCTAATAAGTAAGTAAGTAAGTAATTTATTTATGACCCGCCATTTTGAAAAGGCGGAGTAAATGAAGAAAATAAAGAAAATAAACAAAACACATAAAACACACCAGAAAAAGACACTTAATTTTCAATCTTCGGTCAGGGAGCAGTGGACGACGTCGGTGCGCTGGTTGGGCCCTGTTGTCCATGATTTTTGAAAGCGACGAGGAAACAACCAAAAGGGGTAACACTTGCATCTTGAATTTTAAATTTCTCCGTCAATGTAATGGTTATGACATAATTTCGACAAGTGGAGCAGGTGCTTTGCATATTTTAAAATGACATGATCTCATCTTTTTAATCTCCTTCTTTCGCAGATCATGAGTGGTGCCAGAACGAAATAGTAATAGAAGGAGCGCAGAATATAATGAATTTAATGTTGGAAGGCAATTAAGAATCCACCTTCGTCAACCGCGTCTAAGTGGTGAGCCAATGAGTTGGACAAAACAAACCGAGGATAATGTGTAGGTCTTCAGTTGTGCTTTAAGCTGCACAGATTGAACAAAAAATAAGTTCTTAGCGTATGGAGCCTTGGTGCTTCATAGCTTACTAATGTTTGCTTGTTTTAGAACTCCTCCAAAGATGAAGTTCTGCGGTTATACGGATCCTTCGGTCAGCTTTACGGTTTATCACCCCAGGACCAGGCAGCCAAAGAAAAAGCGCTTCAGTCAATGTCGTCTATGTCCTCCGCCCAAATCGTCTCAGCAGCTGCGGCCCTCAAAGGACCGTCACTGTCGGGTCTTGGTATCCCCCTCCTCTTATGCCCCCACGGTAAGTGCCTTACGGGTAGTCCTGCAAGATCATCTATATGTGGACCTAGGATACAATTCCGAATACTGGGAAATGGCCAGTCATCCTCATAAGCAAGAAGTGGAATTCAGGAAAATACCCAAATCAGCTTTAATTGAGTAGTATTGAAAGTAGTATAACCCTAGGTTCACACAGACGTTCACAATGAGGCGATATCGGCAATCGCCGAGATTTTCGTCGCCAAATTGGCGATTTCTGTTGCGTCGTCAGGGCGATTTTCAAAGTTGGAAAAATTCGACTTCAATCGGGCGACAGTACAAATTTATGCACGCAATAGCAACATTTCGCGTTAAATTCTGTTGCCGACGAAAATTCAATGTGAACATCCAGGCGATAAGAATATTCTGTCGCTGCTATTCAAAAATCTCGTTCATCGCTGCGATTTGCTCTGTGTGAACCTATGGTAAGGCAGTGGTTCACAGCATTTTCTCTACCCCCTACCCTGGTCAGGATTGAAGAGCTTCGCATACCCCTTTTTTTTGACGAATCGTCGTTTTACAATTTGTATCACAAGCAAACCGTCAAAAAGACGATATTATTGGCCTCATTATAAGGCATACATGTGCATCTGAAGTTGCGTACGGTGTGTCGTCTGATCGTGAGGACAGTACTGAATCAAAGGACAGAAGACTCATAAACCACTGAAGCGATCGAGATATTAACTCGGACCAACTTGTTTTTCGGACATTCGCTAACCTCTTGGGGGGGGGGGGGGGGGGGGGTCTGTTGAACCCCTTTGGGTACGCGTATGGGGATGTGAACTGGTTAGAAGATTGCCTTCGGTTGGGATCACTGTTCCTATGGCCGGCTTCTACCAGACTGTTGTAGTGGTTTGCGAACTCTGTTCACAAGCCCCTCGGTAGCTCAGATGGTAGAGCGACCACCATGTAAGCAGAGGGTCCTGGGTTCAAATCTCGGCTGAGGAGCATTTTTGTCTATCAGTTCACTACTTATTTTTTTTTTTTTTTTTTTTTTTAATACCCGTAGCCATAATTTAACTTATTTTTATATTACATAAAAAAAAAAAGAAAAAAATCTTCTTTCGTACTTTTTGTGGCTACTCCTCCTTCCCTCAGTGACGTTAATTTAGTCTATTTTTACCCATTTTTAACTATTTACGTCACTTAACTTTTGAAAATAAGCCCGTATTGTATTTACTATTCTTCCCCCCTAAGACATCTTATTTTTATTTTTGTTTGTCCTACAAACCTCAACCATAAATTAAATTTTACTCCCAACCAAACTATTGTAAATTACTAAAAATAAAAAAATAAAACCATAAAGATTTTACCATACCACACATATAAGGGAAAAAAAAACGACATAAAGGGACAAATATATCTTTCCAACTATAAACAACTATAAAACATTTCCAACTCCACACAATATTTAAATTATACTATAAAACGCAAAATGCATTTTTGGAAACAAACTTGACTAGTTTTACTTTATCACAACCATATTTATTTATAAATCTTTTTTTAAACTCATTTTCAAAGACATAAAAACTAATTACTGGAAAATTACAAACAAACAAAAAACACGAAATACCCACGACTGCAAGGGGCTCTTCCGTCCGTAAAACTAAATAACAATATCACTTTAAAATAATCAACCATTAAATACACAATTTACAATTCATGACGTAATTTACATATAATTGGGTACACACAATATATATATATCAAAACAAAAACATAACAACTCAAACACAATCACTGGGCCTTGCGTTGTTGGGCATTTCGTAAAAATTAAATTTTTTATAAACCATAAACTTTCCAGTAATTCCTCTCAAAACTACAAACACACAAATAATTTCTTACTTCTTTACCACCAATCTACGTCGTTTGTCTCTAAAACTATACATATTTCCATACAAAACAAAACAAAAAAAAGAAACTAAATAATTTCAAACTTCATCTCTTACCATCACATTTCCGTTTTCATTTCCATTTTTCCATATTACATTATACTAAAAAATATGTTTCTACTCTTCTTTTCTCACTCTCAATTTTTTTAAACTCTCCCATTCTGTCCTAACCATCACTACTTATAAAATGCGTACCACCGGTTGAGGAAACACTGGTATAAGGCATCGACAGCAAATGATTCAACTCGAGGACTGCACAAGCTGACTGCCTGTCATGTTTTGCTCAGTCCACAAGGATTTTACTGACAAATTCAGGGACTGAGAAGGGAAACCGATTGTGAGGCCCCAGTTTGACTTTGAATTAAAAGTAATGCTACTGTTAATTAGTTGTAGCCAACTGCTGTCAGCAGCCTAAAATAAATAAAGAGGAGAAACTAATAAGGCTGAGTAAGGGTAACTCCAAAGACGAGTAATATTGACTGAATCACAACACTGTCCTGTTGCATCTCGGTTGAAATTGCCGTGTTTCGATTTTTGGACCTTGGGGTCGATATTGACCTCGAAATCTTCGAATGGTAAGGGGGAACCGGTTAGCAAAAAGTTAGCCAAGGTAAAAACTCAAAATCGTGACAAGGGTTAGCCTAAAAATTTACCTCTTATCACAGCTGGAGTATCGTCAAATATTCTCGTGGAGTATCGTCAAATATTCTCAGCTAAAATACCTATGCTAATTAGTTGACTGGTCGACTGGCGAGCAGAGTGTTCCGGTGCTAGTCCCAGCTCGTGGCCCTGTAAGGCTAGTCGCGGAAAGCCCAGCTATTCCTGGAGAAATACGGGAAGCCCGGGATTGCCACACCAAACAGTAAGGGCGTGTTCCACCCTTCTTACAATAGTAGGCTAACGATTAGTTCCAATTTTCCTTCCAACTTCCTGAAAAGTTACTACGCTGACCGTGACAACCCTCTCGAAATAGGAACTATTTGCTTACCACGCTCGGGAGAGTAGTAAGCGTGGTACCTACTTTCTGTGTGACGTGATTGGCCCGATTAGCCCGTGGCACGACATGTTGCCGAAAATACGAAAATGAGTTCCAGCCTTAAAACCAAGAAGCAAGAGCCGTGACGTCATGCGTAGTAACTACGGTAAGTAGGGTGGAACAGCACTGAAATTCCTGACCCGAGATCTATTGACATAGGGATCGGCACCTGTCACATATAGACAAAACGATCAGTTTTAGCCTAACCTTTTTCTGTGAATATGGTGGCCTCGCTCTTCACGTAGAGCTAGAAGTGAAATGATTATTGTATACTGTATCAACACCCTCAGAATCACAGTGAGTATTCCTGCAGCCCAAGCCGACTACGATTCATATGATATGAAATGATATTTATTGCAAAAAGCCAACTGGCCATAGCAACTACCACAAAAACAGAATCACGTACAAGAAGAAACCAAACAACAACAAAGTGAAAATACTAGATATAACGTAATAACACTTACATTTTGAAGTTACTAAGCGGAGAGGTACGCTGAAATTTTGTTCCATTTCTGTCCTCTTGCCGGAAGGTATCTGGTTCGAAGAATGAACCTGCAATATAATAAGTGAAATTCCTAGCAGCTATAAATAGCCTGTTTTTGTGAGTTACGTCTTTGGATTGCCGGAGGTGAAAGCTAGTGTTGGGATTTCATTCTGACACTGCTGCTGTTTTTGTTGTGGGGTTAACATCGTAGTGGTTTTTCCGCTTTCTGATTAATTTTGGTGTTGCTGTGGGGTATGCGAGTGGTCGCCCACTCCTCGGGACTTGCTGCGCAGCCTATCGCGGCACCGTCCAACATCAGCGGTGCCGGCAAGAACCAGGCGATTCATCTTTAAACAGGCTGATTTTAATGTTCTAACACGTGAAAATGTAACCGGTACCGGCCGGGCATCACGGCACCTGGCACTTGCTGTACACCAAAATCGAGTGTGGACAACCCCGCGGGAGTATGGTTTTCCTTCTCAGTTTCCTTTTTAAAATTGAATATTTATAGTTGTTAGTAATTTCATAATGCTTTGCCGCAGTTCGTTTTTCTAGCTTGAGCTAACTGAGGGAGGACCCTTGCCAAGAAGGGCCAAAATATTGCTAGAATAAATCTCAGCTGACATCCCTTGACTGCCCGCCCCCCCCCCCCCACCCCCCCCAGAAACCAGCGAAATTGCGTGAATCATACGCTAGGCAGTAAGGCCTATCTTGGTTCTCGACCGTCCCTTTATTCGGTCGGCTCGTCAGTAACTATAATGTATACTTTTTTCGGTTGTAGATGGCATGTTACTGAATATGTTCATTAGTCTTTTGACCCAGTCCCAGTTCTTTATCCTCTTCTTTCTTTTCCAGTTTTGGCAACCTGGACTGCAGCCCGGGACCATCACAAGAGTAAGTACTTCTTAATTTACGCGAATGATGTCAGACCATAAGTTTTATTTTGTACTGACTACTATACTAAGTATTCTTAGAGTTAACAATTTATGTGCAGTAGAGGTAAGCTTATGTGAAGGTCACCTAACGGTGAACGGTCGCCGAAGAAAAAGTTGAAATCCATACAAGGCAATTTTTGTTGCAAAATACAAAAACCGTTAACCTATTCACACAATTGACATGTGCCATTGTTTATTTGAATATTTGCTGTTACCTTGCTGTTATCTGCCATCTGGTATTCCTTTCATTTTGCTAAGCGGAACGTAACTTAAGTATTCCCTTCTGAAAAGCTGACAAAAAGGCTCCCTCGCAAGGTAGCTACTGCGGTTGAAAAGTTGCAGCCAATCAAATGTGCCCACCAGAGGTTTGCAAAGAGTGTTGTCCCTTCATTTCTAAAGTTGTATAACGAAGCATGAGCTGAGCTGCTATGTTAAATTTATAATGTTATTTATGACTGTTGTAGGCCTATATACGTAGGCCTATTATGAGTTATGCGTGTGCCCATGAGTTGTATCCATAACTATACCAAACAAATTTGGCGTGAGCCATGATAAGTTTTAGTGAATAAAAGATTTATCTAGCTATCTATAAATAGATGGCGTTCAAGCCTGCAGAATCGTTCAAGAAGAAAAAGAAGCCCATTTACAGATTGATAATAAAACATTTTGGATTCGAAGTTTCTGCCAGGATGGGCAAGGGCTACGCTGAATTAGTTGGCTATTAGTTAATATCAATTTTGTTATTTTTTCCTTTCGATTTCACTGTTTTGTAGGCAAGTTGAAAAACCAGGGTATAGTGAAACAGTTAGAGAAGTGTTCAAATAACTTAAGCATAGCCTACCTCTATTGTAACTGTAAAGTAACAATAGCGAGAGGAGCTTTAAGTTGTGCCTGGAGACATGTTAACTCCTTTAAGTAATATGTTTATAGCTCATGAATAAGTTAAAGCATAAATCACAGTAAATACTGTTTTATGTTCCAGTATTGTAACGTAATTGATCCCTTTGAAAACTGCTTTGTGTTCTTCAAAAGTAACAGAGGGATCCCGGCTGTTTAAGCCGCTCGCGGCCCCCTTAGTTTTGATGAGAAACAAGGAAAATAGTGCATAACTGGTCATTCTGACGAATGGGCTCCCCCGAAGCAATAAGCGGGAGTTCTTAGTGTCGGAAATGGGAGTGGATTGAATGATTACGAAAGTAAAGGGAATCATTAATATAGGTCTGACAGGTCCTTTAAGCTTTCTGTTAGGACCAAATCTCGGGTTTCGAAAATGAGCGAACTTACATTACATGGCTTTAACAAAGAATCAACAATGCTTTTCGTATTAACTCCGTCTGTTTTTTGTGAAAATACTGAGTTGGCAAACTCGGCTAAACCCTCAAGAACTGGCGGACCCTTTTGAACGTCTTTAACGATCCCCTCTAGAAGGGAGTCTTAATGGACCAACATGGTTTGTTAGCATCACTCAAATTTATATATCTTCATTTTTCTGACTTAGACCCTCGTTATCGAAGCTCACTTCTTCGATTGGCAGTCGTTTCGACAGAAGAAATTTCGGCTACATTCCACAGCTTCTACTTTAAAAGACTGGCCATGCCATAATACTAATGCATCCTACTTTTTAATCGCCCCCGTCCATTCTTAAATTCGGAGCCCAAATTTCAAACGGCATTTTCTAACCATGCTAACGCCACATCACTAATTTCCACACTTGCCGCGTTTCGCTACGTTTGATCCATATCGTGCTCCGAGGATTGTTTTTGGAGAATTGCGTTGGCTAGAAAGACCCGTTATGTGAATTTTGCCATGTTTTTGCTCAGAGTCGAGGGGCCGGAACCGAGTCTTAAAACAGCCGAAGCCGTGGGTATCTTAAGTTTTTACACTCGCCGTGTCATCCGCAAAAGCGGGAAAACTATCACTGCTTATAAATATTCTCTCTTTCTAGCGTTAAGCCCTTCGCCCCAAAGCCACTATCCCGGTCCACCCCCCGGCAGTGCTATGAAAGGCCCCCCTTCCTTATCTCACAGTGGTCCCACCGACATGGCCCTACTGGGCCCCCCTCTGAATACCACCCCGACCCCTCCGTGGGAAGGAAGAGCTATTGCCACACACAAGCTCAGAATGGTCGAATTTTCGGCGTTCATTGAGCAAGAACGAGCTGCAGAAACAGTAAGTTGCAGTTTTATAGCGATATTTGTGCACCAGTTCTTTCGTTCATTTGACAACAAGCAAGTCTGGTGGAGAAGGCCTTTGAAGCTTGGATCAGCCCAGAGCAAAATTAACACCAGGGAGTAGGGTCAAGACCTATGCTTTCCTTGCTTCGCAAACGGGCCATACTCAAAGCGGCGGCAACTACGCTTGCGACAATTAAAGCGAGACAAACTTGCTGGTTTAGAAATTTCTAGTAAAGCTAAGATGCGGTCCACACACATCGAGGAAACTGTAACGGATGTATCTTTTTTTTTGCTTTGTTGATTGGAGCCAGGGCTGGTGCACGACCGATTGAGTGTCAGTAGGGACGTTCACTATCGCTATTGGTGCTAGTGTCACTGTTATTCAAGTTTGTGTCACTTTTTTCAAATCTTGGCGTTACTCCCTAGTGTTACTTTGCTCTGGATCAGCCATCATTCTGTAAGCTTCCTGGGCGCACCCCAAACCAGCTTTTTAGCTCAGGTTGGGTTCCGACAGTTAACGATTGTTAACAAATTTTTAACAATCGTTAACTTTGTGCGTTCCATGGTTCTAATTTCGAAATTCAAGCTACGCCCACCTACAATTTCCGTTCCAGAGCTTAACGATTGTTAACTATTTTGCAACGATGGTCGGTGAGCATCGTTACAAAATAGTTAACAATTGTAGAACTGGGAAAAGTTAACGATCGTTAAAACTGTATTTAGCTCCGCCCCGAAGTAAAGTTAACTATTGTTAACAATTGTTAAGTTGGGGGACCGCAACCTTCCGTTCTATGAAGGTTCAGGGCAATTTGCGCATCTCCGACGCCGCAAGCCACACGAGTTGCCCCTTCAGAATTAGATTGAGAAACAAAAAAGGGATGATTTTGCTGAATAAGAGAAACTGACTTATACTGGCTTTTAGAGTTAGGGTATGGTTTTAAAGCGTTCAGAAACCTCTCACCTTTGTTCTTTAAACGATAAAGACAGTGGCAGATGCAAGTACTGCTTACTTAGCGTTACGCTTCTACTACCCCCTGTAGTTTTCCAAGTGGTAAGATTTAAGTGTCGTTTATAACTTCTGGAGTTTGAGCGTAGTTTTAAAGTGCTGTGAAACCTTAGCAAACAGGAAATATAAGTTTATTTCCGGTGTCTCCTGTTATTTAAGGGAGAAGGACATCGCTCCAGCATTATGTAGTATTATGCTTCTGTTATCCCCTTTTAACTTTCCGAATTGGTAACTTGCCCCGAGCCTTTTGTAAGAATATTCTGCCCTTTCATCGCTACGTCTTTTCAATTCAGTTTGATTCAATTCAGTTTATTTCTGAAACGTGAAGCGGACAAGCCGAATATTCGTTTGGTCGTCAATAAAAATATATACGATTTACAGTCAATGCTTATAATAAATTTAAAATAAAAGTAATCGTTCAGTACATTTAATAAAAAGAGTTAACCTCAGGTAAACAATTACTTACTAGCACTGGCGTTAAAAAACTTGACTAAGGAGGGAACAAAGCTTTTCAGAAATCGGTTTCGAGACACCTGAATAGGCTGTATGAGAGGTACAGCTTCTGCCACTGCTCTTTGGAGTTTTTCTCGATGTGGCTTGAAATCAGTGGGCAGTATGGATCGATGGGATGTACTGTTCAGCAACCTCTTTACCTGAGGTACAGTCTCTCCCATGGAGTTCTTAGTTGCTTAGGTAAAGAAGCCTCTTCCATGGAGCTGATGATGATAATGAGAGCTAGTGGAGAATTCTTGACCGGATCTGGTATTTTGTCCTTTTTGCAGTTACCATGGTATCTGATACTACGGTTGCTTTGCAAAAACGACAGTGCCGAATTCTCGTCCACCCAAAAAATAGTTATAATACACATCAGTCACACTTACATAAGTAGTACCCAGTTCTTTACCACCGATGTTACAGAAACCCTAGGCTGTAATGTAGGTGATGATCAAAGTGATATAGCACGTTCAGTTCCCATGGTCGGGACCGTGGTATCTGGATATCAGATACCAGAGTAACTGGCCAGATATTCAGTAACTACAAGGACGACTTTTGACCGTGGTATCAGATACGATAACTGCAAAAACGACTTAGCACCATGGTATCAGAGGTAGCAGATACCATGGTGTCTGTAAAAACCCAACCAGGGTGGAATTCTTGACAGTTGATTAGTTCAAAGTTTCGTATGCGTTTTGTGTTTCTTCTGATCTGCAATACTAGTGCGACACCGAAGAGTTAACTTCTAATATCTCCAGTTACCAAGGACCATCAGCTAGAGCAAGTAGTAGATGAAAGCTTTGAAACAATTAGAAGTTTTGCCGGGAACTTATTTAACTTAGCGGCAACGATTAATTAGTCAGAAGCGGAGTTTACAATATTGCTCTATGTCCTCAATCAAAACTTTTGCCGGACAACCGCATATCTTAGGAATGAACTCGGATGGTCCGAGGGTGTATAGCTGTTGCGTAGAGGACAGGCGGGAATTGAAACCGTTGCCTGGCATTTGGCAATATGCGGGGCGGATTATTTGTCAGTTTCGATTACGGTAAGCATGTGTAAATTGCGGAGAATCTGAAGACGTGGACAAAGCGGATGGAGGGGGAACTAAACCTAATTTTGAGTCTACGTTGGAATCCAACAGGAGTGTGTGTGTCTGGGGGGTCTTGGTGAAAACGGCTTTACGTTGCATGGCGAATTATTTATGAGTTTTGATTTAAGAATCAGCAGATTGCAGAGACTCGGCTGACAGCTTAAAGATTTGAGAACATCGATTTGGGGGCGAGAAACAATGAAAGAGGTGGGAACTAACCCCTCTTGCTTATTCTGCCGGAGCTCTCTAGCTCCTATTCCCTAGCTCCCTTTCGGAATAATAAGCCTCTGAAAGCCTTTCGCCATTGTCTCGATTAGTACCTACAGCTTTTCAGTGCCTTATCGCCGAATTTTGCCAGTCACGCACCACAAATCTCCCCGAAAGATTCAAGGCCCGTCTACAGCCTTTACATAAGGACATTAGAAGCTTGAAAGTGTTGTGTTCATTTTGAAAGACTTAGGAGGACATCAGTTCCACGTCTGTTTTGGAATTCTCGTCTTTTGCATGGTTTTCCTCTGTTTTTAACCGCGGCGCGTTAAGTTTTCAAATGTTTTGCGTCCAGCCGCCGCTTCGAAGAGTGGGAAGGCTGGATAGAGTCGGCAAGTGCCAACGAGAAAATCGCTCATTTCACGTAGGCTTTTTGGGTTTTCGGGAACTGAGGAGAAAGAATCCTAATTTGGAGCATATCCAACGGGATGGGGGGGGGGTCTTTATTTTTTTTTTTTTTGGGGGGGGGGGGGAATTAGGCTGCCTCACTGGAACTTGTTCGAAAGAAGTAACAAAGTTGATAGAAAACAAAATACAAGCGAAGAATTTGTCTTCGTCTTACCCTAGGTTCACACAGACGTTCACACTGAGGCGATACTGGCCATCGCCGAGATTTTCGTCGCCAAAATCGGCGATTTCCGTTGCTTCGTCAGGCGATTTTCAATGTTGGAAAAATTCAACTTTAATCGGGCGACAGTACGATTTTATGCTCGCAACAGCAACATGGACGACCCTTTTAATGATTCACTTTTAGAAAACGTAATTACTGCTGTTAAGTTCTACCCCATTTTGTATGTATGTATGTATTGTACATAGAAAGCAAAACTGGCCATGGTACAAAAATGTAAGCGAGAAAAGGGATTTTTTTTTCAAATTTTTCGCGTTAAAATATCGTTCATCGCCGCGATTAGCTCTGTGTGAACCTAGGGTTACTCTCCTATTACGTCAATCCAGTTATTTGTTGTGTGTGTTCAGTGAAGACCTCTTTGACACGTGATTCTAGGGGGGAAAGCTATTGTGGCAATCCGAAGCCCTTGTTTTTATCTTTTTTGGCAGCTTCCTAATGTCAGAGAGGGTACTTAACTGTCTTAAAACCAGATGTTATAACCTTAATGATAAGGTTATAGGCCATCTGTAGTGTCACGTCGTGTCTTGTGCTCACTTTTTTTTCCTTTTTTGGCGGAATCACGACTGCTTTTATTGCTCACGCATAGACAAATTGGCAAGAATCTGTTCCGGATGTTGTGCTAATCTTCCGGTTTTATGCACGTTGCCAGGACAGTTTCAAGTAGATCGGTAAAAAAAAAAAAAGGTTTGTCTAAGCCCGGTATAGCAATAAATCTGTTCAGCAAACTAAAAAAAAGTTTGTCACATTATTTTCAAAGTTGTTATTATATAATTTGGAACTACTCTGACATAGTATTGTTTATTTATAGTACCAAAACCGATTGTCAGTTGAAGCACAATGGGCGACAATTATGCTTTATATTTCATGAATTGATTCATAGATAAAACATTCCGACTTCACCTAAGTGGCGCTCGAAATAAGCAATCACTTTGCAGAGCTAAGTGATAAAGAGCGCCATGGCTGCTAAAAATAACCGTCTCTGTAGCTGACAGATTGCTTGAATGCTATCTGATGAATCTCCTGTTTTTGCAGTAAAAAAAAAAGTTTCGATTTCTGGACGTGAAGTTTAGGTGCCAAACAGTGGCGAAACTAGGGGGGAGGGGGCGTGGGGGGCTGCTGCAACCCCCCCCCCCCACGAAAAATCCTGTCGGTAAACGCTTTTATCATTCCGTTTCTGATACCGGTAAAAGCTCTGTCGGTAAAACAGGAAACTTTCTGTTGGGAAGTAGGCGGCGTTTGTTGGTTGGCAGGCTTTAGCATTCCGTTTCTGATACCGACTAAAGCTCTGTCGGTAAAACAGGAAACTTCCTGTTGGGAAGTAGGCAGCATTTGTCGGCTGGCACGCTTAGCATTCCGTTTCTGATACCGATAAAAGCTCTGTCGGTAAAACAGGAAACTTTATGTTGGGAAGTAGGCTGCGTTTGTCGGTTGGCACGCTTTAGCCATTTACTCAGTTAATTCTATCAATGGAACTATTTGTCAATAAAACAGATAACAGTGAAAGCACACTATCTGTTACGCACAATCGTGACTAACGTTGCCAAAAAACATTGCCTCTGATCGGTTTTGTACAGTCCGCGTCTTTGACTGAACCAATCACAAAGGACGTAAGAGGCGGGGCTTAATTGTGAGAAAAAAATCTCCACGGGGAGCTTACTACTAAAGGAAAAGCGTGAACAGAACTGTGATAGGAAAATCGAAATGGGCGGTCTGGTGATGGCGCTTGTTATTAGGAAGGAATATAATGGCATAGTATCAAGTTTCAGTTCTAAGTTAAAATATAAGCATGCGGTCAGAATACGGAGGATGATCGTATGTTCATGTTTTTACCTACGACCTAAAGAGGGCCCTTGTTAAGAAAAAAAATTGCGAGCCCTGTTCGTCAATTAGGCTAACGTTGCTATAACAGGACTAGTGCCTTTTCACTGCTAATCATACCTGATTCGCATTCATCAAGAAATTAAGGTTTTAATTTACACTCCTGTGCGAAACCACAATATATAAAGGGTCAAGTCGGAGACACAATGTCGATGGTTGAAAACCCTCATCTAACCTTTATTTATATTTACAGTATCATAAGCACCTGTTTGTACATATCGGCCCCGCTTCCTACTCCGACCCCCTCCTAGAATCGGTGGACATTCGACAAATCCAGGACAAATTCCCGGAGAAGAAAGGTGGCCTCAAGGAACTCCACGATAAGGGGCCACAGGACGCCTTTTTCCTGGTCAAGTTTTGGGCAGACTTGAACAACATCGAGGACGATCACAATGGCTTCTATGCAGTTACTTCTTTGTAAGTGATTTGATATTTAAAGGACACCTCGCACACACAGTGTGTCTGCTAAGATGTTCTGAGACAGTTGACTTGTTTAAAACTTAGCTGGCTTACAGCAAATTTTATTTATTTATTTATCACCCGTCATTTCAAACAGAAAAGGGACGGAGTACAGAAACGAAAAGAAAAAAAAGCAAAACGTAACACTTTCATAGGAAACACAAAAGAAATCGACAATTACTAAATGAGACGCTCTGACCTGGCTCTGACTGACTAAAAACTGAACACGATTACATAAATATACACTTAAACTCTGATAATTTTGCTCCAAGGGTGTGTCCGGATTTTTGAGTTGTACTTGCTAATCAGGTTAGATATGGCAAGCTCAGGTTCTTTATGTTATATATTTTCATAATTTTTGGTACAAGTCTTCTACACGTCTTACACAAGTCTTCTTCTCTTTTTTTTAGTCTCTTTCATCTCCCTTGCTTTTGATATCTTGGCAAAATTTGCACAACCGGCCTCTCGCTTTAAATGCTGCAAGCGTAGTGGGCGGCGCTACAAGTATAGCCCGTTTGCAAAGCATGGAAAGCATAACTCTTGGCGGTACTCCCTATATTTTGCCCTGATTCGTAGATATGTTGCCGGCGAGGGAAACTTCAGCAATCACGTGCGGTCGATCTCATATTTGTGTGCGTTTTAGACTTCTGAAAGAAACCGAATAAGCATAAATTCTGACAAGGTTCAATAGGTTGAGCCTTATCTCGGACCCGAGTGCTGCCCCGGTCCATAAAAAAACGCCTTTGCTGTCGATAAAAGTCTGAGGCATTACGTCATCGAGTCAGATTAAGAGATGATTTCATTTAGTTTGTTAAACAAGAAATTAGACGAGTTCACTCTGATAAGAAAACGGATGCAATGTGTATTTGAATGAAGGAAAAAAAGAGAAACAAATCTTAAAACCTCTTATCTTTTTTCATCTCAAGAACGTTCTTCCGAGTGTTACTCACAGTTCTGAAACGATTTATTTATTAATACATGGGTCTAGGTTTGTTTTTCATGTCCCAGATATTGGCTGAAAGCCGTTTTCCTGCCCAGGTCATCCTTGCCTGACTATCCCCGATCCCCACGTTCGTTACATCACGGCTACCAGTGTCGCAAGGGATAAGTTCTGTGTTTCATTCCTTGCATGCAGACCTTATCCCCGCCTGTACTGTTCACAATGTTCTACCTGGCTTAGAAAGGAAAATTTTGTGAAAATGTCCCAAGTTCTCAGTTTTAACCCGAAGGAAACGGACGCGAGTCCATACCAACAAAGCTGACGAATGGGATGCGATCTTCTGACCCAGCTGATTGAAAATCGACCAATAGGATGCGAGATTTTTGCAATCTGTACTTGTTTGTAATTTCGGCGCGACGGAGCTTTCCAGCGATCTTTTTCCGGGGCGATTAGTTATCGACAGCGAATAAGTAAGCTAGACAGGAAGGGTAATGTTTGTGGGATTCTGCTTGATTTCCGGAGAAGGCCTCCACTAAGGAGGCTGAAATATCGTCAGCTATGTTCTTAAGCAGTCCTACAAGATACTTCCGGATAACCTACTCAAAAACACAGACACGTCTCTTTTTGGGATCCCAAAACGTAAGTGGAGGGATACCTATGACATCGCAAAAGTTGTCCGTCTGTAAGCACGATAACTCTCGAAGGGAATGAGATATTTTGATGAAACTCTGTGTGAGGATTCGTTGGGTCGTCGGACCAGTCAAGTTCGTAGATGGGCTTTGTAGCCCTACATTTAGGGGTGGGGGAGGGGGTTTAAATTAAGGGGCAAACAAATATTTTGAAACAGCTAATTTGATAGTCGATTATGGGGTAAAAAGACATGCTGAACACGATGTTGAAAACCATTTCGTCATCGGACAAGTAGTTCGCTCGGAATCCGTCACAAACCGGAAAGTTTGTTAGAAGTAAAACTTTTATTTGAAGTTGATTAAATGTTCGATTTCGGGGTAGGAAAACATGCTGAGGACGATGGTGAAAACCATTTTCTCGACGAACAAGTAGTTCGCCCGGCATCCGGCCCAAACCGGAAAGTTTGTTAAAATTAAAAGTTTTATTGGAGTTGATTGGATGTTCGATTTAGGGCAAGAAGACGTGCTGAACACTTATGTGAACACATTTTCTACCTGGACATGTGGTTCCCCCCGAATCCGGCCAACACCGGAAAATTGTTAGAAGCTTAAGTTTTATTTCTGGTTGATTAGATAACCGATTTAAGGGTAAGAAGAGATTCGTGTTTGACCATCATATTTTACCCGGAAATTTAGTTCGACCGATATCCGGCTGGAGTCGAAAAATTTGTTATAAGTTAAATTTTTATTTGAAGTTGATTAGATGTTCTTTATTGGGGAAAGAAGATACCCTGAGTTTGTTTTTGAGCTTTCTTTTTCGCCGGACAAGTATTTCTGTAGTTCGGCCGAAACCAGGAAATTGGCAGAAGTGGCAGGAAGTTTTCGTCAAAACAGATATGACTTATGTAAACACACATACTGAATCCATATCTGAACTTGGTTTTCTCAGATAACTAGCTATTTGGCCTTAATCTGTTTCTGAATTTTAATTGTAAAAGGGTTCAAGGAGTCTGGCGATGAATGGATCTGGCTAAGACAAGACCCAGTTGTCTGGATCAGATACTGAACTTTTGGGATCCCATCGAAACCTTTGGTCTTGTTCTGCGCGCTACCGTTGGAGTTCCGTCTATATTTGTCGTCTCCTTTTCCAGACGGGTGGAGCATGTTCTCTAATCTCCTCGTTGAGTTCAACCGCTTTTAGCAGGTTCAGTTCGCACATGATTTATTCTTCTTATGCGCGCGACCGTCGGACGTCCGTCTATGTTGGCCTTTTCCTTCTACTCGATTCGTGGACCATGAAGAGTTACACTTGTACTTGGTGGGGGTGGTTTGTTCTGAATATGCGGATCGTGCTTATGCTGCTTCTTCTTTTACAGGTACGAAAGCCCCGAAAATATGACAATCACCTGCTCTACCAAAGTCTGTTCGTTTGGAAAGCAAGTAGTCGAAAAAGTGGAAACGGAATACGCCCACTTCGAGAACGGGCGGTTCGTCTACAGAATAAACCGATCTCCCATGTGTGAATACATGATCAACTTTATAAACAAGTTAAAAAGTTTGCCAGAAAAGTATATGATGAATAGTGTGCTTGAAAACTTCACAATCCTACAGGTGAGTACGGGGCAAATCCCCGTTTATTACATTTTCTGAGGGGAGTTTATGTGTCATGCCAGTTTATCCATTCATCAATTTTTCTGATCTCTAGTTTTCAAATTTTCCGTTACTAAATTCCCTTTTCTATCCTGAATCCCAACTAGTCTTTGCTATACCGTAGGTGGTTAGGATAAATATTTTAGGCATCCTTTGACCAAAATGAGAACCGTTAATTGAATGACGCCAAAAGATCCACCGGGATTCTTGGTAAAGGGGGAGGGGGGTCTTGCCTCGGCAAGTTTTTAGTACACAGGCAGTCATTGACTTCCCGAGTAAACCGTCTTCCTTATCGCGCGACTTAAATTCTAACCGAAAAGGTCTGGGATACGACAATCTAGCTACCATCGCTTATTCACTAAAATGGCTTGAAGACTCGCTGAAAACGCGTTACTTCGTTGTTCCGCTAGCAATAATCGATTTTCAAATAGTGGAATTTCCGTGTGACTTGTGGTACCTCTAAACGCATGTGTTTTTCTTGTATGCGTTACGAGAAAGATCTATGATTTTTTTTGTTCAGGCACTAAGTAATCTTCACCGATCTCACCACTGCCCACTGAAAAGCCGCGTTTGTATTGAGATTAAAATTTCCCGCGTCATAGTAGTATTTTTATTGTGGGACGGCCGCAGATATTCTCGACGTCGTAACTAGAGTAGTTAGTGGAAAATAAAACAATACCTTTGCAGAATCCAAATAATTCAGTGTAAACAAAAATAAGCTGGCTTTTCAGTTAAATTTTAGTAATGTCTTCTTTCTAGATCGGGAATTTTTGAATAATCCGCCACAGGAGCACTCCACAATTTGCAGAGCGACCGCTAGCCCTCTGCGAGATTTACTGGGATATGGGTCTTTTTGTGTGAACTAGCGGTTTTCAATCAATCAATCTATGTATTACCCGTCAAGAGAAACGATGGATGGCGCGAAGCCCTAGTGACGAGTACAAAATAAAAAAAGAAAAAAAAAGAAAAAGACAACACACGTAGGAAAACTTTACACTAAACGCAGCAAAAAACACAGCTACAGATTACACAAAAGTGGTCTTACCACTTTTTGTGGTCTTCATGTGCAGATTGTCTGAAGCAAGCATTTATCAGCTGAAAAACAAAAAAAATGTCGTGTGTGCCTCAAAGGAGTTTAAAGGAGATTCCTAAGCATTATTGTGTGGGTTGGTTTCTGAATGGGTCTTTTAATTCCGGAATCCTTTTTCCTGCTAGTTTGTAGGCCTTTAGTTTTCTTGGTAAACAGCTCTTCCGCCCGCGGTTCGTTCATGATGGTGTTGGTGAACGAGCCAGAGACGGATCCGCGGAATGGACATAACCGAAGCCAGACGTTAATAACTGCAAGCCTGATGAGAGAACTGAAAAGATGTTCGTTGCTGACGCTCAGGAAAAGGGTGGGGATTAGAAAATGTTTTTTTCTTCTCTCAGTGACACAAGCGTGTCACCTAGTCTTTCCATCTTTAGTTTAAACAACCTTTACTACTTTACTACTTATGATCTTAATTTAAAGGAACAGAAAACTTGACTCGGGGAGCTAGCTGACATATCAAGAATGTACCCTGAGTCGATGTTGAGAGTAAGAAAAATTCTCCTTACGACCATTGCAGTTTCCGGGCAGTTTCCGAGAATTCGACTTTTGAGTTAGTAGAAAAAAAGCAAAAGGTTTGTATGCCGGGAGTAGGGATCGAACGCACAACCTCTTAACTACTATCCCGATACTATGGCCGAAACACGGCCAAATGCGAACTTTTACAGTGCATAAGTGCATAATTACAGTGCATAAGGGGCAAGGGCCTGCCAGCTAGCTTTGGGAACACTAAGGAGGGGGTTCGAGATAACAAAGAAGGGAGGTCCTGTCGACAATAAGTCCCTGTATCTTTATCTAAGCCCCCAGGTCGGTTTGATGGCCAAAAGTTGCGTAGTCAAGTTTTCTGTGCCTTTAACTTTTTCTTTCAAATTCTTTTACTTTTTACAATAAGTAAAACCTATCAGAATTTAAAATCAGTGAAAAGTATTCAGAAATTATTGTAACATTAAAACTGAGTCGAAACGCGAAACTGAAGAACGTAAACTAGCTAAAGGAGCCCAACCCACAACGAGAGGCGCGCCTCCGCTACAGGATACCTCTATACGGTATTTACTACATTATTGAAAGCTCAGTCTATTTTTTCCTTTTCTTTGCCTGTACTGCACTATTTTCCTCTTCTTAAGTGGGTGAATAAAATTTCATCATCATCATCATTACGAGGGCAAAAACTACTACACCAAAACAAGAGTTATTTTATTTTACAGTGATGTCACTAAACTTGTACTTTAACGGTATTATTTTTTTTTTTCAGGTTGTGACAAACCGAGATACTCAAGAGACATTGTTGTGCATTGCCTACGTGTTCGAAGTATCCTCGTCCGAACACGGTGCTCAGCACCATCTCTACCGGCTCGTGAAAGAGTAAACCCCAATTTGGACTATACAGTATGTCTGTGCTGTGTACCTTCTACAACCATGGGATCTCACCTCTGCATGAGGACTACGGTTCTAACGGCTCGTCACATTTTGTGTGTGTTAATTGTCCCAAATTGTGATATACTGGCGAGCCGATTAGCTGGAGTACTGCAAAGGGCCTCTAGATGGCATCGGTGCCGCTCCGGGGCTCGAGATTAGGGCATTTTCGCTATGCGTCTTCCCGAAGGGCAGCTCCCAGTTTGATAAACGCCCGTCCTTTGATATTTTTCTTTCGCCGCTGAGATTTAAAACTGACTGTGCCAACGTGGGAAGAGAGTTGTCGCTCTACTTAAGTTTTCGCACAATTCATTTTTGCCGGTTCGGGTCTCTCTTCCTGGCCATAATTTTGCACTCCTGAGCTGCCATAAAAGATGAATATTTTTGTAACGTGTTAACGGTATCCCCGCGTCTTAAGCCTGGTTCATTCACAGGTTTGGTCTAAATCCGGCCGGAAAAACATGAAGTCGTGGAGGCTTTCATGATAAAAAGGAAAATCTTGCCAGATTTTTAGATTAAACCTGGGTAGTTGGAACCAGGCTTTACTGAACATTTCTTCCCAGTTTTCTATCAAAGTGCCTTCCTGGCGTAGGCGTATTTTTACTTCGGCGAGGATGGATTTTATGAAACGAGCAAAACTGTCGCGCACATCTCCGTTTAAACGTATGTACTTACTTTTACCCGGTTATGTGTACTTTTAGTTTCGAAAATCCAGATGTTTTACTGTGAAGTTTTAGTAGGGGCTGTTGGTACCTACCCTCCCCAGTTGTATCGGTCGTTCTTCCTAGACCCCAATGGCTTGACCGGGTGACCCATGTATGGAGTGTCACCATGCAATGGCGGCCACTCTTGTCATTGTTTTGTGCTTGTTAAGTTTTCCTTTTATTTACTCGTCTTTTGTTTTGGAAGATTTAAATGCTGTGAAAGTTAACTGATTCTAGATGTCTCTAGGAGTGATTTTGTACAGATGAATTGTGAAATAAAATAGATCCGATTGGATACCACTATTTCCGTCATTGTTACTGTTTCTTGCAACTTTAGGGTAGAATCTCAGCATATAACAGAGACTAATACGGCGTATTCTCGCCGTTCGCCGATGACTCCTTTTCGATTACTCCTTTCCCGCGTTTTTGTTTGTCCCCGGGACACACTCCCCGTATTCTCGCGACTCCCCACGGGCGTGTAATTCTCCGATTATCACCATCATCATGAAAAAAGGACTCCCTTTCAGCTTCGGGAGTTGCTCGAGCTAATGGTTTTTCGAAAAACGGATGTTATGGGTGTAAAGAGAATTTCTGAATCAAAATTGAGTTTATTTATTGATCTGAAACTGATAAGTGTTAACAAAGTAAAATTAATAAAAAAAAACTATCAGAATAAACAAAACCAAAAATAAAGTGGATCCCGACTATTTTCGTCAGCTCCATATTTTTTTCTCGAACAAAATCAATTTTCAAAGCTTTCCCCATGTTCTCATTGTTTTCGACGTACGCGGAGTCCGCGTGGAGTGACTCCCTTTATTCTCGCCGTTCCCTTTGCTTCCCTGTGGAGTCCCCAGGGAACGGCGAGATTACGTCTACAGTTTATAAACATATTCTAGCTCAGAACCATGTGGTAATCGTGAAAATTTTGCCTTTTTCGTGAATAAGTTTCACTGACCAAATGCCGCTTCCGACTCTCGGAAACTCATTTGTGTCTGGCTCGATACCTTATATGAACAAAGACCAAAAATGCGGAGTCTATACCTCAGAAATTTCCAGAATATATTGATGCAGATTGATCTGCCAGAAGCAAGCTTGGGGTCATCTAAGGCGTACTCTCGCCGTTCCCGAGGAGTCCCCGCGTTTTTGTTTGTCCCGGGGACTCACTCCCCGTATTCTCGCGAGTCCCCACGGACGGGGAATGCTCTGATTATCATCACCATCATCTAAAAGAACTCCCTTACAGATTTGAAGGGGAATCAATTTTTGCTGGCGTTGGTGCAATGTAAACTTAATTAAAAATAATCAGAATAAACAAAACCAAAAATAAAGTGGCTCCAGACTAATTTCGTCAACTGCATATCTATTCTCGAACAAAATCCGTGCTGGAAGCATTCCCCGTGTTCTCGCTGTTTCTGTCCGCGGAGTCCGCGTGGAGTGACTCCCTCTATTCTCGGTCCTCGGGGAACGGCGAGAATACGCCTCTAGTCTGCGCTGAAGCCCCAAGATGTTCGATAGTCTGGAAACTGAAGACTGGCATTCAGGTTCTCGAATCGGAAATCGTTGTGTTGTTTTTACCCACCGTTCCATTAACTGACTGGCTTTTCTACAACCAAACTCGCTGAAACGTAAAATCGTTTAATAAAAACCCTCGCTTTTTCAAACGCCTAGCGTCAACTGTTAATTTATGTGGTTCAGCATTGCAGTCCTTCGTTCAAAAGACTTGGGTTCCACTCTGGATCCCTTTCGGCCTCGGTTGCTTCTTCTTCTTCGTTGCAACGGTTATCTTGAAGAATAGTGATGCTCTGATTCTGATGTTAGATTCCCTCGCTTGCCGAGAGAAATTTCGAGGTCCATGATGGTTGCGGTGAATGAATGAATTGTGCTGCTCCAGCAACACTTTGGTTTTCTCCTCGTTTTTTTTGTTTTGTTTTTCCTAGCACTCCGATTGCATTTTATTCCTGGTAACTGGTAAGGGTCTAACCTGTGCGGTTTTTATGGCACTTGCCTTCCAGCCAAGTGCCATATACCAATCACTTTTCCGTCGGTCGGTTAGTCCGGTGTTGGTGAGGTAGGGTACTTCCAGATACGCTAGGACGATGAAACTTGGCAGGTATATTAGGGACCCGACCAAACTAACTTGGAAATAGTCACTTGTCCGATCCGAGCATCGTGGGGGGAGGGGGAGGTTGCGGAATCTAGAAAATAGTGACATGCATAACTTTCGAATGGGTGATCGGATCTTAATGAAACTTGATACCTGGGAAGACCTCGTGTCTCAGATGTCTCATCTCAAGTCTGGACCGGATCCGATGAATCTTAGGGGGAGCCGGAATTTATGTGAAACTCTCGGAGTGGAGAGATCGGGATGAAACTTGGTGGGAAGAACAAGCACAAGCTCTAGATGAATAACTGACAGAACTGGACCGGTTCTGGTCCAGTTGACAACTTCAACTGGACTTTGATAAGTTCGGCAACTTGGGTCCGGTCAACTCCGGTCTTAATTTGTACAGGTATTCTTCCTTTCGGAAGATAAGAGCGAGACTTTTGGTTCTGTGGTACAGTTTGCTGTCGCCTGCGTCTCTAGGGGTGTGTTTCGGCGCCAACCGATGTTCAGCGGCAACCGGTAACCGGTTGCCGCGAAAACAGTTTTTTATCGTAACCAAAAATCGGTTCTCCCAAAACATTGGAAATGACGCGAAAACACGTTTCAAATTTGAAGACGATGACGTGATGAAGAAAGATATTTGATAATAAAGATGGAGGAAGAATTTGTAGCTGCAACTGGATCTATATCAGCAGCTGACTGGGTTTTGTGTTCGTCTGTATCTGTCACGATAATACAAAATCATAGTAATAATAGCAAAAGAAAACATTAAAGGTAAAACTGAAAAATTAAAAACTGGAAATTGTAACTAAAAATTAAAATTAAGACTAAAAATTAAAAATTGAAATTAAACATTCCTTCAGCTCAAGCTGAGTGCGATCATATTTGACAGTGAGAAACGGATACGTCAGTTGAATTTTATCAGAGCTATATTTCGGCCCTTCTTGGCAAGGATCCTGTTCAGGGTCAAAGCCACTCAAGTTGGAAAAACGATAATTACGATCAGACTCGCAGTCAGCTTGGGCTGAAGGAATAATTACTTTTAATTTTTTATTTTTAAGTTTAATTTTTATTTTTTATTTTTAGTTTTAATTTTTATTTTTATATTAAAATTTTCAGTTTCATTTTTAATTTTTTTTAATATTATTTTTTATTATTACAAATTAAAAACTGAAAATTGAAAATCAAAATTAAAATTAAAATTGAAACTAAAAATTAAAACTAAAATTAAACTTAAAAATTAAAATTAAAAGTTAAAAATTAAAATTTAAAATTAATATTTAAAATTAAAATTAAAAATTAAAATCAAATATAAAATTCAAATTAAGAATCAATAAAATATTCAATTTATATTTTGGACTATGTAAGTTCTTATTTTAACTTTAGAACATTTTTCTATTTGCTGTTCCGCCTTTGTTTTAATTTTCTAGTTGATGACGGTGAAGCTGAATCAGAACCAAGAATCGTGAACGGTAACGATAACCGTTCCAAAATTTCCTGACCGAAGATCGGAACCGATCTCCGAACCAAATCCTGGTCGACGCAAAAACACCGGTTCATCAGAACCGAAGGTCGCGAAAACACTGGTTACTCTGAACCGAAGTACATTGGTTGGCGCCGAAACAGGCCCTAGAGATTGGAACGATAGCAGGCTGCAGGTTATCGTAAACTCCTAGTTGGTTCTTGAAAAAACGGTGCTGCTGAGTGTACAAAAAACTTCAGTCTTTATCTCTTATCCAGTTCACTCTCTTAGCTTGATGTCGATTACCTATACGCAATTTTACTGCGTAGTTTTTTGGTGGAAAATTTGAAACTCATAAGCATGGGTAGTTGGAAAGAAAGGGTATCTAAACTCAGATTAAACCAAGATCAAGGTAAGGGCCCAAGGGGTCAAATGTTTTAAGAGGGTTTCTGTGGCTGTATGTGTGAACCAATATGCATAGATGTTTTTCCACAGCCAACAAGGATTTTGTGGCTCAGATTTGACAAACAATTGTCAAGCAAGGTGATTTTCGGTTTTGTGGCTCAGATTCACTGGTTGCAAATGAAGCACAAACATTAAAATTACCTACTTTATAAATCAGATAGACACTAAAATTAAGGATTCTTTTAGTACCTGCTTAGTTCAAAATAGTAAATCGGAAAGGTAAGTCTGAAATTCTGTTTATTAAAATTTTATTGTGTTTTATTTTTATTTAGAGACATTTGAAATTGCTGAAATAAATCAGACAGAACAGAAATTCTCCAAGTTCCACTTGATGCTCGTAGGCTGTTCGTCTGTCTCAGGTCTGTCTGGCCTGTGTGTGGCATGCCATGTTTCCGTAAAGAAACAGACAAGATTTGTGTGACACGTAATTGGTCAATGGAAAAACGTCTTTAATATAAGTTTGAGTAATTCTTCCTAATACGATTGACTAATTCTTTCTAGATTTTATTGTGTCAACCGTATACTAAAGCAAGGATAGTATGTTGTCCCCAGATGTGCCCAGATCAGCTGTCTATTCTCATCTCCCCTCCTATCATCTGTATGTTGGTCCGACAGGGACACTGGCAATCAGTTTTCCCCATACCCTGCCAATCCTTCAGCCCAATTTTTACACAGTTCCATTCCAGTATTTATTTCTGGTCACATATTGTAAGTGCATTAGTTTGTGAGGATACATTTAGGATACAAAATATATTGATAAAAACTTACTAAACAAGCTCTATCCTCAACTCTCTTTGTGTTCTGACTAGCTCTAACGTGCACGCTTTTCTCCAGATGGAAAAAGATTATTACCCTTTTTCCAATGAAGGAAAATAGGACCCAGGATAAAATAACCACGTTGGTTACCAAGTAATTGACCTTACGGGACTGGCAAAAAAGAAAGGAAATGCAACCCGATTGGGCGAAGGGTAAATTGAAACAAACTAGACTTGAGGTCGGGACCCGATAAAAGGACGGATTCCCCAGTTAGGAAGCCAGTTCAGTTCGAGCTGGGCACAGTCTCAACACAGTTGACCTTATGACAAGTGTTTATCGACGTAACCCCGATGTAAGTACGAACCTAAATAAATGTGCTTTAGTTATTGACCTACGAAATGAGTATCACCTTCGAAAAGACTTGGTGCATAAACTTCCACAACCAATAGCCACTACCATGCTTGCCCACTACTCATAACCACTCTACACATGACTACCTTCACACCACCGACACCACCACTGCTCACATGTTTCTTTCTCATAAGTTAATTTGTTATTGTTTTGTGTGTTTCATAAATATTTTATTCCTCTTCTAACTTTAATCTATTTGGAAGTAAATTTGATTGATTGCTTAATGCAGTTAATTTTGCTGGTTTGCAATGGGAAAGGAAGGGGAAAATGCTGGGTACAGGGAAGGTGCTCGAATCTACCTGGAACTGGCCTGGGAAGGTGCATGAGCCCAATTCTTCTTTCATGAAAATCATTTCATGGAAATGTTAGATTAGCCTTGAGCTTGAAGAAATATTCAGACTGGTTCAGACTTCTAATAGGGATAAAAAAAAATCAGGGGTTTATGGCTGACTGGCTTAGTACTGCCTAAAGAAAACATCCACAGTAAGAGCTGAAGTATTGTTCAGTATGAGTGCCAGCTGAGTAGTGTGTTTACCAAACGAAAACATATGTTTTTATTTTCAAATAACTTCTTCCTCTAAATACACTAATATTCCTCACTTCCAACCTGCATCATAGCCTGAAGAAATGCTACATTGAGTTGTTGCATGTTAAGTTCCAACAATAATAATACAGCAATAGCAATTAGAAAACACTGACTAGAATACACTGTATGCGACCTTATTTGTTTTTGGGATCCCAAAACGTAAGTGGAGGGATACCTATGACATCGCAAAAGTTGTCCGTCCGTCCGTCTGTCCGTCCGTCCGTCCGTCTGTAAGCGCGATAACTCTCGAAGGGGATTGATGAAACTTGGTGTGAGGATTCGTTGGGTCGTCGGACCAGTCAAGTTCGTAGATGGGCTTTGTAGCCCTACATTTAGGGGTGGGGGAGGGGGTTCAAATTAAGGGGCAAACAAAATATTTTGAAACAGCTAATTTGATAGTCGATTATGGGGTAAGAAGACATGTTGAACACGATGGTTAAAACCATTTTGTCATCGGACAAGTAGTTCGCCGGGAATCCGGCCCAAACCGGAAAGTTTGTTAAAAGTAAAAGTTTTATTTGAAGTTGATTAAATGTTTGATTTAGAGGTAGGAAGACATGCTGAGGACGATGGTGAAAACCATTTTCTCGACGGACAAGTAGTTCGCCCGGAATCTCAGATGACTAGCTATTTGGCCTTAATCTGTTTCTGAATTTTAATTGTAAAAATGTTCAATGAGTCTGTCGATGACTGGATCTGGCTAAGACAAGACCCAGTTGTCTGGATCAGGTATTGAATTTTTGGGATCCCATCGAAACCTTTGGTCTTGTTTATTCAGTTCTTGTATGGGTTAAAACAGCATCCGTTTAGTGTCTAGGACAGAGAACACAGCCTGACACCACCTATGGGAAAACATTGAAAACTCCTAGCACCAGAGCTAGTATATTAATCTCAGGGGTGGCCTGAAGGGGGGGGGGGTGACTCACCCCCCCCCCTGCCTTTTGCTAAGTCATATCAGTCGTTTATTTCGGCTTTCAGAAACAATCCGAGTCCTTTAAAATTTTTCTCATAATTTTGGCTCTGCACAGCTTCAGTCGTAGGCCCGTCTCTAAAGACGAGTCGAGTCGTTTAAATCAGGTTTCGTAATCCCGATAGGTCGGAGACATGATTCGTGGGGGCAGCAATATGGCTACCTGTTCTACTTTCATGTGATTTGTATCTGCCTCACTTAGGTCTGTCAGATTTTAGCCTGTCAAAATTACAGTAGGTTAGTTGTTAAAGTGAAGTCTGACTGAATAACATTGGTATACCTTATAGACCAAAAGTGAGAGACAAGGTTATGTGCATGGATTGTTCGTCAAACTTTCACTATAAGTGAAAAAAGAAGGAATAGAGTTTTTAAACATAATGCAAAAGCCATCAAATATCAAATGACACGAGACCAGCGAAACAAGTGTGCCAAGATCAGATAGAAGAATGCGATTACAAAGCGAGGTTGAGGTGGGAAAAACGCTTGAAAAGGACAAGGAAGATTTTGATATACACCCAAAAGTCGTTTCCCAGGACAGGAGAGGTTCTGCAGACGCTGGAATAGCTCATTCTAGTCGAGAGGTAAATTTCTGTCCTCTATGCTCGCAGAGGTGATACTGTCCAAAATGTTTGGGGGGAGCAAGGTATTTACGGACTGGCTTGTCACTTTAACCGACTTTTTCTGCGGAAAAAACGACTACCGTATTTTGACGAAAAATCGACTGATTCCAAGAAAACAGTCCGTTTTTAAGAAAAGTCGACTGTTTCCGAAAAAAATTGACTGTTTTGACATTTAATCGCGGCGCTTCAGCTAAAAATTTTTTTACCGACTGACCAACAACATTTTTTTTTTCTGGGGGGGGGGGGGTCTTCCCACCCCATACGTGACGCACCTGTATGCTAGTTTTAAAGAACATCTGGAAAGACTTAGTAAAATTTAGAAAAAACACACAACTCGAAAATGATCAAGTTATGATGTTAAAGTTATTCTAAAAGTGAACTTCACGTTCTTCACTTGCTGTGTATAGCATCTTTTTTCGCGTATTGAGACTGGGACCTCATTTCGTGGTAAGGTCACAGGTTAAGATTGAGGCAGGTATACACTTTTCAGGTGTGCTTGAATAATATGCTGCATTGGGGAAAGACATAATGTTTCTATCGGGCGACAGACGAAAGTTTGTTTCGTCAATGAACCGGGGTTCGCTTTTATGCAGAAAGAATCAAATTTTGCAAACCAGTTTTTTGCAGATGTAGCTCACTGTAGCTTTCCCTGCATTAATTTTCATCATGAAAGTAAAGTGTGTAGAATGACAATAAAAAGGTACACGGTACTTTCATAATGAAACAAAAGTGCATCAAAACTACAGCGAAACTACACCGGGAAATAGACACAACTCAAGTCTCGTCGGCAAACCGGCGTCTTTTCTTTTTCTATCTGTAAAAGCCTGTCGGGCGAAGAACAAAATTTCGTAAATCCGGATTTTTACATTTAATACATTTTATTAAAAATGCACTGGCAAACCTGTTTTCCTCGTTTCGATTCTGAGGAATTGCTTTTTTAACGTGAAAATTCCCCTTTTTTGCTATGATTCTATTGTAACTATGCTACAAATCTACTCTGTTTTCGACGATCCATTTTTGCGATGGACAGAGTCCTGATTTCATAGCTATTCTTTACTTTTCATTGGTCGCAAAAAGACGGTGATTACGTCCGTAAATCCAGATTTTTTTTTTAATGCACTGGCAAACCTGTTTTCTTCGTTTTGTTTCTGAGTAAGCGTGTTTACCACGTGAAAATTATATTTTTTGCTGTTAATTCGGAACAAATCTACTTTGCGTCTACTTTGTTTTCTATGGCCACTATTTTGTCACTTTTTCCGATGGATAGATTTGTGATTTCATAGCTATTTTTTCCTTTTCAGTGGGATCGCAAAAAGACACTCTGCTCCTCGGCGTTTCACAAAATTCCGCCTGTGGCGCATATCGTAGTGTTCTCTGTTTAAAGTGCGAACACATGAAAAGGATTTCCCGGCCGGATTTCCTGCATTTTCATCATCAAGTTGAACAAATTTCAACTTTTCCATCTGGAAGTGATGATGGTGCCGAACATCCGGGCAGGAATTCCAGTTTGATCGTATGTTCGCACTATTAGAGGAACGGTGCTTTGCGATTAGGATTGGACTTTGTTTAGCTTTGAAACACGTTAAATGCTAGAATCTTTCTAGACAAAGCAGATTAAAAAATGTGTCCCGGGTACAGGCGTTGAAAGCTTTCCTCTTTAGAGAAAGCTGAAATGAGGTACACAAATTTTTATTACAAGAATAATTTCAGCTGATGTATTGCAGCTAGTTTTACACCGGCTCTATCATTTTATGGTGGGGATGTGCGCAATTGCCGCGTATTGGCAACATTCCATTTTTGTCGGTATGTACGAGTCTTATACTACGATCCAGGAGTCGTTGAAATGAGGGGTCTCAACCCCCCCCCCCCCCTGGCCTGAGTGCTTCGGGCCACCCCTGATTGATCTAGTTCTAGCTAGCATTCATTGTTTTTAATTGATCAAGCATCTCAACAGAAGAAGGAGTGGAACATCAGAATTTGTTATTCTGTATTTATGTTTCATTCTTTGAGATTTTATTTATGGGTTTTATTTGGTCCGACACTGCAACAATCTGATATAACTTGGTGTGGTATTTCAGGATGTTTCATTTGCTGTACTGATGCTGGAGTTCGGATCTTCAACATTGAACCTCTTGCAGAGAAGTGTCATTTAGGTAGGTGTAGATTAGTGAATTGCTTTGTTCTTTTATGTCTGACTGATGATTTTTCACTACCTTTGTTGCTTCTTTTCTTATGTGCTTTAATAGGTTTTCATTTTGAAACTCCATTATGGTACCACATTACAGAAAGACCTAATTCTTGGGGAGGTTATGCCCAAGGCTGGATACATGCACCTTTTGATATTGGGCATAGGCCGTGCCAACCTCTAGATGGAGTGCATGCCAAAGGTCGGGAAGCTGTGACCTTAGTGTAAGGAATAAAAAGACTTGTCAGTTGTTGCTGTATTCGGTGACTAGCGAAGAAGTTGTCAAAGTTACCCATGTAAGTGGATGTTTCCTAACTAGTCAGTCAGGTCACTATAGTCAGGTCTGACTGCAATCCAGATGCACTGACTTTTAGCCACTTCCATTTTCTGCCATGAGAACAAACATAAAGCTGAGGCTTGGAAAAAATTGCGTCAGACATTTGAACCGCCAGGAATCAAATACGGCTATTTTGTGAGTTCCATTAAACCATTAAGATCAGGGTGCTCCAGCCAGAGGCGTTACTAGCCGATTTTTTTTTTGGGGGGGGGGGGGGGGGGCAAGGTATTTACCAACTGGCTGGTTGATTTTACCTACTGTTTTTGCAAACAAACGACTGGTTTTCACTTTTCACATAAAATGACTGTTTTGACGAAAAAACGACTGTTTGACGGAAAAACGACTGTTTGACGAACAATTTACTGATTTTAAGAAAAATCGACTGTTTTGAAGAAAAATCAACCGTTTCCAAGAAAAAAATCGACTGTTTTTACGAAAAATCACGGCGCTTCGCGACGACTAGGATACTTTTTTTTACCGACTGGCCGACAACATGGGGGGGGGGGGGGCGTCCCCCTTCCCGCCCCCATACGTGACGCCCCTGGCTCCAACATTTAGTGCTTGAATCAAGATGGCACCGGTTGAATGGGTGATAGGTCCTTCGATCATGCAGCTCTGGCCCTCCCTTCGAGTATCACAAAGCTTGTGACTATATCCATAGAGCTACATACAGCTCTTGATCAGAAAAGTGCGCTAATAAGGAAAATGCCCGGCACAATGTGACAGTGCCAAAAATAAAGGAAAACCTGACAAGAATTTTAATGACCGGTTTATAGCTGTTAAATAACTTGGAGCATGTCTTGTTTTCTAGACGTTTCCAGCTATGGGAGCATCACTCACGCAGAAATGCTATTCCGAACCAACTTGGTTGCTGTGGTTGGAGGGGGACTACGCCCTCGTTTCTCAGAGAATGTTATCCTTGTAATCGATGATCTGACTAAGCAGTTTGTTCTTCAATACACTTTCAAGATGCCAGTTCTCGCTGTAAGGCTAAGAAAAGACAAGTAAGTCTAGTTTTTCTAATGGGGCCTAATTGTAGTGCAATCAAGAAAATCACTTTCTAATCCTGCATATTCGGAGAAAACAGGTTCTATAGGATTATTTTTTTTTTTAGGACTGGGATTTTAACAGATAGATGCGAAACTCTCTCCATTGAGTGAATTTATCAAAACACCTGTAGGCTAGGCTATTGCCAGTTTCAGGCTTGTCGTCAGCATGATATAAGTTAGAACGAAAATCGCTACTTGTTTGCATTTTTTAATCTTTAATTTGTAATCTGAGAAATTGATTGTTTAATAGAGTGCGGATGGTAAGGTGAATAATTGTTTGTGTGTAGTTGGTTTCAGCTGTACGCGTTCTCGCTTACTCATGTCAAATGGTTTGTAATTTTTTATTTCAGAGGAGGGAGGGGGGGGGGGTATTTGGTAGATGGCAGGTTATATTATAAAAGTCAGATTAAACTAGATGACATTATATTTTGTTAGATCTATTCTAGATTTATAGGTACCTAGTTGTTGTCGTTAAGGTAAAATTATTAACAAGCATTGTATGTAGGAACTTTGATTCTCCACAGTGCTTTTTGAAAGGACACCTGAACAATGAAACCATACTTGAACACACCATGGAGAATGCATTTACAGACATGGACACGGAGAGCATTCTTCTCCTGAGCGTGACGTTTTCAAAATAGGGATGATTGTTTCCGGAGGTTTGCACATGTAGACTCCAAGACAAAAAGCGCAATTCATTCAAATCTTGTACAGCGCTGGCCGGATTGTATTGGAATTTCTTCTAGGCATACGTTTGGGCTTATCTGGTTAAAAAATATTCCAGAAGAAGGGTTGATTGGAGACATTCGTTCATTTCGAAAATTGCTCGGTACTGAAATAAGGACAGATGCAAAATGGAGCAAAAATCGTAGCTTGGAAACGGTATTTCGTATTTGGATTGGATTTTCTGCAGGCAATGTTAACGGACGTCATACAGATAGGGATGATACTTGGTACTCTTCATTCAGGTGTCCTTTAATGTATACGTAGTGTAGAGTCACAAAGTAAAATCTTGAACTTGTCACGGAAAGTCGACTATTTGAATTTTCTGTGTGTGATACAAGCTGCTATACCTACATTGAATCCAGACTGCAAAGCTAAACCATACAGATTCTCTAAAGCCAAATGATTGATAGCTTCCAGTCGCCCTCCGCTCATTTAGTCTTACCTTTACAGACTTGTGGCAATCCTGCAGAACCAAGTGCATGTATTTAGCTTCCCGAACGACTCAAAGCGACTTCTGACTATGGATACTCGCGACAACCCCAAGGCACTCTGCGAAATTTCCCAATCAGTGGTATCAGACAAATTACTGCTAGTCCTGCCTGGGCATAAAACCGGAAGTCTTCAATTTGTGGTAAGTATTTTAAAAAAGGTGGAAATAAATCCGTGTGTAAGTTTGTTATCCGTTCAGATTCTTTTGAGGCTGTTGTCCTGTAAGGACACGCTTCCTTACTAGTTACTAAAATTCAACAGCCCATTGAACATAGAGATGGTGGTTTTGTTCGTTGTTCGGTGGGGCAGGCCCCACAAACACGAGTTGTGTTTTCGCTGATACCATGGTATCTGTTACCACGGTAACTGGAACTGCAATTAGTCGTTTTTGCAGTTATCGTGGTATCTGATATACGGTGCTCTGCAAAGACTATTGCCGAAATTGCACTTTTCGAAGTCATCCCAAAAGAAAAACAGATATCCAGTTACATCATTAAGTGCTAAACTTCTTTCTCACCAATCTGACAAAATTTGATGAAAGTGAGATGACTTCTCAGATACCACGGTCGGATCGTAGTATCTGATTATCTGATACCACGGTAACTGGCCAGATACCACGATAACTGCAAAAACGCCTTTTGACCGTGGTATCAGACACCAAGATAACTGCAAAAACGACTTTAGACCGTGGTATCAGATACCATGGTATCAGCAAAAACGCAACTACGGTTTATAGACCTACTCGGTCTATTAGAGCCACACGAGCAACCGATCTAATTTTCATCAGTCAATTATGGTTAAAAAGAATAAAGATATTTTCGAAGAGTTAAGGGACAAGCGCCAGCCTACCGCGTTCGTATGGGTTAGCGATCAATCCGTATTTGATGGTGGAAAACGGATACGTCAGCTGAATTTTATTGGAGCTATATTTCGGCCCTTCTTGGTAAAGGTCCTCTTCAGGCTCAAAACCGCTCAATTTGGAAAAACGAACTTGTGGGAAACACTTTTTGGGGGCTGAAGGAATATTTTAATTTCTTTTAATCCTAGGCTTCCTTAATATCAGTAATTCCGACTGACCTTTTAGGAAAAGATCGAGGTGAAAATTGAGCCAATGAAGATTGTGACTATTCAGCAATTGATAGGAAAGCAGTCCTCCATTTACAAGGCTCGAATAAATTGACATCGGGAGGCGATACAAAAAAAGCCCACCGCTGTCGATGTTCACTTTGTGGAAGTTTAACTTTTATTCTTTTGAGTGTTATTGTCGGTGACATCTGCAGGCAAAGTGAAAGACGGACTTGGTTGGCCTGTGCGTTGGCCGCCGCTTGTACTTCGCAAGATTTGCAAAACTCAGAAAGAGAATTAACAACAACAGACACTAGGCAAATCTCTGTTGCTTGAAGAAGTGGAAACGATTGTGGTAAGAACACATAAAAGAGTCGTAACATAAATATTGTCGGAATCCCTCATAACGTTTTAATACAAGGATGCGCATACGTGTGAGAGATATCTGCTTCTGAGGGTTTACTAAGGGGGTGAGGTAGGCGGAACTGCAACTGACGCGGTATGAGGTGGTATAATGGTAACTAGTAAGTAAGTAAGTAATTTATTTATAACCCTCCGTTTCGAAACAGCGGAGTAAATGAAAGAAATAAATAAAACACATAAACACACAGAAAAAGACACTTAATTTTCAATCTTTGGCCAGGAAGCGTTGGATAACGTCGTGCGCTGTTTGGGCCCTGTTGTCCATGATTTTTTACAGCGATGAGGAAACATCCAAATGGGTAACACTTTCATCCTGAATTTGGAGTTTCTCCGTCAATGTATGGCTATGATATAATTTCGACAAGTGGAGCAGATGTTTTGCATATTTGAAATAACATGATCTCATCTTTTTAATCTCCTTCTTTCGCATAATATTACTAGGCTTTCGTTCCGGAAAGGGTTAGACTCCTGTCTCTTTTAGGATCTGAGTTCTTCAGAGACTGCGGTTTCCAAGGCTCCTGTGACGGTGTCTGCTCACCAAAGTGAACTGTCCTGCATTGCTCTGAATCAAGATGCTTCTATGGTTGCCTCAGCATCTGAAAAGGGGACACTGATTCGAGTGTGGGACACGACCAAAAAAGTCCTCATTGCCGAACTGAGGCGTGGCACAGACTCGGCTACAGTCCACTGGTATGCGCCACTCTTTTCGTATTTCATTTCCTGTTTTTTTCAAAAACCCTATTTCGAAAACTCAAACCTCAAGGACACAGATGGTTTATTGCATGAAAAGCCAAAGGAAGCAAGAAAACATCATATGCTGAAAAGAATCTGCACACAAATTAATATCGAACGAATTAAATAATGACAAGTACTCGTGCGAATGGCTTCTTCCTATCCCAAAAACCCGTCTCTGTGTCCCACGGTTAACCTTAAGCATTGTCCTAATAGGTGTAATATAAGGTGAATAGCGCTATTCGCGATGTTTACGCATTAATACACACGCCTGTTCAAATACAACCCAAGAGGTTCTTATCAATGCGGCTTCCGGTGTTGCCAAGGTAATACAATTTTTCGAGGTCTAAAAATATCCGAAAAGGTTCTTGGTACTACTTGAAGTACACGAGTACAATATAACTCAAACTATACTGTAAAAAAGCTATTAAAATAACGGATGGACAGCATTGATCCTCGAACTGACGGAAAGCCGTCGTAATAGAACAAAAACGTGTTTTTGTTAAGAAAAGTTGTTTCTTTAGCTTCCAACAAAGTAGAACTGTTGTGCTTTCTTTGGCAACCCTGACGACGCTGCGCCTCTCCTCGGCCCGCTGGCGGAACCAACCAAGCGATCTGATTGGCCCTGCATAAGCCAGAATATAACGCTAGTCTATTCTCCTTATTCACCTTATTACAGCGCGCTCCGAGGAAAAGAGGAATCTGTAATAAGTCTTATACGCGGTAATACACCTTATTACACCTATTAGGACAATGCTTTACGGAGCGTCCCGGGCTCCCGGCTTTCCATATAGACAAGAAATACTTGCTCTTCCACAGTCTCCTATTCACTCTTCATTCCATACGCACTGACTAAGTAATCGCCAGCTTGCATTCTTTTAATTCCAGGCATTCGCACATTAAATCTCACACTCTCTTCCATACTTCCACACATAGGACGAAAGGTTTAGTAATATAGCATACATCTCAGTGAACAGTTAAGCCTTAAGGTGCTTGCACTGTGAATACGTAAATATTCACTATTTACATAGCAGAAAGCTATTTATAATACTAACTAATTTATTTCCTTGAGAGCATTCTCAACTGTTAGCTGTTGATCATCAACCTAAAAAATTGTAAGTCACGCTTGGTTGATATTTATTGACAGTTAAAATTATGGATACAATGAGGCACGAACGAAGATAAATACTTTTCGAGGTTGAGTTTATGTTGGGTTGAAGAAGCCGTGGCTTGTCGATGTTAGCTTCGGATCTGGTCTGAAGTCTCAAAGTCGGGGAAAATAGTCCGGTGGTGGTCAGAAATCGAACATTTTAAAACATCGTCAGCTGGTATCTCCTATCCGCAATGGTTGGCAACTGAAGCTTGACCAGACCATCCTCATTAGAAACATAAACCGCACCAAGTATCTCTGCAACTTCAGTTAGAATAAATGGTATATACCCTGGTGTATATAAGGTAGGGGCAGAAGGCGAATTAGGAGATGTTCGAATAATGCTCCAGCTTCCCTCCAAAAAGTGAATCGTTCCCTGAAACATATGGAAAGTTCGCCAATGCGACTGGTCCCTTCTTTCCGCCAGTCACACGCCTTTGTTTCTTTTAGCATCAACTTCAGCAGGGACTCCGAATTCCTGTGCTGTGCGAGCGACAAAGGAACTGTTCACATTTTTGCAGTACGGGACCTTCAACTAAACAAACGCTCAGCGTAAGCTCCTAAGTATTCTTTCATATTACCACTAGCAAGAACAAATAATAATCTCGAGAGCACAGGTCACTGCGGCTTTGGCGGTCCAATAGAATATTGGTCATTTCCATCCACTTGTCATAAAAGTCAACTGTCGGCGCAGAAAGTCTGACACATATGTTTTATTTTGTAACATAAGACGTTAGAGTTACTGCTGGACGCAAGTTGTGGACAACTGTTGGGATTAACTTAAATTATTAATTCTATGTAGGCTATAGGTGTAAATAAAAAGAACGGGCATCGGTTGTGACCAGCTTCGGCTTGAGAATTAATCATTGACTGATTGAAGGCTTCCGCGATTGATGGACGGTAAAGCTGCGGGAAGTACTTTCCATACTTTCCTTCGTGGGAAAACTTTTGGTGTTAGTAATTGGGTTGAGGATTGGTTGGTAAAAGTAATGGGAAGTAAAATATTTGGTGATATTGAAAAGTTGGAAAGATTCCTTTCGGTTTCGATGAACCACAGAGAAAGTTCCTGTAAAGGAATATGTAAAATAGTTAGCATTTATTTAGTTTGTGTTTTTGATTTTTGTTGGTGTTTATTTTTTTCCCACGGCCTCTGTGCTTTAAGTGAAATAGATCCTATCCTATACTGCCCCCATCTTTTATTCTATTACCATCCTCACGCCTGCAGCTTGGGTCCCGGCTACCTCCCCCCCCCCCCGGGTACCAAACCCCTGCCCCCATGGCGAAAAACCCGCGGGTACCCCCTCTCCCCCCCACACACACAGTGTTAAACACAGTTTTAAATTTGATTGAATGATTAATAAAATGCCATATATTGTTATGAAAAGTATATATAGAGGCAGGCGGCCAGCGAGCTTACATTTAACTAGTCTAGGGAAAATCCTCAAAGTGCTCGCGGTCCAAACATCATTTTTAATAATCTTTTCTAATTTCCTATAATGTTTGGTGCGCGAGGGGTATTCGCCAGCGGGATCTTCGCACCGCGAGAGGGGGGGGGGGGGGTCGTCAGGGGGGGGGGTCTGCCGGGGCGGTTTCGACTAGATCCCATGTCTTACCAGGGCAATACGTTGCGGTCGCTTTAAAAGCCTTGGTTAGCCCCCCACCGTGCGATTACGCACCTGATCTTCCTCAGGAACAATTTACCAAACCTGGCTATACATTCTAAGTGTTTTATTTTCTGAAACTCCTAAACGTTTAGTTCAAAAGTGTAAAATTAACGACCAACCATATGACATAACATATAATTTTGCGTTTCTCGCAACATTACAACCATACCATGAAAAAGTGTAATACAATCCTTGGTGTAATTCGAAGAAACTTTCCTTTTAAGCAGGATGTTTCGTTCTCACTTCTTTTCAAGTCGATGGTTCGCCCGATCATTGAATATGGCCACACCACAGTGAGGCCATATTACAATTGTGACATTGAGGCTTATGAAAAAATCCAACGGAGAGCTACGAAGTTCGTACCAGATCTGCGCGATCTCCCCTACCAAGTGAGATTAGCCAAGTTGTGCCTTCCCTCCATTGCATACAGATTTTATAGAGGAGATCTGATTGAAACATTCAAATTAATCAACGGAAGTTATGGCAATTTTGAAGTGACTGATTTAGTAAGATTCAGCATCAACCGTCATCATCGGGGGCACGCGTACAAGCTTACAAAGTCAAGATTCCACAAGGACGTTTTTAAGTGGGGTTTTGGCAACAAAATTTTTGATCCTTGGAACAGCCTTACCGAAGATGCGGTTAATGCTGAATCTATCAATAGTTTTAAGTGCATTGTTGATGAGATTTTTAACTCTGATCAGTTCGACTACTCAAAATTTCTTAGAGTTATTTAGAGGCGATAGCCTTTTCTCTTGCTTTGTATTATTATTATTATTATAACAAGAACATTCGTCAATGTTTATTTTTAGATTGTCAAAAATTGGACTCAACGCTGCCGTTGGATACATCGACTCTCAGTGGGCGCTGGCAAACTTTACAGTCCCTCCTGAAGTTGCCTGCGTGTGCACTTTCGTTTCAAAAAACACTGTTGCTGGTAAGCCACTAGTAATACTTAAATCGTCCACGACCGGATATTAGTTGCGTTTTTGCAGGTACCATGGTATCTGTTGCCACGGTAACTGGTTATGCAATTAGTCGTTTTTGCAGTTAGCGTGGTATCTGATATACGGTTGCTCTGCAAAAACGACAATTGCCGAAAGTGCGCTTTTCGAAGTCATCCCAAAAGAAAAACTGATATTCAGTCACATCACTAAGTGCCAAACTTCTTTCTCATCAATTTGACAAAAATTGATGAAAGTGAGGTGACTTTTTCAGATACTACAGTCAGATACCACGCTAACTTCAAAAACGTCTTTTGACCGTGGTATCAGATACCACGATATCTGCAAAAACGACTTTAGAACGTGGTATCAGATACCATGTTATCTGCAAAAACCCAAGTATTGTTTATTTGCCAGTTCTGTATGCCTTTTTTACCTTTGCCGCAAAACAATTTCTTTTATCGCGCAGCCTCCTGTACCCGTGCATTGTTTGGAGTAAGTTGTACTTTTGCGGGAAAACGAAACTGTCTTACAGGTCAGGTCATACACCACACCCTGATCGACCACCCCGTGGTAGTTAAGAGAGTCGTAGCCCCCTATTCGCTAATTTAGCAAAAAGCGTACCAACCAATTACAAGCCATACTTTTTTCCACATTATAATTTTTGCATTAACTTCGGGCCCCTGGCAGGGCCCGCTTCGGAGATTGGAACCCTAGGCAGCTTGTGGACTATCAGGAAAACAGAGGAATTTGACAGCATAAAAGAGTAACATGCAAAAACTGCAGGCTGTACAGGTACCGATCCCTTGATAACATATACCGTGGCGGGGAGTGCAGGTATTGATGGGGGGTCAGCCTTCCGACCCACCAGTCCCACCACGTTCCTTTCTTCAAATTTTATCCGGTTACCTGAGTTATCGCGTATCAGGGCCGTCACTAGTCGGCGAGGACTGATGTAAGGACCATGTGAATGTCCAGACTTGGCGAAAGTTTGTCAGATACACCAGCAACTGATTGCCGCACTTTCTGATATATGCGAAAATTGCGGTCTGGATCCATGAAAGACTTTGTTTTTAAAGTACAAGCGGCAGGAGAATGAGGCATTCCTTGTTGAATCAGGCTGAGGTGTTCTATGATCTTTTAAGCCTAGGTTAAACTCGGGTGCGCGACTTTTAATCGGAGCAGTACATGCTCGATCGGTTTTCGACAGGCTTTGGTAAATCAGGGCGTGGTTTTCTTTTCGTCAAATCACAGAATTCGTCGTCGATAAGTTGCGTGACGCAAGCATCAAGACACGTGCTTCCGCGATGAATGAACCTGTTGTGAATGTAATCATATGGCAGGAGTGCACATGGTCCACAAAACTAGTAGGAAATACCCCTTGTCGTCATTAATGATTCGAAGGAATTAGAAATTTGGTAGAGTAGAATTTAAAGTATTTCTCCTGTCCCTTATTCTTGACTCTGTGTGATCTAGTGATCGAGTTTAACATATTCAGATCTTAAATATGACGAACCAGAGGGCTTGTTGTCCAGTTATGGAAAACATTGGTCTGGAATGTAGAGATATCTTAAAACTTCTTGGCGTTATTTTAGATGATGATTTGAAGTGGGATTCCCATGTTGATATGATTCTCCAGAAGGCAGCTCCACTCCTTAAGTCGTATTCTATCCTTCGTAGGTTTGGTCTTTCCCCACGAGTTATGCGGTCATCCGTACGGTATATCCGTCCGTGTGTAGAATATTCTTATGCAGTCTGTCATCCGTGACTTAATGATGGTCAGAGGGACGTACTCGAAGGGATTCAGAAGAGAGCAGTGAAGATCATGCAAGGCCCGACCTGCAGTTCGTATAAGCGGGTCTAGACAGGCTTGGTCTCTCCACTTTGTCTGAAACACGACACAAGTTGACAATGGATTTTGGACGTAAATGCTTGTGCTCTGATCTTCATAGATCTCACCTACCGGATTACGAAGCCCCAAACCAGACTCGACTTGAAACAAGGCTTCGCGCTGCAGCCCGTAGCTGTACCAGACTTGTTCGCCCCGATATCCACTCTACTGACCGGTATCTTTCGTCATTTGTACCATATTTCGTAAACTATTTTAACTCTGGACTGTGATATATTCGTTATTAATTGTACATATAAGGTAATTACTGAGAAGTGATGATTAAGTTTTAGCCGTGTTAATAATTGTGTGACGATCCGACGCTATTCAGGAAATGAACGTTGTTATTATATTATTCTCTTTCTCGGCAAGGACGAATAATGTTATCTCTCTTTTAGCGATATGCATGGATGGTACGTTTCACAAGTATGTTTTCGGTTCGAGTGGCAACTGCAATCGGGAGTCCTTTGATATTTACTTGGATCTTTGTGAAGACGATGACTTCTAGCCGGTGTCAAGTTCCGTTCGAGGAGTTATGCTCGCATCTTCATACGTGTGAAGAGAGGCCATACACGAAGTTCATCACTGTGTACGGTAACGTGTAAGCTGCAAAGGTGTTTCGTGAATGTACGGTCGTATGAGATAAGACATGTGTTTATTTTCGAACTTCCTATCAGTAGTTACAAAACTACTATCCTCATTCCAGCCTGTATGAAGGTGTATTAGGGCCTACTACAAATTCCTGGCTTGTGCCAAATGCTGGGTATACCCACAGTCTGGAATAGCCTATGCCAAACGCGGGTTATCTTATGCCTAAGGGTTGGCACCCTAACCATGCCCTAATTCACTAAACAAGAGTTTGATTGGTTGTTTACTGAATTTCACCGAAGTTATCAATGTTTTTACTGAACAAGACCAACCAGCTTTTGGCATTGACTATTCGTAACTGTGGTTTATAGCCCAAGTTTGGCATAGCCTATCTCAAAATCAGGGATTTACGGTGTACTGCGTAAATACAATTTGGAACGAGGGTGGTAGCTTTTAATAATTACTGTTCTGAGGTAAAAAACACATGTTAAGTAGGCATGGTTTACATAGTGCGGTAGGTAAAAAAAAGTAATAAAAAGTTTTCTCAAGTCTTTCAATCTGGCGTAGGTACATAATCAAACGGTGATCGACCCCTCGACATGCTGTGCTCTGTGTAAAACGAAACAAAATAAAAGCAACTGGCAACATCGAATAAAATATGTTTTAGAGCATTTTCATGACCAAGCTTTTAATGCCTTTGGAATTAGTTTTAGCAGTAGCCAGCAGAGACCAGCACCAACCAGGCCAGCAGTACTTCGGTCCCTTCACTAACTTGAAATCCTTGTCCGTTTTTCTTGCTACTTGGTTGCACAAGACGCATTTCCACGGTTGCATCTGAACTCTCCTTTGCAGTTTTATAGTTTGTTTTCCCATTGTTCGAGTAGCTAGTTTGTTTCGCGACTGCGTAATCGTTTTTGTTAGGAATTGGTTAGTCCTGCTTGATTTGTACGAATGTAGCAGTACCTAGACATGCGGGAGTTGAACAGATATTTATTTGTTGTGTAATTGCTGATTTCGTAATAAATAAATATTTACACCGCTACAAAGAGGAAGTAAAAAAGTATGACTAGCTTTTTTTTCGGTCAAATGGGTCACTCCACACCTTCATTCCTAAAAGAAAAAGAAATCCTTTTTAGCTACTCACTCAGTAAAATTGCACTTCGTTTGTAACGAAAGCTTTCTAATACCATGTATGTGATTAGTCCACGGTCGGGGTTCCACCTGGGGAACCCGGCGAACGCCTCCTGAAGGCCCTTGTGAATACCCGAGTTATGAAACAGCTCATCATTGGCCCATGATAATACCAATCAATCAAGCGTTTATTTACAAAAACCGTAGCCAGACATAGCCGATGGTTGGTTTCTCGTCCAATTTTTAGCAGTGTAGTGTCTGAACATCTGCTCCATTACTTCCACTATTTTGTCTTCAAGTTGGCTACTTATAATGTTTCCATCTGAAGGGCGCCTTTCCCCTTCAAGTTAAGTCTCTGGTTGTCTCCACGCGCTCTACCATTAAAGTTTAACTGAAAAGCTAACATATTTTTATATTATTTAATTCAATACACAATTATTTGGATTATCTTAATCATTTTTCTTTTTTTTCACTATATGCACTAGTAGTGACGCTCAGGACCTCTACAGCCATTCTCACACCGCAAAGTTCTACTATAACGAAATAATTTGAATCTCAACGCAAAGGCGGATTTTCAATGGCCGCAGTGGTCAGGTTGGTGAAAACCGTGGCTCAAAACAAATACCGACGAATGCCAAGCACTTCGTCGTCCCATAGAGGTACCACAAGTCTGAAAGGGAAAGTCCACTATATGAAAATCGATTAGGTCCGTGAATGGTGGAGTAACGAACTAAAGGCGTTTTTCCGTGCTCCCACAAACAGGTTGTGGGCCGATTGTAGCTCGAAAAGAGCGTTTCCACGGCCTTTCGTGCGACCGGAAAGTGTGTTTCCGCGACCAACATGATTTCCGTGGCTCGTTTTGTGACTCAGATTCGACAAACAACTCCCGAGGTGATTGTCGATTTTGTGGCTCGATTTTAGCCAGAAATTCAAATTTAGCAGTAAAATAACGTCAAAACAATAAAATTAAAAACTTTCTCAAGTATGTAGACATAAGACTGAAGATCCTCTTTGCACGGAATAGTAAGGACGAAAGCCTGGAGTTCTATTTATTCAGATTTTTACATGATTTTTATTTATATATTCAGACATTTGAAATTACTGCCCAAAAAATAGACAAGAAGGCGTTTCCGCGAGTTTTAACTTGTGGCTCGACTGTGTGGCACACAATCCTGTTTCCGCCAAAAATACTCAGAAGTGTGTGGCACACAATTGTGTCACCAAAAAACGCCTTAACGCATTTTCATCGGGTCTTCATGCCTATGTAAGTGAAGTGATCGGTGACCTGATTGACCTATCGCAGCCCTTTTCGGTTAAATTTAAGTTTAAGAACGGTACTCGACTGTTTACGAGGCTCATGCACTGGGGTCCTGGGCTTCTAAATTCAATCGAAAATTATTTTGGTTTATTTGTACGGTTCAAGTTCCTAAAAGAAGATGCTTTACATTAAAAAGAAAAGAATATCTCAGATCAATATGGAATAAGAGGATTGTGCCCAACAGGCTTACGAGAGTGAGCGTAACCGTGGGAATGGCTTTTTGCAAATCTTCATCCCGAGAAACTGCCAAGCAGCTCATAATATGGATTACCTTTTAGTATAAATATGAAAACATACCTCCAGGCTGAACTTCTTCTTGATTAATTCCCTGGCGGTTTATCTTCTGGACTTGTTCTGCAAAGATTCACACGATCAATTTCCAGTGTTTTTACCAAAGTGACTACAAATCAAGTAGACCAGCCTGGCAAAGAGTGGGCTTTACAGATAATCTCTTAGGCTTAGGCTACTGTTTACTCACATACCGTTTTCGTGACCCAATCAGACGGAACAGATAGGCTGCCTAAAACATCATAAACCTCTATGCTTTCCGAACGGAATGATACATTTTTGATGAAAATTTAGCATACGTCAGTAGATTCATGTCCACCAAAGAGAGGAGGGAAGCTCGAAAGGGTGTGTGTATGATTTGTGATGCGAGAATCAAAAGTATTTTAAAAGTCCAAAACCGAAGTTCCTGAAGAAGGACAGTTTGAAAGAAAAGTGAAGCCTGGAAAAAGGTGGCAATTCTGCCTGTATCAATGAGGACTGGCACTGCACAATTAGTTCCACATGGTTTGGCAATCAGGCTGATGGGAGGACTGATTGTATTTCTTACAAGTGTGTTAAAGCCTTTCACTGGGTGACGGTCGAATGCTGATTCCCCCTCTGGACGCTGAAAAAAAAAAACTTAAAATTCAGTGAATGCTATCTGTATCGATTTTCTTACCTTTTTATGGCACTTGCCCTTCGACCAAGTGCCATATAGCGATCGCAATTTCTGTCCGTCGGTCGGTCTGTCTGTCCAGGTTGTTTTTCTAGTTTGGGCACTTCCACATAAGCTAGGACGATGAAAATTGGCAGGCATATTAGGGACCCCAAACGATTATGTTGGAAATAGTCACTTCCCCGATCCGAGCATCGTGGGGGAGTGGTGGCAGGGGGAATCCGGAATATAGAGGAATTTATAACTTTTGAACGGATGATCGGATCTTCATGAAATTTGATATTTAGACGGATCCCGTGTCTCAGACGACCTAATTTAAATCCGAACCGGATCCGGTGACTTTGGGTGGAGCTGGAGGGAGGAACCGGAAATCTTGGGAAATGCTTAGAGTGGAGGGATCGGGATGAAACTTGGTAGGAAGAACAAGCACAAGTCCTAGACACATCGTTGGCATAACCAGACCAGATTCGGGCACTGTGGGGGGTGGAAGGGGGGGGGGGGGGCGGAATTTCCGTGATCCTGTTAGTTCGGTACTTCCGGATGTGCTAGGACAATGGAACTTGGAACACATGTCAGGGACCCGAACAGACTGACTTGATAATAGTCGTTTCCTGGATCCAACCACCATGGGGGGAGTGGAGGGATGGGGAGCCCGGAATCTGTTGGCATGCACAACTTTTGAACGGGTGATCGGAACTGAATGAAACTTGGCAAGTGGAAAGAGCTATCTTCTCAGATGTCAAGTCTTGGTCGAATCAGATACGTGTGGGGGGGGGGAATCTCGTGAAACGCTTAGAGTTGAGGGATTGGGATGGAACTTGGTGAGAAGAACAAACATTAGCCTTAGATACGTAATTAACAGAACCAGATCGTATCGGAGCTCTGTGGGGGGAGCTGGAGGGTGTTTCCCGGAATTCCGGGGATCGCCAGTTAGGATAGTTCCAGCTATTCTAAGAACGATGGAACTTTTCAGGCCTATTAATGACTTAAGGACAGCACATAATGCCCTAGGAAAACTTGTGTTCCTGGATCCGACCATCTTTGGGGAGTTGATTGGAGGGGAATCCGGAAATTACTTGCTTCCGTAAGTTGCGAACGGGTTGCCAGATTGGAGTGAAACTCTATGGGTGATAAGAACTGATGAAAGCAAAACAAGCGTCCGAACCACATGCGGGCACATTTAGGAGAGTAGGACGAGGGGGGGGGGGAGTACAGAATGGGATGCAAGTTGGACAGTTCCGAGCTAATGCGGCCTTCATTTGTAATTTGGTGTCTGGATCGGATCTGGTCACGGTAGGGGAGCGGGATGAAGTGGGAACTGGAAATTTCCGGATAGGCTATCCTCTGATTGTAGTCTAACCTGATTAGGACATGTCAGGGATGCGACGTTTATGTTTCCGATTCGTATTCAGCCACAGTTTGGGGACTTGGAAGGGGATTCCCGGAAACGTTTTGGCTCGCATAGGGGTCAAACAAGTGGAGCGATTTTAGTGAGACTTTCAATTTAGAGAGCTCACATGCCCTAGATGACATATTTTAGGGTCAGAACTGATCCGACCACGCTGGGGGAGGGGGGGGGGAGACTAAAGGGAAGTTCCCAAAGAACGCTCAGATTTGAGTGAAACTTGATAGGTGGTAAGAAATATGCTTCAGATGATCCATTTAGTAGTCCAAAGTCCGAACCAGATTCGGACTCAGTAGGGGACGTTGGAGGGGGTACCGAAACAGTGTGGAATGTGAAAGATCCAAACGAGTGGATCTGTAGGGTTGAAACTTGGAAGGTCATTTGCCCTAGGTGATCCGAGGCGATGGAAATGCTCAAGCTTGAGTGAAACTAGATATCGTATTATAGGTCCGAACCGCATTTCTAGATGGCCGGGTATTTGGATTTCTCGTCTACTTTTTAGGTAACACATACTCGTATCAAGTGCCATATGAGCTCGTAGCTCTTGTTATTCCAAACCTATTGTGATTTAATGCGCCCAGGACTAGTGTGCTTAATTCTTTAGGTGCGTTCTTTGTACTCCAGTCTGTTTCTTGTCTTTTCTACCCCAGTGTCCAAATCTCCTACTATGATACATTTTTATTCTCGCCAACGATTCCACCAGAAGTGATGTAATTAATTATGATCTAATTCCTTGTTGATGGCTGTGATTTTTTTCTTCTCATTCTACCACAGTCTACCACAAACCATTAGTTTGGGATACCCTTTGCAAATGCTGGATGCACCAACGGGGCCCCGTCATTTGCTCACACATCAGTTCGTCTGTAGAATCCGACACTACACTGCAAAAAGTTTATCCGTACAAAGATTAAAGTTAAGTGCAGTAGTTGCTACTTGGATTCATCTTATCTCTATTTGGTATTAATCTTATCTGCGTAGAGATAAGAATAATCTGAGTAGCAAATAGTGAAGTTCGACCACACGTCAGTTGACCCACGAAAACCCGTCAGTTCGACAATACGTCACTTTTTCACACGTCAGTTCGGCAACGCGTCAGTTGGTCAGCCTCAGTTCGCCGACACATCAGTTCACCCATGAAAATCCATCAGGTGACCCAAATGTCAGTAGAAACAAACATCACTAGTGCCAAATTTTGGGAATAAAAATAATTTTGTACGCAAAGTGTAGAGAGCAGAGCGGCAAGGGAGATGCATCGTTTCAGAAAAGGTCGGTCAGTTGAGACCAACCTTGTTCAGTCTTATGACATAGTAACCAAACTAATTGATGAGGGGCTTCCAGTGGATCTTATTTTGCTTGACTAGGCCAAGGCATTCGATAAGGTTGTTCGTGCTTACCTTCTTTATAAACTGTCCAGATATCAATTACATCCTGATGTTGTAGAATGGATAAAGTCTTTATTGACTGGACGTACACAGAGGGTGATGATTTACAATAATCATGGCTCACAATCCTTCTCCGACCCAAGCCCAGTATTCAGTGGCATTCCTCAAGGCACCAAGCTTGGGCCAACGTTATTCAGCATCTATATAAATGATTGTCCCTCTGTTGTACAAAACACTCTTACACTCTTTGCTGACGACTCAAAACTCTTCGGTCCTGTTGCCAACAACAAACAAACATCTGAACTGCAAGCTGACCTTGACGCTCTTTCCAACTGGTCATCTCTGTTGCTTTTGGAGTTCAATGCTGCGAAGTGTAAAGTACTTCACCTTGGACCTAAGAACCCCGAACATATATACACCATGTCGAATGGATCCAAAAACCACACTGACCTAGAAAGTGTGGAGGAAGAAAAAGACCTGGGTGTCACAATTGACAACCAGTTTAAATTTCATCCCCACACCCGCCACCAAGTTGCTAAAGGAAATAGAGCACTCGGGCTTGTCAAAAGGACCATCACCTCTAGGAAGCCTGTGGTCATTAAGACGCTTTATACTGCGCTTGTGAGACCCCACCTTGAATACGGCATGATTGTTGCATCACCCCACCACAAAATGGATGCCAAAGACCTAGAGGGAGTGCAAAGAAGAGCCACTAAGATGTCCCCACAATTAAAAGCCCTAGAATACCACGAACGATTGAGGGCACTGAAGCTTCCCAGCCTCTCGTATCGACGTAAACGCGGCGACGTCCTGATGGTAAAAAAGCTGTTAGACTCCAACATTATTCCTGGGTTATTCGAGAGCTCCCAATCAAAGTCGACGAGAGGCCATTCCAAGAAGCTCCAACTGACCAGCTGTAAACGACGCGAGCAGCACAGTTTTTCTCTGTATGGAGTGTTCCACTCTGGAATAGCCTTTCCGAAAAAACTATCAACGCTGCTACCCTGGATTCAAAAAAGGCGTGGACGAGGACTTGCGAAATGCTGAATGTCGGCTGCACTGGGATTCCAGTGAGCTGATGTGACAACAACATCTACCAACCAATCAATGTCGGCTGCACTGGAGTGCCAGTGAGCCGATGTTACAACAACAATCTGACAATCAAGCCGCCAACCAGCGAGAGACTCTACAGGAGGTTAACACCACCTTATCTCGCTAGAAGTGCGATATAAGGTAATGTAAGGTAATGCGTTTACACTTAAATCGCATATCTATGGAAAAGCCTTAGGTAAAATCCTTTGGGTAAAAAATCTGTGGGCATAGTGACAAATCTTGCAGGTGAACTGACATTTGTATCAACTGATGTTTGTGTCAACTTAGGGTAGGCGAACTGCTGTGTGGGTGAGCTGATGGATTCATGAAATGGGTGAACTGACAGTGGTTTAACTTATGAGGAGAGAACTGATGTGCGAACAAACTGACGTGTAGAGGTAGTGACAACCTGCACTGACCAAATAAATACTGACAATTTGGGTGAAGTTCAGAAATCATCCAATCAGAATTCTTTGGAGAAGTGGAGAAAGTCATAGTTAGGACACCCAGCATTTGGGACAGGGTGTGCCAAAATCAGGGATTTGTGGTAGACAGCTCCAACCATGAAATAATTCAAGAATATAGCTATTTGATATACCATACTGCAGTCGAGTGAACTAAGCTACTTTGATCATATGATTTTGGCCACAGTTAAAAACTTCCAGACAAAACAGGAAACAATAGATAAAATTCTGGTAATGGAAAGCAATGTGCACCCAAATCGCTGGGTTTGTCACATCAGAATTATTTTCTTTTTGGAAATTATTTATATGAAGTAGCATATGGCAGTACTACTGCTCAAGATTAGCCAATATCATTAAAAACACGTATATGTGCACATTAACTACATATCAATCAATACATGCAACTTTTTTGTACAAGTAGACTGGCTACAAATTTTTCACTGGGATATTTTATTCAAATTCAACAACATCAGAAGAAAACAGATGGAAAAATGCTGGCAACAAAGAGAGAAAGATTAAATGTTCTTTATCAGTTTCCAGATTTTTCCTCTAGTTTTTTTTGCAATCACAAGTCAAGAAAGAGATATTCAGAGCTTGAGAACATTTTTACTGGTCCAAAACTACCGTAAATATTCTTTCAACCCAAGCTTACTGCAAATCATAGTTGATATTGACAGAAAGAAATGTCATATTTAGGCACTTCTTGGCAACAATGGTGCCATTTCAGTAAATCTTGGGGGGGGGAGGGCAAACATTCATTTTGTGCCCCCATCCTAGATTTTTTTTGCTCAAATTTAAAATTTGCTTTTTCAGGGTACAATTAAAGCCATTTTTAAATATACCATAAAGAGCATATAGAGTCACGCATTATTCAGACAGCCTTCATAAATAAAAATGGTCATTGGAGCATACTGTGAGCTGGAGTTTGAGGCCTACTGCCCTTATGACTGAATGGCGTCTGTGGTTTGACATTGTGACAGAAAAACCCAGAAATTCTGTAAGTGAGTTATCAAAAACTGTGTTTACCAATTTATAACATTTTTGCTAAACCTAATAATTTAATTGACTCTCAGACTGAAGGAATGAAACCTCCTCATCAAGCTTGGTGCCCAGAGCAGGCCCAGAGAATATGGATTTGAATTCACTTGGCGTTCCTAAAGCAAAAGATTTGTGTTGCCCCCTTTCAACTCCAACTTTAATTCTGTTTATGCTGCTGAAAAGCTTATCAACAGATCAAGGGAAATTTAAAATTCATCCTTACTGTACTCTTCAACATGAGTCATTGGGTGTATTATTATTGGATACAACGCCAAGCCAATAAATCCAAGAAATCCACCAACGAAGGCCCCGTATTTTAGACCCTTCAGGTAAACCATGTTCAGTGTTCACGTCTTTGGATTTTAAAAGTTTGGTTTTCTCTGTTGTCATAGAGATGAAGAGTTCGGCCAGAGTTTGGATCTGGCAATAAGTTTAAATTCACGTTGTCACGTGTATTTCCCTGAAAGTGAAGGATAAAGAAGTTTCGTGTTTTCTTCGGGTGTCGACTAAGCTGTATAGGAATTCCTTACAGTTGCGATGTCATGTGATTGAGGACCCAACATAGGATTTGATTGTCCCTAGGTCATTTTATAAATACAACCGGTATCTCGCTGGCCACTTGGCTCTGTAAATAGAAATATATTCAAATATATATCCAGCGATATGAATAGACTACAGTTTTTCGTTTTCTGATGTAAAATACATCAATTGGTTGTGATGTCACACTTGGGTGTGATTGGTGCGATGTCACACTTGTGGAATTCCGATACAACTTAGTTTACACCTTTCTTTGCCTGTCCATAATTTATTTTTGCTATGCTACAATGTATGCAATAAATGCTTTCTGGCTTGGAAGTGGCGCCCCTCTGTTTTCATATTCGATCATGGAATAACCATCTCGGACAGCTATTGGACATTTGTAAAAAAGATGTTAATAGTAACAAATTTTTGTCATTGTCAGATATTGTGGAACAGTGTGATATTTACTAATTTCAGGGACTTTAATATATTGGCATTGGCCTTTTCCTGGTAATTTATAACTTTACAAAACCATTTCCAAACAAGAAAAACTAAAATATGGCCAATCTTTAATGAGTAATTAAAAGGCTATACCATGGCCAAAATTTAGCAGCATTTGAGTTTTGTTTTTTTGCAACTTTTGGCTATCCTCTTTTTTTGTAAGTGCTGTGACTTTGTTGCAACAAATAAACTGAAGGTCCAATATAAACTGTTCAATTCCGATGTGTTCAGATTTCATTGCTTTACTGTAAGCATGCCTCTACTGTACCAGCGTACCGAGTGAACACTTCACTAGAATTTTACTATATTGGTTTAGTTTCTTTCTTGTAAAACAGTCACTTAGAGAAAACATAATGATAAGCTTAATATTAGCAGCTGTTTCAGCTTTATTCTGTCATGCAAATTGAGTTGGAATTATACTTATTGGATTGTCTTGTTGAATTTTAAATATGCTTCGTCTTTCATTGGGCATGCTGTTTAATTTGGACTTTGGTGAATTTATGCACCACTTAGCAAAAGATGCAAGATTTGAATGAAGAAAAAAAAGTGGATACGTACTTGATACTTCAGATACTTCAGAAACCAGCTTAAACTATTAAATATTTTAAAACATGAAATAGACATTTTCTGCTGGCATTTTTTAGTGAAAGTTGCCTGGTGTGGTTTTTATGTTTTCTTCTGTACCTGTTCACTGTTAAGCCACATACCATATCTCTACTTTAAGTGAAGGTTTTCGACCCTGACTTTTGGATACCCTCTGCCAAGTGCTGGCTGCATGTTGGCACTAACCCTGAACAGAGCCTGACCTACTACAAATGAACTCTGATTATATTTGATGGTGCAAAATGGATAAGTCAGCAACATTTTATTAGAGCTATGTTTCGACCCTTCTTGGCAAGGGTCCTCTTCAGGCTTGAAGAAGGGCCGAAATATAGCTCTAATAAAATGTAGCTGACCAACCCGTTTTACACAGTCAAATATGATTCACAGTCAGCTTGGGCTGAAGGAATAACTCAGATTGATTTATGTCTGAGCTTCATTCAAAGCTAAGGGCATCACTATGGGAGGGGGGGGGGCTCCCCCTCCAAAGGTCTTGAGAAAGCACTCACTAGGTTGTCGGCGCGGAGTGCCGGCAAACACAGAAGAAATACAAATTTGTATGCTTTTTCGGGCGTCGGTCCATTCGTCGGCATATCGAGTTCTCTTTATTAAAATTCGGTATGCTTTTGTCGGGCGTCGGTCGGCTCATCGGCACATCGGGTTATTTTTATATGTAAGGAATTTCTGTACTGTCTTGTCAGGCAAAACAGAGAAGAAATCAAATGCTGTACAGTTTTGTTGGGTGTCTGTATTCTCTTCGGCACATCAGGTTCTTTTTACACTTAAGAAATCAAATTCGATCTTCGGGCGCATCCCGAAAGTTTAAGTTTCGTCGGCCCACCGGCTTCTATTTACACGTAAAAAATAAAGTTCTTTACTGTCTATGTTGGGCAAAACGATTCACAGAAGAAATCGAATTCTGAATGATTTTGTCGCGCGTCGGTATTCTTGTCGGCACATCGGGTCCTTTTTATACGGAAGAATTCCAAAAGTTTATTTCTCATAGTCAAATCGAGATTTTCCCACACCCAAGAAATCAAATAGCTGCAAAGTTTTGTCGAACGAGTTTTGTCGTCGGACAATCGAGTTTTCTTACCCCCTTGGTTCAGTTTATTCAGACATAATCATTTGACAGTTTTCATGGGGAGTAACGCCATTGCTGCTGGGCACTGCACTATGAAGGCTGATTCAATATCCCTTAGCAGCCCTTAAGTTGAGAGACATTCAGAACTTAAACAGCATACACCAAAATCGGAAGTGTCTGTGATATTTGACTGCTTGATTGGTAAGTTACGCCTAGTCTTTATCAATTAATCTAGGTAGAGCTGATGAGACCAATATGCTGTCAGCAGACCCTCTCTTTGAAACTAGGCATAAAGAAAAATGAAAAGTTTTCTAGCAGTTTTCTTTGCAGGACGGATAAAATATCAAATCGCAAATCGGATGGCATCATAGACTCACGGATCTGATATTACCTTCTTTTCACACTTATCGGCAATAACAAAACGTTATGAGGGGAGCCAGTCCTCTGATCTCCTCTTAACTGTCTCCCCTCTTTGACTGTATTAAGTTGTTTCTTTATAATGCTTAGATACCAGTAGGCAGTAGCATATTGCGTCTGTTTAGCCTTTTGTAGGTATTTTGTGCAGTTTAGAAACTGCTGCCTAGCTTTCCTTCTTTGATATCTTACGTCTGTTTATGGTAGTCTTTTTTCCAGTATTTGGTGAGTCTACTTGTTGCCAGCTATCTGGTCTGTTTTCTTCAACCATTTGTAGAATCTAGAACATTGTGTGGGTGTGGAAATGTTCTTAAGAACTTTGTGTGACACTCTAAGCGGCAAACATGTAGGAGTCTTCCGGACTGCCTTCCAGTTTAGTAGCTATGCAAACCCATTATTGCGGAAGCTGATGATTAAACACAAGGCAAACAGGTTTGGACGTGAGAACGAATATGCCTTACAGGTGGCAACGAAAGTAAGCCCCAGGTTCAGTGCATCTGAAATCTCCTTGGAGAAGAAGATATTCACTCTAGCAGAGTTAGCAAAATTCAGTCATCACCTACATATTCTTTCCCATCACGAATATTCCAGTCTGATTGAAACTGTTCATGGAGCCCTGGTATCTCAGGGAACGAGGACGGGGTTCAAGTCCATATTTGACAAGTTAGATGAATGTGCGATAAAGTCCTCAAAGGACTGGACAGTTAATGAGGTACTTAGCACTGCTGTATCACTTGATAATTTGGAGTCAGCCCATGGTTTTTGTTTTGGGTTCCTCCGCGTAGCTGTATTTTCTCTAAGAGAAAGGGTGAGCACAATGACGAAAGAGCAGTTTGTTCTGTATATGATTATCGCCAGAAATTCTGAAAAATTACCGAATGGTGCCCTCCCGGTTATTGAGGAAAAGTTGGTAAGCTGCTTGGATCAGTTCACTGCAGATGAGCTGTGTATCATGTTGATTGGCTTGTTTAGAACTAAGACTATACTAACTTCGAAAGCTAGCATTGACAGAATTGTTTCGAAAATTAAAGAACACTTGGGTGATCTAAAAGACATTCAGATAAGTGCAGTCTTGAAATTCTTCCGGCTTCACAAAAATATGTTTGAACCTCGTGAGCTTTTTCACGCCCAAAGAATGTTCGAAAATTTACTGAAAGAGTTCAATGCTTACAACTGCGTTCATCTGCTCGCCATCGGCCACTGTGCTAGGAAGTATAATAGGACCGTGTGGGGGGTTCTGTGTAAGGAAGCTTATAGATGAGATTGAGTCATTGAGATTGAAAGATCTTGACAAACTTCTTGAATGCCTGACCTTCACCAACACTCACTATTTTGAAATGGTGGATGTTGTGGATTTGTTTGTGAAGGAGCTCAGCTGCCACAGAAGAGAGCAGGAAATAAGTACTTTCCCGGACGTTTTCTCTCATCTTGTGTCAGGATTAGCACTCTTCAGACCTTTGGATGATGAGCTGTTGAAGAAGGTATTGGAGCCAGCGTACATCAAGCATGCTATAAGTAAGACAACTTTATTTTGCCTTACCTCATGCTTTGTTTTCACCTTACCTTTTATATTGTCTCTGACACATAGTCTGGTTGTCTTCAAATTAGTACCGAATTCTGTCCGAAAAAGTGTGCAGTTGGACATCCGTTCAGAGCTCCGAGCTGATTAGTCCCTGTTTGTCCCTCCTCACCTCATTATCAGCATCTGTCGCGCAGGGCTAGTACAATGGATCCATAAGTTAATAAACAAGAGCTACGAGCTAGTATGGCACTTGTTAGGAGTAGGTTATACAAGAAAGTAGAAGAGAACTTCACAAAACACCCCGCCATCGAAAAATGCGGTTCGGACATAGAATCAAGATATCTATAGTTTCATTCAAGTCTGAAAATTTCCGAGATCACCTCCAAGCCATCGCCAACCTTCCAAGTTTCAACCCAAGAAATCCACTCGCTATGTCCCTAGATGTGCCCAAGATTTCCGGTTCACCCTTCTAACTCCCCGTATACTGCGGTCAATCTGATCCGGACTCGTAACTGGATCGTTTGAAGCATTTTCTTTTACCATCTATCCTTCACTCGAATCCGATCATTTCTGGGGAAAATTCCGGTAAATCCCCCCCCCCCCCCCACCGTAGTCGGACCCGGCTCGAACCTTAAAATATATCATCTAGCGCATATGATATCTATACCTTCCAAGCTTCATCCAAATCACTCCACTTGTTTGGCCATTACGTGAGCCCCAAAATTTCCGGGACTCCCCTTCAAATTTCGCCCACCGTGGCTGAATACGACTCGTAAACATAAATGTCTTCCCGTACATCAAGCTTTACTGGAATCGGAGCAGAGCCTATCTGCAAATACCCGAGTCCCGCTCGCCCTACCCCCCACCACCTTGGCCGGATCCTGTCCGGACGCCAAATACCAAATCACGGTCGCATAAACTCGGCACTGTCCAGCTTGCATCCTATTTTGTCCATCCGTTTGTTTTTGTGTATGTCAAGTCAGCCTGTTCGGGTCCCTGATACGACTTCCAAGTTTCCAGCGATGTATCTAGGACTTGCGCTTGTTCTTCTCATCAAGTTTCATCCCGATCCTCCACTCCAAGCGTTTCCCAAGATTTCCAGTTCCCCCCTCCGGCTCCCGCCAAAGTCACCGGATAAATACCCGAGTCCCGCTCGCCCTACCCCCCACCACCTTGGCCGGATCCTGTCCGGACGCCAAATACCAAATCACGGTCGCATAAACTCGGCACTGTCCAGCTTGCATCCTATTTTGTCCATCCGTTTGTTTTTGTGTATGTCAAGTCAGCCTGTTCGGGTCCCTGATACGACTTCCAAGTTTCCAGCGATGTATCTAGGACTTGCGCTTGTTCTTCTCATCAAGTTTCATCCCGATCCTCCACTCCAAGCGTTTCCCAAGATTTCCAGTTCCCCCCTCCGGCTCCCGCCAAAGTCACCGGATCCGATCCGGATTTGAACAGGGTCGCATAAACTCAGTGCCGTCCAACTTGCATCCTATTTTGTCAATCCGTTTGTTTTGTGTATGTCAAGTCAGCCTGTTCGGGTCCCTGATACGACTTCCAAGTTTTTATCGTCCTAGAACATCAAGAAGTTCCGAACTTTCGGGATGGCAAGAATTAAGCCCCCCTCCCCCCCCCCCCCCCCCCCCCCCAATTCCCTCACAGTGTCCGAATCTGGTCCGATTATGCCAATGATGTATCTAGGACTTGCGCTTGTTCTTCTCATCAAGTTTCATCCCGATCCTCCACTCAAAGCGTTTCCCAAGTCCCAAGATTTCCGGTTCCCCCCCCGGCTCCCGCCAAAGCCACCGGATCCGATCCGGATTTGAACAGGGTCGTCTGAGACTCGACGTCTTTCCCAAGTTTCATTCAGATCCGATCACCAGTTGGAAAGTTATAAATACATAATAATACATAGATGGCACTTTACACAAGGGACTTGTACCGTGACCAATAAACCAGAAAGAGTTTTTTCGAATATAATTTCGAAGTTTTCTGGTTTATTGGTCACGGTACAAGTCCCTTGTGTAAAGTGCCATCTATGTATTATTGTAAATTTCCGTGACATGGGGATGTGAACTGGTTAAATGAATTTGCCCTCGGGCGGGATCACTGTTCCTATGGCCGGCTTCTACCAGACTATTGTAGTGGTTTGCGAACTCTGTTCTCAAGCCCCTCGGTAGCTCAGTTGGTAGAGCGGCTGCCTTGTAAGCAGAGGGTCCTGGGTTCAAATCCCGGCTGAGGAGCATTTTTGTCTTTCAGTTCACTACTTATAAAAAAAAAACGTTATAAATACCTTAAGATTCCGGATTATCCCTTCCTCCACTCCTACCAGGAACTGGAATGGAACATCTGAGACGATAGCTCTTTCCACTTGCCAAGTTTCATTCAAATCCAATCACCCGTTCAAAGACTGCCCGTGACACTAGATTGCGATTCCCAATCCCTCCACTCCTCCCACGATGGTCGGATCGAGGAAACGACTATTCTCAAGTCAATCTATTCGGGTTCCTGATATACCTACCAAGTTTCATCGTCCTGGCACATTAGGAAGTACCGAACTCGCATCGCTTACTAGAAATCTGCCCCCCCCCCCCAACTCCCCCACAGTGCCCGAATCCCGTCCTATTGTGTCAATGGCTTATCTAGAACTTGTGCTTGTTCTTCCCACCAAGTTTCATCCCGATTCCTTCAGTCTAAGCGTTTTTAAGCGTTACGATTTTAAAATGGGACATGTGAGGCACGAGGTCTTTCTAAATATCAAGTTTCATTTAGATCTGATCACCCGTACAATAGCTTACCATGCCACTAGATCCCAGATTCCCCGTCCCTCCACTCCTCCCACGATGGTCGGATCGAGGAAACGACTATTCTCAAGTCCATCTGTAAGGGTCCCTGACAGGCCTACCAAGTTTTATCGTCCTAGCACATCAGGAAGTACCGAACTCGCGCGATCACTAGAAATCCGGACCCCCCCCCCCTCCAACTCCCCCATAGTGCTCGAATTCCGTACTATTACGTCAATGACGTATCTTAAACTTATGCTTGTTCTTTCCACCAAGTTTCATCCCGATCCCTCCACTCTAAGCGTTTTCAAAGATTTCCGGTTCCCCCCGCCAACTCCTCCCAATGTCACCGGGTTCGGTCCGGATTTAAAAGGGGACATCTGAGGCAAGAGGTCTTTGTAAATATCAAGCTGTATCAATAGCTGAGCTTGCCACTAGATTCCGGATTTCCCATCCCACGAAGATCGAACCGGGGAAACGACATTTTCATGTCAATCTGTTCGGGTACCTGACAGGCCTGCCAAGTTTCATCGTCCTAGCACATCAGGAAGTATCAAACTAGTGGGGTCACTAGAAACTCGGATCCTCCCCCCCCCAGCTCCCCCACAGTGACCGGATCCGTTCTGGTTATGTCATTCACGTATGTAGGACATGTGTTTGTTCTTCCTACCAAGTTTCATCCCAAACCCCCCACTCTAAGCGTTTCCCAATATTTCCGGATCCCCCCTCCGACTCCCCCTAATATTACTGGATCCGATCCGGATTTAAAATGGGGCGTCTGACGCACAAGGTCTTTCAATATATTAAGTTTCGTTAAGATCCGATCACCCGTTCGCAAGTTAGAAATACCTGACTTTCCGGATTCCCTCTCCCTCCACCCCCCCGCACCCCCAGATGGTCGGATGGGGGAAACGACTATTCTCAAGTCAACCTGTTTGGGTCCCTTACACGCCTCCCAAGTTTCATCGTCCTAGCACACCAGGAAGTATCGAATTCGCGGGATCACTAGAAATTCGGACCCCCCCCCCCCCCCCTTCATCTCCCCACGGTAAAGGGATGGTCCGGTTAGATCAGTCACGTATCTAGGGCTTGTGCTTGATCTTTCCACCAAGTTTTTTCCCGATTTCTCCACTCTAAGCGTTTTCCAAGATTTCCGGTTTCTCCCTGCAACTCCCCTCAATGTCACCGGATCCGGTCTGGATTTAAAATCGGACGCCTGAGACACGAGGTATTTCCATGTATCAAGTTTCATCTAGATCATGATCACCCGTTCGTCAGTTAAAAATAATTCATTAGGATTCCCTCTCCCGCTACCCCCCCCCCCCCCCTCCAGATGGTCGGATCGGGGAAGTGACTATTTCTAATTTAATATGGTCCGGCCCCTGATACGCCTGCCAAGTTTCATCGTCCTAGCCTATCTGGAAGTGCCCGAACTAGCAAAACCGGGACATACAGACCCGGACAGACGGACGGACAGAAATTTCGATCGCTATATGGCACTTGCCGAAGGACAAGTGCCGAAACAAAAAGGAGAAGCTTTCACTTTTAAAATTATAGCGTATTTCGAATTTCTTATCGTCAGTGGGGAGAAATTACACCAGTCGCATCTTTCTTCTGCTGGAAGGATATAGGTAAACATATAAGATTGTCCTTCCAGAGTTTTAGTTAAAAGTTGATGATGGCGACGATCATTGGGAGACGAATAGGAACTATAGATAGATAGATAGATTAGTGTATTTTACGATTAGTAGGATTATTACCCGAGCTGGTCCTTGTGACGTTTATTTGGTCATTAATAACCGTCTATCAGTAGACAACAGACGTGACTTTTATTCGTAGTTTGGAAAAAAATAATATTCGTAAAAAAATGCTCATTTTCCCTTTGGAAACTTGGATTTTGGTTTGTTACTTCCCTGTAACAGGAAGTTGTGGGTAAACGACTGGAAAATGTGATAAGGGAGAAGCAGGAACTGAACAGAGTCTTAAAGAGACTTGACAGAGGGAAATTGGCCATATTCCTGTTCAGGGCTTCCAAGCGGACTAGTTTCTGTTAATCCCTCCATGCCTCACCGTCATTACTTGGATCAGACATGGTAAAATAGATCCACATGTTAGTAAGTGGAAAACCTGTCATCTGTGTCCCAGGTAATGGAGGTTTGCATATGTTTCAGCAGCAGAAAGTGAAAGTGACCCACTGGCCACTAACCTATGGATTTGACTTTTTACTATGTCTAACCAACACTTGTGTAGACATAGTAAAAAGTCTAATCCATAGGGTAGTGGGTCGCTTTACCTTTCTACTGCTAAAACATATGTAAAACTTCCATTACCTGGGACACAGATGACAGGTTTTCCACTCACTAACCTGTGGATCTATTTTGCCATGTCTGATCCAAGTAATGACGGTGAGGCATGGGGGATTAACAGAAACTGGTCCGCTTTGAAGCGCTGAACAGGAGTATGGTCAATTGAGAAGTGCTGACACAAACAAATTGTAGTATGTTGCGTTTTCGAAGAGTTGAGTAATTTCCCCACCGCTCGACGCTACCAAGAACTGTCAGTCTAAGGGATTCGTATCAGAACACCAACCGGGCAAAGAACCTTTCTGTTTATCCTTAACTGGAATATTGAATGTTGGGAGATTATGGGGCAGAGAATTTTTTTTAAATTCAATCAAGACGTCTCGGTCTATGTTTTTAAGTCAAATTAGTTGTAATGCCCAATTAACCGAGCTATTTTGTGAAAATTTAGGAGGGGTGTATCGCAGTTTGGTTGCAAGTGAACCGAATCATGTTGAAAATCCAAGGTAAAATATTAAGGCCCAAACTACATTATCTAGCAGTTCAGGGAAGAACTGCACAAGCTTTGCGGAGTGTAGCTGGTTTTGTGCCAAGGCACAATATTAACGACATTACTACAATACCTACATTACGTCTAACAGTTAGGAAGCGGTCTCTCCTCCTCTTCTAAAATATGCGTTCGTCAGTTCCATCTGTTGGTAATAGAAAAATAGATAGTGTCCTGAATGTTGTATCTAACTTTGGTTCGCCTATTTTATTGCAGGTGCGGGGAATACAAGGACTCGTTACCACATACTCAGCATCGCGACGAACTGCTTGATCGAGAACCCTGGCTACCTTGGACCCATGCCGGATAAGACATTCCTTGATCAAGTTAGAAAACAATCGGTATGTTCCGAAGTTAGATATTGGATACCGCATTGTTTGTAGTCCCATGTTACATGCTGAGGCCTAATCTGCGGTAGTCTGGATTCTAGAAAGGCCAACGCACTGTGGGAGTTGAGTAAACGTTTATAGACGATACTACGCAGGACAAGCAGGTTAGCCACATGTCGCACGATAATGTGAATTTTCACTCTATTTCGTTTTTATCATTCTTGTCCTGTGGGTGACACAAAATTCACTCTATTTCAGAAAACGTCCAATATGTCACTTTTGCAGCATGTTTCCGACTAGAAGTGACTGTTATGCGTATTTTGATGATTTTTAAATCGAAATGTGTCATTTTTCCAACCCTGATACCGACCAAAAGTGAAAATTTCCTGATTTTGTTTTCATGAAAATAAAAGTTTTCTCCAAATTCACTGTCTGTTTTGGGACAGAAGTTACTACCTAAATTAGTTTGATGTGGCCTGAGGATACGAGGCCTACTATACGGTTAGGAGTTTTAGTTGCCACGCCTCTCCTTTATGCAGCGTTTACAAGCAGAGGAAAACTTGAACAGAATCTCGTCTTGATGACAAGATTATGTTTCTTCAAGCCAGAAAATCTGACAAAAATTACTTCATTTAATCTTCGTCACCAACGCGGCTGACGGGATTTCTTTCAAGTAGGTCGGAATTCCGTTCAACTTGAAAGGAATCCTTGTCTCGGTGGATTTTTTTTTTCTAGTTCGTCTTCAACGGAATCCTTTCTACTCGACGGGAATTTTCGCCCGTGTGTAAACGCTACATTAGTCCTTAGCAAGTGTTGCATGCCGACTGTTTTGCTATTCGATGAACAATTTATCTCAAAATAGTAGTATGAAGTTGTCGAAAAAGTATTATGCAGTACGAACTGATGTTAATACATCTAGGCTACCGTATTACTGCGTTCTACTGCATGCTACTATTAGCAAGACTGGATGCTACATAGCAAGAAAGGATGCTACTGGATAATACTGCTTAAGATTGTCCCAGTCTGTCGAGGCACATTAGATGAAAATATTTGTTATTATTACATACCGATACGTGCAACTTTTTTGTGCAATTATCATACAACTACGCAGGCTACACATTTTTCGTCGGGTAGCTCGACCCGAGAGATTTTTTCTGCCTAGCCGCTTGACGAACAGCTACAATAGCAAACAGCAGTTTTAATTTCAGATAATGAGAATGGCTCATAATTTATAGTAATAATTTAGTTGCTAACGACATCGGTTAACTGTGCTGTTGGGAGGGCTAAAGTTATGAGAAAAAAAAATAGAATTGTTCCTGTCAAGAGCCTGTTATCTGTTTTCTCCCCCCATATAGGTTTATTTCTTTCTGTTAGATCACCGATGTGAAACTTGAACTTTGACTCGGATCTATAGCAAAAAAAAAGGTGGAGTTCTGCTCGCTCTACCTTGGACAGCTAGTGAACTGGTTTGGTCTTCTTGAAATCAAAACAAAGGGACTTCAATGAATGAGGTCTTTTATTATTTCAGCAGAGGACAGGAGCAGAGGACAAGATCGACCCTGAACAAAAAGGGAAGAAGTTAGGAACCATTTTGATAATTGACACTGCAAAACGGATATGTCAGCTACATTTTGTTAGAGGTATTACTTTATTCGCAGTCAGCTTGGGCTGAAGGAGTATTTATCAGTACGGAACTTCGAATCGTCCAGACAAATCGACTAGTATACATCTTAGCTGGAGAAGATACATGTGATTACAAAACCGAAATGCGAAAAAATTTCTACCCTCTCAACGACCCAGTCGAGTAGCTAAACACAGCAGCCGTTTCCAAAATGAAATGGTAGCACCATCCTTAACTCCAAGTAATTTTCAGGAAGAAATTCACGAAACCAGATATTTAAGGAAGAATCTTTAGTTGTTTTTCCACAAGTTCAATTATCAGCTTGAGCGGCTTGAGCCTGAAGACACCTTGTCGAGAAGGGCTGAAATATCCTTCTAATAAAATGCAACTGACGTATCCGTTTTGCAGTGTCAATTGTCGAATATGATTCGCTGTTAGCTTGGCCTGAAGGAATAGTTATGAACAACTACAACCGGGGTCGTTGAAAGCATCCCAGCAAAAGAAACAAAATATTCGAAAATAAATACGGAATTAACGAATCTGATTTCGTTATTTGCGTCAAAAGAAATCTAAGCCGCTTGGCTCTTTTTCTCTCGATTGTTTGAGAAGCGATTAGCAAAACCAAGGTAGTCTAAAATGGAAGTATTCAAAGAAACAGTTCTTTCAGTTGTTTGATAAGGCATGAAGCAATATGTCTGCTGGACGACCCAGATTCACCTGCACGAGTTTGGTTCTAAGTAGTTTCACGAGAAATCTCCAGGCATAGTAGCAACTAATTGAGATAATCTTATCTTTGCAGGTATTGGGCGTTAAGAGAAAAGGGTTAGAACGAGCTGAGCCGGTGCTTCAGAAGATACAGAACGCGATAGAAGGAAGCGTCATCACAAACATACTTCCTAACGATGCTATACCCGGTAAGCTACCAGATTTCGAAGCGATAGCGCGGATACCCCACACGGGGTCTAGTCGGCCCCTCCCCCCCCCCCCCCCCCGGAAATACCCCCCCCCCCCCCCCCCCCCCGAATGTAAATATTTAGGAAATTATAAATCTCTTATTAAAAACTACAGTTTTGACTGTAAGCACTTTTAACTATTTTCCCTGGTTTTCTCTGGACATGCGAGTCAAAGGTAAAGGCGGCTCGCGGCCGCTCGCCGCTATATACACTTCTCCTAAAGATATATGGTATTCTATTAACACTGTGTGTGTGTGTGTGGGGGGGGGACCCGAGGAGTTTTTGCCAGGGGGAGTTGACACCCCGTTTTTTTCATCAGGGTGGGGGGGGGGGGGTATTAGGTGGATTTAGCTGGGGTGGGTGAGTTGGCGGGAGGGCTATGTCCGGGAGGGGGTTAGCCGGACCCCCCCCACCCCCAACTCACACACACGAAGCTAGGGCCACCAAATATACAACTAGGTCCAAGACACGATATTTACTTCAGTATTTTGGGTGTTCATTAAGTGGCCCGGACTAATGCCCAGGACCCCCGGATCTCTATATCCTTGCCTGACTGCGCAACAGGGGCGTCAATTACGGGGGGGGGGGGGGGGGGGGGGGGGGGCTTTCCAAGAAGGTCAAAGCTACCCATGAAATCCACTGTACTACCTAGTTGACTAGGCGCAAAGTCGAATGTGGGTATACCTTTATACAGAATATTTGTTCAACTCAGTCTTCGAGAACATATTGTTTACTTTCCGGTCATAAGTTGTGAATCACTCAAGTATATTCGGTCTCGGCTATGTAAGATTTGCGTTTAAGTGCGAAGTGGGCTAGGGAAGATGCCGTTGCCCCCCCCCCCCCATTACGTTTCCGCGAAATGACGCTTCGGCTGAGCAGGGTTGAAAATCTGATCTGCCACATACTGGAAGCTGCTTTTCGGTCCGGTCAGCCTGTTTCAGGTTGCACAGCTTTATTTCCAGAAACGTCCTTGTAGGGATGATATTTCACAAGCTGAAATAAGTGATACAATTAAGTAGGCTTATATGATGCGATGAATTTTGAGGCTAAAGAGTATATATAAGACAAACAAACAACTTTGGCTCTGTAATACGATAGCATTCTTGGGGAAATTGTCGGATCTGAAAACGAAGGCCTAAGAGTTTAGGGGTTCTTACATATCGTCCAGTAATTCTCATGCCCCAGTGAGCCATTCCATGTTTCTATTACTTTCCGTTCTCTTCTGATTTTTCATCGGAGAGAAAGGATATTTTTGTTTGAAAGGGATTACGAAGCTAGTGCCAATAAGACTGCGATGGTATTTCCTTACATTAGGTATATCTTGTATCTTCGGAAAATATAAGTTTTATACAGGGGAAAGATGCATTCTTCACCTTTTATTTCCAACGCAGATATAAATACAATTCTTATCTCATGTTAAATATGTCAACCAAGGTTAAAAGCCAAGTTGTATTTTTTAAATCTGCCGAGCCACCCGGAATTTCGATGATTTTGTCTCCTTTTTTCCTCGCTTTTTTGGGATCCCAAAACGTGGAGGGATATCTATGACATCGTAAAGTTGTCCGTCTGTCCGTCTGTCAGCACGATAACTCTCGAAGGGAATGAGATATTTTGGTGAAACTTGGTGTGAGGACTCTTCGAGTCAAGGGAAAAGTCGAGTTCGTAGATGGGCCCGATAGCTGCATATTTAGGGGAGGGGGAGGGGTTTCAAATTAAGGGGCGAAATTTTTTTTTTTAAAAGCTAATGAGATAGTTGATTACGGGTAAGACGATATGCTGAAGTTGAATATGAAAACCATTTTCTCGCCGGAAAAGTAGTTCACTCGGAATCCGGCTAAGACCGGAAAGTTTGTTAAAAGTAAAAGTTTTATCTGAAGTTGATCAGGAATCGGATTTAGGGGTAAGGAGACATGCTGAATCCGAATATGAAAATGATTTTTATCGTCGGACAAGTAGATCGCCCGGAATCCGGCCGAAACCGGAAAGTTTGTCAAAAATAAAAGATTAATCTGAAGATGATTAGAGGTTCGATCTAAGGCTTCGTTCGATCGGCCATAACTGGAAAATCTTTTAAAAGTAAAAGTTTTGTATGAATTTCATTAGGTGTTCGATTTACGGGTAAGAAGACATGCTGAATTCGTGTATGACAATCATTCTATACCTGGACACATTTCACCACGAATCCTGCTGAAATCGGAAAATTTGTTAAAAGTTGAAGTTTTATCTAAAGTTGATTAGAGGTTCGACATGGGGGTATGGAGATACGCTGAATCTGTTTTTGAACTTGAGTTTTTTGCAAGACAAGTAGTTCGCCCGGAATCCGGCTGAAACCGAAAATTTGGCAGAAGTAAGGCAGGAACTTTTGTCAGAGTAGACATGACGCAGGCTATAGGGGTAAACTCACATGCTGAATCCATATTTGAACTTCGTCTTCTCAGGTGATTACCACTGGATCTCTACAAGACCCGATTGTCTGTAAATATTAAATTTTTGGGATCCCATCGAAACCTTTGGTCTTGTTTCACAATCCATCCATTAGCATATGTTTGTATTATCTCTAATATATTGCACCTTCGACTCACTTCAAGATTCCCGAGCGCAGTCCCGAGACTTCCAGTCAATCAATAATCAGTTCTAAAACTGAAACCGGTCACAGCCGATAATTGGATTAATAGTCATTCAACACTACACAAGTAATAACATATATTTGTAATTGAAAATTTAAAATAAATTCTGGAAAGTCAGACACAATTCGCTTCCGGTGAGAATTCCAGGTAAAAATATTGATGATTAGCGTTTAGTTCAGGAATCAATCTATCAGAATTAGTGTACCCACAGATACCCGGCATTGGGCACAAAGTATCCAAAGTAAGGCATAGGGTATCCCATAATCGGGGAAAGGGGGTAGACTGTCTTGGATTGAGTTTGCGAATCCATCTCGAAGGAAATAAAAATGTGGGACCCGGAAGGGATTTTTTGTCTGTAGCTGTTAGACTGGTTTTTTTTTTCCCCGTAGCATCTTTTGTAATTTAACTTATTTTTATATTGTTTAAAAACGAAGAAATCAGATTTCGTACTTTTTCTGGCTACTCCTCCATCTTTCAGTGACGTTAATTTTAATCTATTTTTACCCAGTTTTTAACTATTCACGTCACCTAACTTTTTAAATTAAACCCATATTTTATTTACAATTCTTGCCCCCTAATATTTGGAAATTAATTCTCTCATTTGTATTTTTTTTTAAGTTTCTTTAACTATATTTTCTTTAAACAACTAGATCCTCAACAAATCCTAAAAAATCCTCACACCTTCACACACCAAGTCATCAACCCCAGCTATTTACTGGCACAAACACAACGACACAAGTTAAGCTGTTAGAAAATGGCGGGTCATAAATAAATTACTTACTTACTTATACGCGATGGTTTTCTCTTCTCACTTTTATGATTTACCATTCAGAAAAAGTTAACACGGTTTCAGCCTAGTGGAAACGAACCGGATTCATGTCTTCTTTGACAAGCACTCCCGCCTTATTTGTCAGATGAGTTACAATAGAGTTAAGTCTTTCGGTCTCAAAGAACACTAATCTAAACCGTGTGCCCAATGCGGAACTAGAATCTCTTATAATTCCTTCCGGGTTAGTTCTTTTTTTTTGCCGCTAGATGCGCTAGTGTACGCTAAACAACGACACGTTACTTCTTCTTGTACGTTTAACCAGGGTTGTTTGGCTATTTTCGACTTCTTTTGTTTGCCTCTTATAGGCCTGGCCATGTCTAAAACTGTTTAAAATGCCTCTGCCTCAATGAGCGTCTTCCACCCTACTTACTGCGGTCACTACGCATGATGTCACGGATTCTGGCTTTTTGGCGTCAAGGCTGGAACGATTTTTTTCTATTTTCGGCAAAATATTGTGCCATAGGATAATCGAGAGAATCACGTCGCAGAGATCGTAGTTACTACGCGTACTACTCTCCCGAGCGTGGTAAGGTCAGCGTAGTAACTTTTCCCGCGGCTGGAACGAAAATAGTTAGTGCGTGTTCCACCATTCTACAAATAGTATTAGTTACTATTTCCGTTCCAACCTCACCAAAAGTTATTACGCTAAGCGTTCCAACCTTCTCGAAATAGTAACTAATAGTAACTATTTGCTTATACTTACCTCGCTCGGGAGCGTAGTAACTACGTATCTCTGTAACGTGATTCGGATTCGCCCGTGGCATGATATTCTGCTGGAAAATAGAAAAATCGTTCCAGCCTTGACGGCAAAAAGCCAGAATTCGAGACGTCATGCGCAGTAACTACGGTAAGTAGGATGGAACACGCTCTAACTAATACTTACTATTGTTGAAAAGCTGGTACGCGCTCTGTGTGTGCTCTAGCCAGTACATCAATTTTTCGAGTCTGGCTTCCGACTTCGATACTGACTGTTGACTGACTTTTTCACGGGGCCCATGCGCGAATCTGTATGAACCGAAAGCCTTATCGCTTATTCCCCCTTCAGAGAAACTTATACCAGTATCTCATGTGTGATTGTTATTGTCTCTCTATCATGTCTATGCATCTAGCGGCAATTGGATCTTGGAAGCATCTGGAGCCATCTGATATCGACTGTTGCTAATGCTGATTACATTTCAGACGTTGTTTTCTGCGAAACTAAAGATGGCAGGGTTGTTCCAGTTCCTGTTAGTTTCAAACAGAACGACATCCTAATCCAGAAACCAACCGACCCTGAACTGAAGTGGAAAGTCATAGTCCTTGGCTCCTTGCATAAGTATCAAACGGACACCAGAGAAAGAGTGGCCTCTTTTGATTGTCGGCTCAGACTCCTGGAGAAATTAGGCTACGAGCCAGTAGAGGTTTGTTTCGATTTCACTAATTTGTAACAAAGTATCAAATAGAATTGTCTGAACAGAAGTTTTAGGAACATCGCCACAGAATTCGTAACTCATAATGTAGAATTGATTATTCATATTTGACGGTGCAAAACGGACAAGTCAGCTACATTTTATTAGAGCTATAAGGGAAAAAATTTCTGGGAGAATTTAAAGCGAATCTAAAAGACCAGGAAATCCAGCAGTGGTGGCTGGACATCAAGGCATCTAAAAGTCTACAATTTTATAGCCAAGTGAATGAAACGTATGGTGAGGAATATTATTTTAAGTTGGATATCCCCAAAAGGTTTATGAAGGTTTGGTTGCAGGTGCGAGCAAATTGTCTACCTTTCGGGAAAGTTTGGGAAAGAAAGAGAAATCCGGAAATGCATAGGTCTTGCCCGGTTTGTGGGGAAGGTGAGTATGGGCTTGGCCACATTCTCCTGCGGTGTCGTAGCCTCTCACATTTGAGAGGAAGTATCTTTGAAAAGGGAATGATGGCTTTCTCCCTGGGATTTTGAAATCAACGTCGCCGAGGTATATTATCGCAGTAGGGAATTTTGTTGGAAGGGTTTTAGAGTTTAGTAAGATTGAGGAAAGAGATAGAGCAAGTGCGCCGTAGAAATTATAGTAGTGGTAATTGAATGCTGGTTGTATTTATGTATGTTGATTGTTACTGTATATGGCCATACGGCTTTCAAATACAGATTATCTTATCTTATTGTTTAGAGCTTATCCGTTTTGCTCCGTCAAATATGATCCGCAGTCAGCTTGGGCTGAAGGAACATCTGATTATTCATATCATGAGGAACCTTTCGGAGGCTTGCCCCTACCTAACCTAACCGAATAAGACGTAGATACGACAGTCTAGCTACCCATCACGTATTCACTTGAATAGGCTTGTGGACCCGAGGATAGTGGGTTAATTCATTGCTTCACAATTCATGCAATCGATTTTCATTGATTGAGTTTTTCTTTCGGATTTGTGGTACCTCTATATGCTTGTACCTCTATGCTTGAAATATTTAGCAACTACAGCGGTAAACGATTGCCAATAAATAAATCTGTTTTGGGTCACGCGCAATATCGGGCTTTATTCAGAAGTGACCTTACAGTCTGGAATTGGACATTTTCCATGCCTCGCTCATTATCCATTGAAATGCGCACTTTTGTTGAAATTATAATATTCCGTGTCGGGTGATTTTTTTTTTCTCGTAGTGCATATTCTGAACGTCACTACTAGAGTCCAAGGTGAAAAATAAAAATCCTTAAAAAGAGTCAAAATAATAAGTGTATCCAAATCTAAGATTAAAAAAAAGCTGGCTTTCAGTTAAACTGTAAAGGCTCCTGCCCAGAACAGGGATCCTAACTCTCTTGTTTTTCGTAACATTACTCCACTACACTTCTTATTATCCTCTAATCGTTTTTTTCTAGATTTCGAACGTCCCATCTCATATTTATCCACTCTAACGGCAGTACGCAAATTTTTATATGTGCGGTGTTTTTCTTTTTTCGATGTAGATCGGGCTCCCACTTATTGCTTCCGAGGAGCTTATTCGTCAGAAATACCGGTTGTGAGTAGTTAGAGGTCGTTTCACAAAGGGAGGACACGTGGATAAGCCCTCCGGAGAACAAGAGAGGGTCCCTCCGTAAGGGGGAGGTCGAGACAGACCATAGCCTCAGAGTGCCTTTCTCGAGTTGTGGAGAAGAAAGTGTAGTCCCTCTATACTCTCTGAGAGAGTCCTTGTGTTTATTCTGAGAGGGATCGTAGGTCTTCTATACCCTGAGAGAGAAAGAGACTTTAGTCCCTGAGGGCTGAGAGGCTATGGTCCCTCCGTACTCTGTGGATTTGTGGAGTAAAGCTTGACTATGTGGAGGGGGGGGGGGGTCTAAGGGAGTTATATGGAGCGTGTTCCACCCTTCTACAAATAGTAACTATTAGTTACTATTTCCATTCCAGCCTCACCAAAAGTTACTACGCTGACCATTCCAACCTTCTCGAAATAGTAACTAATAGTAACTACTTGCTTACCACGCTCGGGAGCGTAGTAACTACGGATCTCTGTAATGTGATTGGTCGGATTCGCCCGCGTCATGATATTCTGCTGGAAAATAGAAAAATCGTTCCAGCCTTGACGGCAAAAGCCAGACTTCGTGAAGTCATGCGTAGTAACTACGGTAAGTAGGATGGAACACGCTCATGGTGTCGTCAAGGCATATAAGAGTTGATGAGATGAGTGTTAGTGGCACCAGTTCACGGCAGTGTTGCCACTGGTAAATACAGAAATTAAGCGAAAAGTTGAGGAATTAATTTTTTTTTTAAAATCCCGCGTAACATCTTTTCTATAAAATAATCCTGTTTTCGAATTTTTGGGCTACGACTCCTCCTCCACTCGGTGACGTTAATATTTTCTTAAACTCTTTAACGTCACCTACTCTTTCCATAACAAAAATATACTACAGCTGGAAAGAAGAAGAAGAGACAGCTGACTCTAAATCAAAATACATAAGAATCTCTACCCTTAAGACGACCCGATCAAACAGCAAAAACAGCAGCCATGTCTAGAATGAATCACAGGACCATCTTTAACTCCAGCCAATTTTCAAAGAAGAAGTTCACAAAATCGGATATTTAAGGAAGAATATTCAATTGTTTTTCACAAATTCATTTTCCAGTTTGAGCGGCTTGAGCCTGAAGAGGACCCTTGCCAAGAAGGGCCGAAATATAGCTCGAATAAAATGTAGCTGACTTATCGGTTTTGCACCGTCAAACATGATTCGCAGTCAGCTTGGGCCGTAGGAACATCTATATTAAAGATTCTTCGTTAAATATCTGATTTTTTTTAACTTCTTCTCTGAAAATTGGTTGAAGTTGAAGCTGGTGCTGTAGTTTCATTCTGGTCATGGCTGCTGCTTTTGCTGTTCGATTGGGTCGTCGAAAGGGCAGAGATTCTTCTGCATTTTGGTTTTGGAGTCACCTCTCTCGTCTTCTTCTTTCCAGCGAAGATAAAATGTAGCGGACTTGTCCGTTTTGGCCGTCAAATGTGATTCGCAGTCAGCTTGCTGAAGGAATATCTAGAAAGTTCTTTGCTTTGCAGCTACAATACCCGTGCAACAGATTCACAAGGCGAGATAAGCATCGGAAGCGGTACGTGGAGGAGAATCGGACCACACACAGTATGCAGTCGAAACTTTACTCCTAGGAAAACACTATTCTATCTTTATATTGATTAATAAATGATTTGTTTTCCTTTTTGGGATCCCAAAACGTAAGTGGAGGGATACCTATGACATCGGAAAAGTTGTCCGTCTGTCCGTCCGTCCGTCTGTCCGTCTGTAAGCACGATAACTCTCGAAGGGAATGAGATATCTTGATGAAACTTGATGTGAGGATTCGTTGGGTCGTCGGACCAGTGAAGTTCGTAGATGGGCTTTGTAGCCCTACATTTAGGGGTGGGGGTTCAAATTAAGGGGCAAACAAAATATTTTGAACAAGCTAATTTGATAGTCGATTGTGAGGTAAGAAAACATGCTGAACTCGATGGTGAAAACCATTTTGTCGTCGGACAAGTAGTTCGCCCGGAATCTGGCCAAACCCGGAAAGTTAGTTAAAAGTAAAAGTTTTATTTGAAGTTGATTAAATCTTCGATGTTGGGGTAGGAAGACATGCTGAGGACGATGGTGAAAATCATTTTCTCGACGGACAAGTAGTTCGCCCGGAATCCGGCCCAAACCGGAAAGTTTGTTAAAATTAAAAGTTTTATTTGGAGTTTATTAGATGTTCGATTTAGGGCAAGAAGACATGCTGAACACTTATCTGAAAAAATTTTCTACCTGGACATGTAGTTCCCCCCGAATCCGGCCAAAACCGGAAAATTGTTAGAAGCTTAAGTTTTATTTCTAGTTGATTAGATAACCTATTTAAGGGTAAGAAGAGATGCTGAATCCGTGTTTGACAATCATATTTTATCCAGAGATTTAGTTCGACCGGAATCTGGCTGGAGTCGGAAAATTTTGTATAAGTTAGATTTTTATTTGAAGTTGATTAGATGTTCATTTTTGGGGAAAGAAGATACCCTGAGTTCGTTTTTGAGCTTTCTTTTTTCGCCGGACAGGTAGTTCTGGAGTTCGGCCGAAACCAGGAAATTGGCAGAAGTGGCAGGAAGTTTTCGTCAAAACAGATATGACTTGTAGGGGTAAACACACATGCTGAATCCATATCTGAACTTGGTTTTCTCAGATGACTAGCTATTTGGCCTTAATCTGTTTCTGAATTTTAATATGTTCAAGGAGTCTGGCGATGGCTTGATCTGGCTAAGACAAGACCGAGTTGTCTGGATCAGATATTGAATTTTTGGGATCCCATCGAAACCTTTGGTCTTGTTATGAATTCTGTTCGAACATGAACATGAACGATCTGACAACCATGCGTACGACAGTACACTTATTTGAATTTTTCTGTAGGTCCGTCATTGGGATTGGTGGCCACTTGCTCGGAAGCCGCAAGCAGAATTTACCAAAGCATTCCTGGAGCTGATCCAGCGGTAGTTCATGCGAAAGCGTAAGTCTTTTGTATTGTACCCCCTTCTGACTTACCTCGAAGACGAAATGTATAAAAACATGTCTTCCTCTACTCTTAAAGGACACCTGGCACTGTGGACTATTGTTATAGTATTGGTCGTAAATAAATACATACGTAAATCCGTGGGACCCGTCGTACCTAAATATCCAAAGCTATTTTTTTACATTTAAAGTTTAACGGAAAAGCCAATTTATTTTTGTATCATTTAATTAAATACACTGAATTGTTGGATCCTGCTAAGTTTTATTTTTATTTTTTTATTCTATTGACCTCTGAAATCTCCATCCTAACATAATCCTTGTAGTTCAAGCTCAAGTTCTTTTAATTTCTCAATGTAACTAACAAAATACAGCACTGAGCAGAGAGGTGAACTCGGTTTACTCGGTTCACTCAGATGCAAGTTACACTGTATACAACATTAAAACACACATATTTGTCAGGATACATCTCCAGTTTCCTTCGCCCATAAGGCTCGGCCAAACTCACAAAGATAAATTTTCTTATAAACCAATTTTTTTTTCATGTTTAGTTCAATTCATAAAAAATAGTGAACACCAATAATTGTTAAATTTAAAGTTAAAGGTGACCGATACAACACATATAATTTTTTCAATCAAAACCAAATTAATTATTTTTAAATTCAAACAGTAATAGTTGCACGAGATTCTGTCTGACAACTGGTATGGACAAGTGAGCACATAGACGGTAAATCGGTTTTTCGCTCTAATAAAATCTTATTTGTCGTATAGAAAACAAGTGGTTATTCTAGAGAATGACTCGTCTGATGATTTATCGCAATCAAGAACAGTAGGAGTTCCACAGGGGTCGGTACTTGGACCATTATTGTTCTTGATATATATCAATGATTTGAGTTTTTGTACGGGTGAATCTTCATTAAATACTCAGTTTGCCCATGACATCGCAGCAATACTATCGGCTACGGACGAACATGCTATGGTATTAAATCTGAAGACTACATTTTGCCGACTAATTGAATGGATGTCTGATAATAAATTAGCTTTAAACAAGAAAATGACAAAATTTCTAATTTATAGTAGAACTGGATGTAAGTTTGACAGTGTAAGGAAAGTAGAAATAGAATCAGGTGAAGGTGTAATTGTTTTTGAGCGAGTTGAATCTATTCGTTATTTGGGTGTTATTTTCGACCAGAATCTGTCATGGAAAGAGCACATTAATTTGGTTAGGACTTAGGCTTCTCCTGGTATTGGACTGATGTTTAGACTTAAGCATCTTCTCCCTTATTCAGCTCTGAGATCCCTTTATTTTTCTTTGGTTCATTGCTGTTTTGATTATGCGTCAATAATATATCTTAATATGTTTATAAGTCATATCAAACCTATTCAGATCATACAAAATAAAGCTTTGCGCGTTTTGAAATTGTTTCTTCCAGCCCCGTCCAAGTTTCCCAATACAACTTCAACCGAGACCCTGTATACACTACATAATTTTCTTCCAGTAAGAAGTGCAATGCAATATTTAGTAATACTTTAAATTAAGCTTGATCGATCATTGCTACCCGAATACTTTTCATCAATGAATCTTTTGCGTCTTTCTGATTCCTCTCAGATTGATTCGAGATCCAAACATAAATTACGAATGCCCCGGGTTATTACCGAAAGGTCCAAGTTCTGTCTTCGGTATCTCATTCCTCTTCACTGGGAAAGTGTGAAGTTAATTATGGATTTAACGGTAGGAATAGCTGCTATAAAATCACGGCTTAGAAGAATGCTGATCAAGAACTAAGTAATTCTCACTTTCCGGTTTTCTCTCATTTTGTTATTTATATAAAGTCTATCGATATTTCTATCTTTGGCTACTTTTATATCTTATTTATATATTTATTTTTGTTTAATTGTGTCTGTGCTTTGGCCTTGCTTTCCGTTAGCTATATGATTATCTAGTGGATGGATGTTATTGGGTATGATTCGTAATGTTTAAGTTAATTTGGTTTTATTTTTTATCAACCTTGAAACGCTGGCCAAGATTTTCCTGGATTGCCAGACAGTAACTTTGTTTCGGGCGTGAGATGCGCTGACTAATTTGATTGCGTCACTGCGAAAGTCGAGACGTCGTCTAATTTCTCAGCATTTAACCACGCCCCGCATTAGTTTTGAATTTTCTGGGAGAACCAAGTAAGAGAATCCCTAATTTGATGAGGCAAGTATGAGTATTTTTGAAAATACAACTTCCGGATGATTTTATCGTGAAAAGCTATTTCTAGTAAGAGCTGTGCTTTAAAAAAGAAGAGAAACAACATTGGTGGGAGTAATCAGAATTCAAACAAACGGACAGAGCACATAAAACGTTGCGACCCACACCTTATCCAGGAACAATAGTTGCGTTTTTGATCCGAGTTCTCGCTTCTGAAGTCTCGATTCTCGGACAAATTACCGTTTTTGCTACTCTGACTTTCTCCATTCTCGGTTTTGAAAAAAAACACTAATTTTGCAGCTCGTCCGCAACCCGGTATACATGTTTATGCATATTGAAAAAAAATCTGGAAGCTCTTCTAAACAAAACAAACATCAAGAGTTTCGCCTCATATTTGTGAGAACATGGCAATTCTGGTACTTTCCCGGAATTACCTGAAGTTTTCCGGAAATACCCCGAAGCTCTGCAAAAAAAAAGTATACTGGAATTGGAGGTGGGTCTTTGTATGGACAAGAGAAAGCTGATTCTTGTTGACCGATGAATTAGATTAGAAATTTAGTTTATGAGCTAGAATGTCGGACATTTCTCCAAGTAGGCTTATCTCACAGATCCTTCCGCTACTAAATATAACAAGCAAATTAATTCCGATCAGGCTCGGACAAAGAGATCCAGGGCCCCTAGCTAATTAACCGAGTCGGGGCAACCTTTTATATAATTTAGCAAATCGCACGTTTTTACTTATATTTATTTTTGCATTTATCTACCGAACTTTCGAAATAGGAAAAAGAGATGAAAAGCATAAAGTACCAAATGTACTTTTTTATTCATTAGAGTTACCACAGTTTAACCCCTTAGTGGGGCCCTTCCTACAGTTGCGGCCCCTATTTGCCACTTTTACCAGTATCTGATAGATAGATAGATAAATATTTTTATTCGCCAGAAACTTTTCATGGCTTACGTCAAATTTGTGTGGTATCGTCATATACAACCCGTGAACACACACGTAAATCATAATAGACCTATATATATGCAAGCTTACGCTTCGTTGTGCAAATTTGGAAAAGAAGGGACCAAACACTTTGTGAACCTCTGATGGGCACATTTGATTGGCTTTTCAACCGCAGTAGCTACCTTGCGAAGGAGCCTTTACGCCAGCTTTTCGGAAGGGAGAATATTTTGATGGATTGGTGATTCAGAGATTTGACACTAAACTCCAAGCAGAGTTTCAGCCTTCGTTCATGTAAGGGGGAGATTTCGAATTTTCATAGTAACTCTTCATAGGACCTCTCGGCCACCTTAGATATTTGCATGCAGAACTCGCAGTATCGTCCAGCTCCTGGGCCAGCTTATAAATAAATTGTGTTTGCTTGAAACCTTGGTTTCATCAGGATCATCTTCCGGTATCCCACTCTCTTCGTCTCTTATACCGCCTGGCTTAGTTCAAGTAGTTCTGGTATTATAAGTGGGAGAGTGGCAGAGGACGATTCATTTGTCACGTTGAGATTTGAGAGGCTTTGTTCCTCTGGTACCACCCGGGATCCCCCTCCAAACAAAGCCCACCGGTCGACTGAGGTAAAACAAATGATGCATTTATTGGAATGGAATGAAGGGGGGATGTCGAGTTGTATTATAACGTATGTGAGGGCAAGTAATTTGTGAGAAGGGTGTTATTTGTGCGTGGAGCTACTGGAGCGAGGGGCTTCACAGAAACTCCCTCTAAGAGTATGTCTCGAGCAAGTCAAGATGCAAGCTATGTACATTAGACGTTTAATAAATTGTGACGTTCAGCTGTCGCAGAAATATTCCGTGTTATAACGTGAAGGTTCGCCATGGCCCCAAGCGCCCCAAGGGGTTGACAAATTCTATTGGTTTTACGGTTCCGGGTAGCATATAAAGATTTGGTTACACATACAGTAGTTTTGTATTAGACTACATTCAGGATTCGTTGTACACATTTTTTTCGAATTTTAGTTTTACTCTCAGGTATTTAAAATTACCGCCAAAAACAAAGACAAAACGGTGTTTCCGCGAGCTTCAATATGTTTGTCGCGCACGAATGTGCCGCGGAACGCCCATATAATCATGTATGAAGAAACTGAGATAGAAAACGCATGCACATCAACCGTCGAAAATCATTCCTCAGGTCCTAATGCAAACCCGTTTCGACATAGTTAACCGGGTGCAGTATAACCAGTGTTGCCACTTTTTCTGATGGAACCTGTGACTTTTGGCCGGAAAAACAATAACATTCTGGCACCTTCAAAATTAGGTCCTTTTCACCGACTATTAACGAGAAATATCGCTTTATCATCTTCATAACTACACGCCTCAGTTTGTACGCTTCATTTCTGTATTTTCTGGTAAGGAATCGGTCGGTAAGGAATTCTTGTTTTTTTTTTCGATACAAAACCAAAGGTTTCGATGGGATTCCAAAAATTTAATATATGATCAAGACAATTGGTCTTACCTTCACCAGATAATTTTCTTTCTAAAATTCCTGGAATCCATCACAACCTCACTGAGGCTGTAGCTGATGGTTGAGTTATTACGCATACGTTTTATTTTTATTTTTTTTATTTTTTTTTGTATATTGCTTGTTGATCTCTTTTATTCGATACGACCTTGTCATGTCATAGTAGCCGTTTTATATTTTTGGCCAGTTATGTATGTGTTTACTATGTTTTTTACTCTCCGATTTCTGGAGGAAATACATTATTTGAATTGAATTGAATTGAATCCAGTCTTCGCCATACATTTTACTATTAAAATTTAGAAACAGAAAATGACCAAATAGCTAATCATGTCAGAAACCAAGTATCATATACGGATTCAGCATGTGTGTTTACCCCTATAAGTCATATCTGTTTTGACCAAACGGACCGAAACTTCCTGCCTTACTTCTACCAAATTTAAGTTTTCGGACGAATTCCGGAACTACTAGTCCGGCAAAAAAATAAAGCTCAAAAACGAATTCAGCGTGTCTCTATTAAACATCTAATCAACTTCAAATAAAACTTCAGCTTATAACAAATTTTCCAGTTTCAGCCGGATTCGGACGAACTATATGACCAGGTAAAAGTGATTGTCATATGCGGATTCAGCATCTCTGCTTACCCCTTAATCGGACATCTAATCAACTACAAATGAAAGTTTTGGGTTAACAAATTTTCCGGTTTTGACCGGATTCGGGGCGAACTACTTGTCCGGGTAGAAAATGGTTTGCACATTAGTGTTCAGCATGCCTTCTTACTCCTGAATCGAACATCTAATCAACTTCAAATAAAACATACTTTTAACAAACTTTCCAGTTTTGGCCGGATTCCGGTCGGACTACTTGTCAGGCAAAAACATATTCGTGTTCAGCATGCCTTCTTACCCCTTAATCGAATATCGCATTAGTTGTTTACAATTATTTTGTTTGCCCCTTAACTTGGACCCCCTCCCCCACCCCTGAATGTAGAGCTCCAGAGCCCATCTATGACCACGGCCTTTCCCTTGTCTCAAAATCCTCACACGAAGTTTCATCAAAATATCTCATTCCCTGCGAGAGTTATCGTGCTCACAGACGGGCGGACAGACGGACAACTTTTGCGATGTCGTAAGTATCCCTCTACTTACGTTTTGGGATCCCAAAAATGAAAATATGTTCAATTTCAATTTATTTTCAAAAATTCGCTCACGGACGAAGCCGAACATTGAACTTAACAATTAACTAATGTTAAAACAACTATAACTAATGTTATTCATTTGGTCAATGTACATGTATCTCACAATAAAACTCCAAGTAAAACCTTCAATCATACGTAACATGTCAACTTGCCAAAACATCTATAAATAAAACTCATAATTTGGTCAAATTGACGTGACAAATCGCAGAATTCAGCGACCAGTGGCAACATCGAGCATAACCAAAAGCTCTGGAGTCGAGAGCTTTTGAGAGTCTCGACAAGCTACACGTCACTCGCTGGATTCAATCCTCTTCTGTAGAAAAATGATTTAGACGCTATTCGAATTTCATATTTCCGGTGATGGAAACTTCTACTTCACTTGCAAATTCCATGTGCAAGTGACACGAATCATAAAACTGTTAAGACATTTTCAGTCACTAATAAATCCATTAAACTTGACGAGCTGCATAAAAAGCTGTCGGTTGTACTGTTGTGTCCACACCACGATCTTGCCCGTTTGTTTGAAGTGAAAATATTTGTTCTCATCCAATTTTGTTCCGTTTCTTGAATCTTTCTTTGAGTTATTTACTTCATCTTTTCTATTTTATTGCAATTCAAATATTCACTCATGCAGCGGCACAGAAGATGATGCCGAAAGCAGAACGAAATCGTTACAAGTCATCAATGACGAGCCAGAAACACGACCTGGTTGAAAAGACCGCTCTGGCTGGAACGGCGCCATAAGCTTGTCGAAGACAAAAAGACAAACGGTTTCGATGGGATCCCAAAAATTGAACATCCATTTCACTTCTTGACCCAGATAATCGGGTCTTTTACTTCTGGGAAGTCTTTAACTTTGACCAAATTCTTCGTTTAGCCGTATTCCGGGCAAATTGCCTGCAGAGTAAAATAACTGGTGACATCGATCAGGAGGCGAACCAAGAACCTCTCGATCTGCAGCTTGACGCTCTAACGGTTAAGCTAACCTTCTCTGTTTTAAGTTGAGACTTACCGATAATCAACAATTACAAAAGTCAACTTAAAAGTTTCAACTTTCGAGTCTACCAAATTTCGTATTCGGGCACATTTTGGCAGAATTAAAAAAAAATAAAGTTCAGAAATGGATTCATCGAATGTTCTTATCCCCAATACGAACCTCTAATATTAAGAATAATTTAAATTTTTGAATTTCCGGTTTGGCAGGATTCCAGGTAAATTTATTGTCCGGTGAGACAGTTAGTTTCATATCTGGATCCAGCATGTCTACCGACTATCTCATTGAGTTTTAAAACTTCCTGCTAAATTTCCGGTTTCGGCCGGGTCCAGGCGAACTACTTGTTTCTTCAAGAAGTTCAAAAACGAATTAAACATGTCTCCATAGTCCATACCTAAATCGAACCTCTAATTTGAGATGAAACTTTTACTTTTGACAGATTTTCCGGTTTTGGCCGGATCCCGGTGAAATACTTGTCCGGCGACAAAATAGTTTTCACATTCGTATTCAGAATATCTCCTTACCCCTACATGGACTATTGCAGTAGCTTTTGACAAATATTTGTTTCGCCGCTTAATTTGAAACCCCTCCCCCACCCCTAAATTATAGGGCTACAGAGCCCATCTAGGAACTTGACATTTACTTTGACCCAAAAGTCCTCACATAAAGTCTGAACAGAACATCTCTATCCCTTTGAGAGTTATCGTGCTAACAGACGGAAGGACGGACAAACTTTACGATGGCATAAGTCATCACTGAAGTTTTGGGGTCCCAAAAACAAGTTGTTATATCCTTAGGGTAAAAAATATTAAGCTTTTCGGGAGGCGTTTTCGCGGTTTGCTACTTGTAGGCTACGGAAGAACCATTTCGTTGACTAAAACTTTGTTTAAAATCCAGAGCTCCTTTTTTTTTCCTTGAGGTCTGTAATGTTTTACTCATTATATTAATTCATTCTACTTCCACAGTATCTCCATCCATTCTCGTTCCCGAGGTTCTTCACTTCATAAATGCATTCCATCTCCTCTATTAGAATTACACTGATTGTCACGCTTGCCAAGTTTGTTCTCTTTACTTGACGTATTGAGGCTCTCGATTGTTTTGGAAAAGCTTACTCATCTGAAGACCGGTTATGCAAATTTTTCCAAGTTTGTCATCCAAGGCAAGGGCCATGGCTAGAGGCTTAAACAGCCGAAGCTTTGTGAAATTTTCTCTAAGCATAGCTAACTCTTAAAGCACCCCTCGCACTGTTTGCTCTTCAACTTGCAGTATTTTAAAATATCTGAATACTTTCAAACTAGGCTGTGCTCTCCACAAATAACCCACGGTTTTGGCTGTTTTAAGCCTTTTCCGATACCCGTTGAGTTATAGCGAAAACAGGGAAACAATTTACAAAACCGGTTTTCGGATGGAAAAACTTCTCGCAGACAACCGTCGACAGCGTGATACGCATCAAATGTAGTAAAACACGGCAAGTGAGAAAATCAGCGTAGTTTTGTTAGAAGAATTAGAATGTACCGTAGGAAATTGGGATCTCCCGGAGTGATATACGGAGTGATTATGGAAGTAGGTTGCGTTAGTATTATAGGTAAAAAACTGAGCAAACAAAGCGTGGTGTCGTTTAATCTACGTAGAGTTTGCAATGCATAGAAGCCCGTGCGTCCCAATACTTCTGGCTCCCCACTGCGCCAGTTATCAGATGTTGGTCGGATCAGGTTACGCTCTATTCAGCCAAGCACGCTTTTACATTCACCATTGAAACCGTTTAGGTCTTCATCAAAAGGAACGAACTCTTGCGATCGCGCAGGGCTTCCGTGCGGTTTCTCCCTTTAATTACTCGTCATAGAACATTATGAGAATTCCCTGACCAGGTGTAGCGACTATGCGTGCGTGGAACTCCCTGCTTTCAACTTCGGAAACAAGCAGTTGTTAGGCTATACTGAAATGTGACGGAAGTGATGGTTCACTGGCTGCTGCTTGTTCCAGTACTCGTCTACGGTGAAGCTTTTGTTTTGGGTATTTGTAGGCTGCACACATGTGACACTTACGTGTTCGCGTAGTTGAATTTTATTTATTAGTGCACCGTTCGGAAAAGCTGAATCGGAATAGAATTGCAGCCGGCTTCAGCTTTTTGCATGGTGTTCTGGGGGGGGGGGATACTACCTCGGCTCTTCAGGTGATAGAAGTTGAAGGGGAATTTTAATATACTACTGCAGAACAAATGTGATTCTCTTGTCAACCCTCTTTGGATTCCTCCCTAAAAGTAAAATGTTCTGGGAAAATTTCCAATGTTCGTAAAGATCAAACGGATGGAGGGATTGAGATGAAACTTGGACAGTATAAAGATCATGGGTCCTTGATATGTTATTTTGAGGTTCGGAGCGGACCGTGGAGAGTTGAAGGGAGTACAGGAAAAATTACCGGAAGGACTCTGATTTGATTATCTTAATGTAAGAGAAAATGCCCTAGATCCGAAATGTATGTGTCTGAATCTTAGAAACCTTGGGGAGCAAGAGGGCGGGAATTATGACCAAACGGATAGATGTCCCGTTTCAGGTCTGGACAAGGTATGACCTCTGGTGGGGGTCCCCAGAATCTTCCGGACGTGCTCTGATTCGAGAGGTTGATGGGTGGTAAGAAAAATAGACATCATAATACTTAGACCTGCAATATGTAGATCCCATCTTATCGGGCCACTATGAAGGAATGTCTACTATCCATGCCTATGCGTTTGTCACGTTAACAACTCTCTACGTTACAGAGTAATAGATAAACTTCATCATCCATATCATATGGTTAATATTAGACCTTGACCAATCGCTAGAGCTGTAGCACAGTCCCCTCTAACTTTAAGATTTCTTCCCCGCGGACTTTTTCTATGTTGAAGTTTTTGAAGTTGTATTTTACCATGGAAGAAATTGTAACCGATTAAAATTATTGTACGGAATGATATTGTGTTATGAACAAAAGCCTTTCTGGATTTTCTAAACCTGGTGAAAGAAACGGGAAATGCGAAGCTCGTTATGGTTTTGATTGAAAGTTTAAAAGTAAATTTCCACGCGAAAGTATGATGCTTCTTCGGATCCCAAAACGTATGACACTATGACTTCTTAAACGTTGTCCGTCTGTCCATCCGTCCGTTAGCACGATAACTCTCGAAGGAGTCGAGATATTTCGTTAAAACTTAGTAAAGGGACTCTTTGGACCAAAGTACAGATCTTGTTCGTAGATGGGCTTCGTAGCCCTATATTTAGGGTGGAAGAGGGGGTTCAAATTAAGGGTCGAAAAGAAATATTTCTAAAAAGCAAATAAGATGGACCAGTTAGGGTTAAAAACCCATGCTGAACCTATATCTGAAACTTATTTTCTCCTCCGACAAACGACAAATAGTTAGCCTGTAATCCGGTCGAAACTGGAAAATTGTTAAAACTCAAAGTTTTATCCGAAGTTCATTAGAGGTTCGATATTGGCCGGACAAGTATTTTACCTGTAATCCTGCCTAAACTGGAAATTCGGTAAAAAAAAATGTCTGAATATGATCCGTTATCGTTATCGGATCCGTTATCGGGGTAAAAAAGAGGGGGTGCCCACTCCCCGGCAACCGGTGTACACCTCCGTCCGGCACCCCCCCCCCCCGGCACAGTCTCTGGCTCATTCTCGACCGTTTAAATTTTCTTTCGGAAACCGATGCTCTTTCGCCTGTTTCAGTGATTTCAAAATTTCACGTTGTGAATTTTAATTTCTCCAGACTGAAACGCAGTCCGACAGAAGAAGAAGAATAAAGATTATCGGTTCCAACAACAATAGATCTTTAGATAGTTTACCGACTTTTTCTGCAGGAAAAACGACTGTTTTCAACAACAAAAATGACATTCTTGAAAAAAATCAACTGATTTTCAGAAAACACCGACTATTTTCATCGACCATTTTTCAGAAAAACCGACTTTTTCGTGAAAAACAAGAGCTGTAAGCGCATATGGCACTTGCAACTGTATGTAGTAGGTAAGGGCTCTGTCAGATTGATCGGGTCCCTGATATACCTGCCAAGTTTCGTCTTGAAAAACGACATCACAGGAATTCCGCAAGGTCCCCCTCCAAACCCCCCCCCCCACTCGAAGTGACCGGATCCAGTCCAACTGCGCAAACGATTTATCTAGGATAAATGCTTGTTCTTCCCAGCAAGTTTAACTCCGATCCCTCCATTCTAACCGTTTCTTGAGATTCCTTATCACCCCCTCCCAACTCCCCCATAGCTGCTGAATCCGCTGTCATAAGCTGAGATGAAACTTTTCGACTTTTTAGTTACATTTGTATGCAAAACCCTTGAGGCAAAAACAATAATGGGCTAATGGGGGTCATGAAAATGTATACTTCGCTTAAAAGTATTTTTCTTACTTTGAAGTTAATATTCGTACTTTAAGGAATATTTGGATTTGGAAAGTGGCAGTTTCTAAGCCAATCTTATCGAATGTCTAATATTCCAGCCAAGTTGCATCGTCCTACCACATCTAGAAGTACCTTAACTCCCCCACAGTCGCCGGAGCCAATCCAGTTCTGAAAAAGATTCATCCAGAGCATTTTTTTGTTATTCCCACAAAGTTCCATCCCAGATTCTTCAGTATCAGCCAGTCACGTATTATCCAGCCCCCCTCCCCCCAACTGTTGTCGGATCAGGTCCCGAACATGAAATACTTCACCAGAGAAACATCCTCCCTTCAATTATTAAATTTCAAATCTGATCACCCGTTCCAAAGTTACACACTACTCAATTTTCCATTCCCCCGCCCTCCACCCCCCCCCCCCCCCAGATGGTCGGATCGATAAAATGATTGTTTCCAAGTTAGTTTGGTCGGGTCCCTGATATGCCTCCCAAGTTTTGTCGCGAAAATCCCCAAAACTGACATAACCAGAATTCCGGCAATCTCCCCTCCACCCCCCCAAGGGTCCGGATCCAGTCCAATTGTGTAAGCGATTTATCTGGGGCAGGTACTTGTTGTTCCCTGCAAGTTTCACTCCGATGCGTTAATTCTAACTGTTTCTCGAGATTTCCGGTCCCCCCCCCCTCAATAGATATGTCCTTTATCCAGTTATCAGGTTTCATTCCTATCCGATCACCCGTTCGAAAGGTACAACAGGGAACTTTACCTCCCCCCTCCCCACACACACATCTTAATTTTTACGTTTTTAGGTGTAACAGCAGTCTTAGTCCGTCCTGACAACGATGTTTATGCTCTCAGAGATTCTGTCGAAGTCGCCTTTAGTGTAGACTCAGAAATAGTGTCAGTGCAGTTAATATACCTTTCTGAAAACCTTACCGTTTTCAGTGAACTAAACGTGTCCGACTCCGTTACCATAGGTTGTGAAGCCCTCCGATATGGTGGAGCCTACCTAGTGACCTTAAATGCCGAAAATGGAACCTTGGATAGTGAAGTAATCGTTCTTCACTGGCCCAAAATTACGTTCGAGGTTCCGAACTTTATCGAAATTCATCGAACTGGATTCCAGGTGAAACTAAACCTCCTCCACGCCCCTTGCTATGCAGAAGACATTGAATTCAAGTTGGATCTCGTCTTTTGCGGTCCAAAAACGGACTTTTCATGTACCTTCCCTCTGGTCCAGGAGTCCAGGATCGTTGCCGATCTGTATACGAAAAAAACGATCGAAGTGGATTATAGTTGCATGAGTATTGGGAAACCTGGAATGTATTTTCTGGAGTTGACATACAAACAGGAAATAGTCTCCAGAAGCGATCCGGTGTTTGCCGAAATCAATGAGGACTATCTAATTCAAGTCGCCGGGGATGGAATTTTCCCGTGCACGCAGGTAAATAATGCAGGTATTGCCGACAATAAAGGGGAGTTCCACGAAAGAGGTATTATAGATAGATGAAGGCATAGTTGATGTTTATGGAATCTTGCTGATGAGGGCTGGCATGCTTCACAGTTGATATGTTGCCTTTACAGTATATATGTATGTATGTTTACATTTATTGCCCATCATAAATGTAAGAACACAACGCTGATGGAGTAATAAAGAAAGGAAAAGAAAAGAAAAGGAAAAGAAACGAATAGCTTCTAACGAATACAAGTAAAACAAATAATGGCAATCTCATACATGGGCAGACACACGGTCAATGAAGGACCATTTCGAAGGTGCTTACACCAGTAAGCTGCTTCCAATGTCTCTCGTTTCTTTAGATACAGGCAAGAATAAGCATAAGAACCTCCGTTTCCCCAACTTTGTAATACAACCATGCGGAGTCGATTAGAATACTCATGGAAACGAGCGGAGGTTAGGGGCTATACGCGGAAGTCTCAAGTCGTTATCTTTACCAACACCTCATCGTAGTAGACCCCTGGAGAAAAACAGCTAGAAAGTAAGCGGCTATTAGTTGTTTAAAGTTTAACCGAAAAGGGCTGCGATAGGACAATTTAATTACCCATCACTTATTCATTTAAATTGGCTTGAAGACCCGCTGAAAATGCGTTACTTCGTTGTTCCGCTATTCACGAATATTCGATTTTCATATAGTGGAATTTCCCTGTCTTGTGTGCGCTTGTATTACCTCTATGCGCTTGTATTTTTGCTGTATGTCATACGAGAAAGATTTATGATTTTTGTTGTTGTTAAGGCACTAAGCAGTCTTCACCGATCTCACGACTGCCCACTCAAAAGCCCAGTTCGTGTTGAGATTAAAATTAGAATAGTAGAATTTACGCTGTGGGGACAGCCGCTGATATTCTGAACGTCATAACTGGAGAAATAAAAAAAATCCCTTTACAAAATCCAAATAATGCAGTGCAGTGTATCCTAGTAATGAATGAGCTTCTGACCGAGTAAGGTTAATACGCGATAGCCGCTTGTATGTTTAGTCAGTGGCAGTGTCTTGTTTAATTGGTGATGAGCTGTGATCGAGAACTTTAATCGTCGTTCATCAGGATGTTAAGCGGATAGGCTGAGTTCGGAGATTGGTGTTCGCCGGAGCTGAGTTCGAGATTGGTGTTAAGCGGATAGGCCGAGTTCGGAGATTGGTGTTCGCCGGAGCTGAGTTCGAGATTGGTGTTCGCCGTGCCATATAACGGCTGATGATTAATGCACGTCAGCAGCTCCGTGGATAAATATTTGCTGCTTAGCTAGGTAAGCCGTTTCTGATCCAACGATTATTTATGATGGGCCGCCGCCGTAAAGTCCAGCGTGGTGGAGTCGACGGGGTATTAGATACATCGGCCACTTCCAGCGAGATGTCCCAGTCACCCCTGGCAAAGTTGGCTGATGATTTTGCCGTGATGTTGGCACTGGTTAAGGATAATGGAACAAAACTTGATTCGATCGATGGTCGCATTAAATCTCTGGAGCATAGGGTTATTTCGGTTGAAAATGCCCAGGGTGAGTCTCGCACTGCGGTTACGGAAGTGCAAGCCCGTGTAGCCTCAGTTGAAACGGAAACTGATTATTTAAAAAATCAGATAAGTGTTGTAACGAGTGAAGCAGTTGCACTGAAGGAATCCAATGCCGTTTTGTCCCAAAGGCTGATGATGTGCGAGTACCAGGCGTCGGAAACAAACGTTATAGTGTGGAACATACCCTGCGAAAATTTGGAGGATGCTAGTGAAGCTTTCAAGGAAGTATGTTTGTCGGGCCTTGAAGTGCGCGAAGTTCCGAGGTTTACCGTTTTACAGAATATGAAAGATCAGAAATTTTTCAAAGTTAATGTGTTTTCGAGAGAACGGAAAATTGATCTGTTAAAAACGAGCAAAAATCTGAAAGGAAAATCTCTGAGGAATCAGAAAAATATTTTTATCAGTGATGACGCCCCTCCTTCGGTTCGTGAAGCTAGGAAAAGGCTGTACGATAAGAAAGCTAAGCTAAATGAGAAAGGAATTTCTGCTTGGGTCTCAAAATCGGTTCCACCGTTTATCTTTTTTGATCGTCAGAATGGGTCAAAAGCGAAGTACTCCGCTGGTGAATTAATTCCGGAGTTGGCTGCATTGCCAAGTGATAATGTAATTCAGCGTAGTCAGATAGGGGGAAGAGGTGATCGTGGTAGAAGAGGTGGAGAAATTGAGAACCGAAGTGTCGCATGTAGTAATATGGACCTTTTCTGATCGAATGTTGGTTGTTATGTGTATGTAGTATAAAGTTTAAGTAAAACAAAATATAAGCGGTTGTAGCGTATTATTTCTGTTATGAAGCATTCATCTTATTTACTTTTTCTGCTATTTTGTTTGCCCCGAGGTTTCGGTGGTTTTTTGTGTGCTATGTTTCTTGTTTTTTGCTTACTTATATCTTTTCTTTTTATAGAGTTTGTTCGTCTGGTTTTTCTCGGTTCTTGGTCGTGTCACCTACAGTATGGTAAGATTGTTTCATTTGCATTCCACTCTCCCCGTCTCCATTTTCATGAGTTAATCACACTGAATGGTTAGTTTGAGTAGGGAACGGCTGGGTTTTCTTGAGAACGATCCGATGAAGTTACATGATTTTGGGGGTGGAGTATTGCATAGAGATTTTGACGTTGGTGAACCTGTTGAAAACCCTGATTCACGTTATAAGTTTCTGTGTGATTTGAGTAACAATAGATGTCAAAGTGCTTTGAATATTTTTCATTTAAATTGTCAAGGGATTAGTAGTTCGTACCAGTTTTTAAATGAATTATGTTTGCAGTCAGCACCGCATGTATTAGCTTTAACGGAAACTTGGTTACGTAACCACAATTCATCTTTGCTTGAGATTGGTAATTATAAGCTGTATGTAACGAACAGAGAAATGCATCAACATGGTGGTTTGGCAATATATGTACGTAATGATTTTGAGGTAAAAATTAGAGATGATATGAGAGTTAACCGTGAAATGGTGTTTGAAAGTATGGTTATGGAATTGCAATTCCAGAATTTCAGAGGATTCATAGTTGTTGTGTATAGACCCCCGTCTTGCAATATAGATGAGTTTGGTTTACTATTAGAAGAGCAATTGGACAAGTTACCTATTTCCACTACGCCGTGTTTTATTTGCGGTGATTTCAATATGGATCTAAGAACAGTAAATAGTAATTTTAAAGTCAGAGAACATTTAAATATGATGTTGGGTTACGGGCTACAGCCTTCTGTTAATATATGTACAAGGGTAAAAAACGATTCAGCGACACTTATTGATAATATATTTTTAAATACTGGGTACAGTAGTGCTGACGTCATAGTGAACGATGTTTCTGATCATTTTGGTTTATTGGTATCTATTCCGTCTTTATTGAACCAGTCTAGGTCAGAGCGTCATGATTTGCCGAAAAAAGACCTGAGCGTTATAAATGTATTAAAATTAAAGAAAGAACTTCAAGCGAAAAATTGTGATTATTTAGAAAGTGCAGATTTGGATGTGAATGATAAGTTTACGCTTTGGTACTCGATGATTAAGGATGCTGTAGTTACATGTTCCCAGATAAAGAAGAAGCGACATTATTTTGATTCGCCGAAGAAGCCTTGGGTTACGAAGAGCATTCTAGTTTCTTTAGCTAGGCGACAGCAGTTGTATAAAAAGTCAGTATTAAGTAATGATAATAATGATGTAGGTATTTATAAAACTTATAGTAATAAGCTGAATAGTATTCTCCGTAAAGCGAAATTTGATTACCTGAGTGATCGTTTTAAAAAGGCGGAAGGTAACCCAGGCAAGACTTGGAATGTGATAAAATCTGTGATTAAGCCGAATAAGCCTGAAATCCTTTGTAGTATTGTAGATGGTGAAAACATTCAGCAAACTAGTGAGCGTATGTGTGAGCATTTTTCGAGTGTAGGCGGCAGGTTAGCGTCGTCGGTTGAATGGCACCCAGGTGATGGTGAGTTTACTCAATTTTTGCGTGATAGTAGTGACGTTTCTATGCATTTGCGACCAGTTACTGTACAAGAATTGTTTGACGTAGTGAAAAGTATGCGAAATAGTGCTTCGGGGTCAGATTTATTATCAACTAAAGTTTTTAAGTCAATTTTCCCTATAGTTGCGCACCAACTTTTGAATTTAATTAATTTGTGTTTCAAAAGTGGTATATATCCGGAATGCCTTAAAAGTGCTAGAGTAATTCCGTTATTTAAGGGGGGTGATAGGAAAAATGTGAATGATTATCGACCGATATCCCTTATTTCTATTATATCTAGGCTAGTAGAGAAACTTATAAATTTTAGGGCATCTGAGTTTTTGGAGAATAGGTGTTTTTTTCATCCAAATCAGTTCGGTTTTCGTAAAGGGATGTCAACAGAACATGCAGTATTATTATTGACAACATTTGTGCATGATGCTTTGGACCAGGGTTTTAAAGTGGCGTCTATATTTCTTGATATTGTAAAAGCGTTCGATACAGTTGATCATGCAATTTTAATTCAGAAGTTAGAACATTGTGGTATTCGAGGAAAAGCGCTGACATTATTCGAATCTTTTTTGAGTGGTAGGACCCATCACGTAGAAATTTGTAATACTAAGTCTAGTGATAGAGTAGTTGAGTATGGTGTTCCGCAGGGCTCCGTTTTAGGTCCACTTCTGTTTTTGGTGTACATTAATGATTTACGTTTTTCTGTTTCGGATCTGATAGATATTGTAGATGGATCACTCCCCAATTGTAAGGTCATTATCCCTAGTTTTGCTGATGATACTCATTTTACCGTGGCAGCTAAGACCGCATCCGATTTAATAGCAACAATGAAAAAGGGTATGGTATGTATAGATAAGTGGATGAGAGTAAATAAACTTTTGTTAAATCATAGTAAATCAGGTTTTGTTCTGTATGGTCGGTCTTCTAACTTTTATCCTTGGATTGTAGATGTACAAATGGATAGCTATGTTATCAAGCGTACTAATACTATACGGTATCTTGGAGTTATTTTGGATGAATGCCTTAGTTTTAAAGACCATATTTCGTTTATAAGTAGTAAGATAGCTAGAAATGTTGGAATGATGAGAAAGTTAAAAAATATGTTTCCTAATTCAGTGATGAGATTAATTTATTTCTCTTTAGTTCACCCTTACTTGGTGTATTGTGTGAGTGTTTGGTCCAGTACTTTCTCTGTTCATTTGCAACAGTTACGTGTGATGCAAAATATGGCACTACGCGTGTTGTCTGGGGATAGAAATAGAACGTCGGTAAGATCAAGATATGTGCAGTTAAATATTATTCCTTTGTCTGGGCTTGGAAAATTTTACCGTGCATTATTTATGTTTAAGTATTTTTCGAACCAGGTTCCCAATTGTTTCCTGAATATGTTTATTTCAGGAGGTGCTGTACATAATTATCCAACGCGTAATGCTAGTGACATACGAATGCCACAGGTTGTTAGCACAAGGTCACTATTTTCACTACGTCATGCTGGGCCGATTGTATGGAATATATTGCCAGAATCGTTAAGAAGGTCAGAGAATTTGTGTGAGTTCCGTCGAGATCTTAAAACCCTTTGTCTTCACCAATATGAGTTTTAAATTGTTTTATGTTGATTTGAGTCGTTCTCAGGTTGGCCCAGATTCCGTTATGTTTATTTAATCATTTATTCTTCATTTATTTATTTGGTTTTGTTTGTTTTTGGAGACGGGATTTTGGAGTGTATAAATTTTTTGTTTGTTGGGTGTTCGACCAGGAACCGAGTAAGTGTTTTGTTTACTTTTTTCTCTTCTCTTCTTTTCTTTTTCTTATTTCTTTATTTATTATAGTGTTATGTAGGTTAATCTCTCAAAGGGGGTTTGTTAAACCTCTTAACAAGTGTAAACTTCTAGAGGGTTTTGTAGTTCTTAGTATTTTTTTCCAATAAACCCCATATATAATCTAATCTAATCTAATCTATCAATTAAATACACACACGTTTGCTTTTCAGTTACACTTTAATACTGTGACGGCATTTAAGAGGCGGGTTATACACACCTGCTACGGCCCGCCTCCTCTCAATAGTTGCGTTTTTTTATCCGAATTCTCAGTTCCGAATTCTCGCTTCTGAATTCTCGGTTCTCGTACAAATTACCGTTTTTGCTCCTCTGACTTCTCCATTCTCGCTTTTGACGAAAATACTAATTTTGCTGCTCGTCCGCAACGTGTGCATGCATATTGAGCACCCTCACTCTGTTGACCAATCAGGAAGGAGAAAGGAGAGAGGAGAATCGAGAATTCGCAATCGGAGCAACTTCTCGATTCTGCAGAATCGTGAGGATTTCCCCGTTCTCGATTCTGACAAAAACGCAAGAAAAGGAGAATTCACTTCATGTGAATAATCCTAAAACGCGAAATAGGAGAATTCGGAGGAGAATCGCAAGGAGAATTCGGATTTAAAACGCAACTAATGTAAGAGGAAGAAAGGCCCAGCAAGTAGCTCTTTCTGGTCAGTTTCTTGCTGTGGGGTATCCATAGTCGGTGCATGGGGCCAAAAACGGAGGTCTACACTATTAAAAGTTTCATAATAGATAACACAAGGATGCGCGGTTTCAACAGACAACGCCTGAGATGTTATACATAACCGGCATTGCAAGGAAGAGCCGAAAAACGCCAAAAAAGCATCTGCTGAGTTTTTCGTCGGAAAATTCAGCAGATGGTTTGTTTGCGGTTTTCCAGCTCTTCCTGGCAATGCTTGTTATGCATAACGTTTCAAGCATTATGTTAGTCGCGACAACAGATCACATCCCAAGTGTTGTCTGTTGAAACCGCGCATCCTTGTGTCTGTTATGAAACTTCTGACAGTGTATTAGCTTATTTGTTCTTGCATACAGGTAGCGGTCCACCGAGTTATTATTAGTCACGATCATAACGGTTCTTGCTGTTATTTTCATGGCGAAAGTCGCCGGGATAAGAAAATTAGCTCCTCACTCTTTTTGGTTTCGTTACACGACGATTACATTCGTTAAAATTTACTTATGATGGTAGCGAGGATCACAAATGGCAATAACTATCGGTTCAGCAGGAACCAAAGTAAGAGTGGTGACGAATGTCCCCGCTGTTACTCGTTTCGTTCCAGAGATCGTTTAACTAGCACAAAATAGGGCTGGCTCTTCCTCTTATCATCCTAACTCCTTATGGAGAAAATAGGACCTGCACTCTCGATTCTGTGACTTCCAACCATAAAGCAAACAACTATATCGAAATAGCGGACAAGGCTTAAAAGTACTGCCACATCTTCGAACACTTTTATTAGGCTCTGGTCTATTGTTTCAGCAATCCATCCTCCAGTCTGGATCACGACCTTCAGTACAGAAATAACTTCTCTCTTATCATTTTAGATCAAAAGTAAATAATAACCCTGGTTTATTTTTAAATTCCCCAAGGTATTCAATCTCAGAAAAACCTGCAATATCCATTTTCTCGCTTAAAGAAAGTATCGAACTTGTAGCGGCGACGCCCCCCCACCGAGGCGCCGACTGATTGGCTATGCCTATTGTGTCCGGCATAACTTGGCCCCCTTGGGGTTGATGAGAAACGGAAAAACTTGCATAACCGGTATTCCGACCAGACCTCCTCGGATTAATAAGCTGTTACTTGTCAAAGAGTAAAATAAACAAGAGCTACGAGCTCATATGGCACTTGTACGAGTAGGCTGTACAAGAAAGTAGATGAGAACGTGAGCAGTTCCGGCATCGTCTCGATTGTCTATAGCAAATGCACATGACTGTCCAAACTTTCATCCCAATAAATCCATTTGTTTGATCCCTAGACGTGCTACACGATTTCCGGTACTCCCTCTATCTCCACCTACCGTGGCCGAATCTGGTTCGGAATAAAAAAAATCGACCACCTAAAGCATCTTCTTTTATACCATCTATCAAGTTCCACTCGAATCTGAGCATTTTTGGGAAGTTCCGGTACCCCCCCCCCCTCCCACCAACGTTGTCGGAGCCGGTTCGGGCCCAATCTCTTAATTCCCTGTTCCTGTCCATCAAGTTTTACTGAAATTGGAGCATAGCCCATCTGCAAGTTTCCAGTACCCCCCCCCCCTACCTTGGCCGAATCCGGCCCGGACGCCAAATAACAAATCTAGGCCGCATAAACTCGGCACTGTCGAATTTGCATCTCATTCGGTCCATCCGTTTGGTTTTTGTGCATGTCAAAAGTCCCCCCACCCCCAATTCCCCTAATCGTGGTCGCATATGGTTCGAACACATGTTTTACATGTCGAAGCCATCGATTCGTATCACCCATGAAGTTTCACTCCAATCAGACCACTCGTTCGCAATTTATAGAAGTCAATTTCCATATTTCTCTTCTCTTGCTCCCCAAAAAATGCTCGGATCTAGGAACGGAAGTTTCCGGGGACAAGCTGTGTCAGGTTCTTAAGTCAAGATAATTCGGGTCGCTAATATGCCTGCAAAGTTTCGTTGTCGTTTTACATCTGGAACTATTCTAACTCACGACTACCGGAATTCCGGGAAACCCGTCCAACTCCCCCCACAGAGCCCCAAATCCATCTGGCTCCGTCAATTTCATCTAGGCCTAATGCTTGTTCCATCCATTAAGTTTCGTCCCAATCCGTCTGCTTTTAGAGTTTCTTGAGTTTTCCACCCCCCCCCCCCCCATCCCCACAGGTATCGGACCCGACCCGGACGTGACACTGAATGTCCGAGGCGATAGCTCACCAGACAAGTTTCATTCAAATCCGATCACCCGCTCAAAGGTTATGCACGCCACTAGATTCCGGACTCCCCATCCACCCACTCCCCCCACGATGGTCGAGTCGGGAAAACGGTTGTTCTCAAGTCAATCTGTTCGGATCCCTCTCATACCTGCCAAGTTTCATCGCCCTAGGACATCAGGAAGTATGCCGAACTCGCGGGATCGCTAGAAATCCAGACCCCCACCCCAACTCCCCCACAGTGCCCTGATCCGGTCCGGTTATGTCAATGATGTGTCTAGGACTTGTGCTTGTTTTTCCCACCAAGTTTCATCCCGATCCCTCCACTCTAAGCGTTTCTCCAAATTTCCGGTTCCCTCCTCCAACTCCCCCCAGTGTCATCGGATCCGGCCCGGTTTTAAAGTGAGATGTCTGAGACACGAGGTCATCCTAAATATCAACTTTCATCAAGATCCGATCACCCGTTCGCAAGCTAAAAATACCTCAAATTTTGGCTTCACCCTCCCTCCGCTCCCCCCCCCCCCCCCAGATGGTCGAATCGGGGAATTGACGATTTCCTATTTAATCTGGTCGGGTCCCAGACATGCCTGTCAATTTCTATCGTCCCAGCACATCAGGAAGCACGGAACTCGCAGGATCACTACAAATTCGGACTTCTCCCCCCCCCCAACTCCCCCAAAGTGAGCGGATCCGTTCCGGTTATATCAGTCACGTATCTAGGACTTTTGCTTGTACTTTCCACCAAGTTTCATCCGGATCCCCCCACTCTAAGTGTTTTCCAAGATTTCCGGTTTCCCCCTCCAACTCCCCCCAATGTCACCGGACCCGGTCTGGATTTAAAATGAAGGGTCTGAGACACGAAGTCCCTCCATATATCAAGTTCCATTAAGATCCAATCACCCGTTCGTAAGCTAAAAATATCTCATTTTTCCTATTTTTTCCGGATTCCCCCTCCCTCCACTCCCCTCCAGATGGTCGGAT
>JAKZAP010000004.1:10050625-10356812 GCA_023053575.1 Branchinecta lynchi
GAAAAGATTGCGTACCCCCTTTTCCAAAACGTGAAAAAGACGATACGTAAATGATAAGGCATACATGTGTAAAAATATACAAAATCAATGAGGCAATCACTAGAGGCTAGCTGTTTTTGAATCAACATTATTTCACTGACTTCCACTAGAGCTTGTAATCGGAGGAGTGACGCAAGGTTGACAATCCCCCCCCCCCCCCAAAAAAAAAGTTCGACGAGACGATTAAAAAGAAAAGAGCCGGCGTGAAGCGCCGCAATTTTTCGTAAAAGCAGTTACTAAAAAAACTGTCGGTAAAAATGACCTGTCGGCCAGTAAAAATACGTTGCCCCTTAATATGCGCATTATTAGAATTAGAAAACTTTTGTCAAGCAGACAATACGTCCCTCATAAAATCTGTTGACAAATTGCCGCCAGACGAGCTAGAGGAACAACAACAATCACACATGAGATCTTGGTATAAGTTATCTGAAGGGTGAATAAGCGAATAGGCTTTCGCTTCATACAGAGTCGCGTATTATTCCCCGTGGAAAAGTCAGCCAGCACTCGGAAGCCAGAAATGACAAACTTGATGACGCTTGACAGAACAGAGTTGGGGAAAGCAAAAAGAGAGGAAGAGGCATTTTAAACAGTTTTAAACATGGCTAGGCATAAGAGGAATTGAAAATAGCCCATCAAACCTGGAGGAACGTACACGAAGAAGTAACGTGTCATTATTTTCTTTACGATAGCGCACCTAGCGGCCAAAAAATTCCTGGAGGTGTTTCAGCAGCAGAAAGTGAAAGTGATCCGTTCCCCTATGCGATTAGACTTTTTACTATGCCTACTTATGAGGCTCACAACACTTGCGTAGACATTGTAAAAAGTCGTATCCGTAGGGTAGTGGGTCACTTCCACTTTCTGCTGCTGAAACATATGCAAAACCTCCAATACCTGGGACACAGATGACAGGTTTTCCACTTACTAACCTGTGGATCTATTTTACCATGTCTGATCCAAATAATGACGGTGAAGCATGGGGGGATTAACAGAAACTAGTCCGCTTGGAAGCGCTGAAGAGGAATATGGCCAATTTTATGAGGGGCGTATACAGGTACAAGCGCACAGAGATATCGCAGATCCGACAGGGAAAGTCCACAATGGGAACGTCGAGTTGTCGTGAATAGCGCAGCAACTAAGTAACGCATTTTCATCGGGTCTTCAAGCTTTAACCACTGGGCAATTGAGCTGGTTCAAAAACGGCAGCAAAAAGGATTCAGCGTATTTTGAAATCCGAGCGTATTTTAAGCACGTTTCGAGCTAGAAAATGTTTCTAGCAATACGGAAATATTTGAGAAATCGGTCCGTTTTTTATCTAAATACGTCCGTATTGCTAGAAATCTTTTCAAGCTCAAAACGTGCGTAAAATACCATTTAGACTGTAGCTGGAAGAGGACCCTTGCTAATAAGGGCGGAAATATCGCTGGAACAGATCTCAGCGGACAAGCCCATCCAGCTCCATCAAATGTTTTTTTGTTCTGTGTTTTTCTGTAATCGGTATACGAATATATTTTTGTAAAGAACTTGAATTTATAATTGAGTCTGTTGTTATGACTGACTTGATCCGCGTAACTCATTTAAAGGACCCCTCGCACTATTTACTTCAGCCGAAGAAATACTGAATATACTTGCCTCAGGCTTAATTCCACGTTCACCAGATCACTTTCAAAACTGCTTCTAGTCCGCATCATTTTGGTGGAGGTGACATACATCTCCCAGACGACATTCTGCCAAGAATGACATGGCCGCGTCAAATTTTTCCAGCCGTCAATCAACGGACAACATTTTTTGCCGGTTGTGTGATGATACAATCCGCTCTGCGGGGGAGAGAATAGCCAACAAACTTTAAACATGCAACAAGTGGCTCATTTGGTCTCACCGCTTTCTGGCCAAGCGTGTGGTAGTCCAAAAATATTTTCTTATTCAGTCAATCAACCTTTCTTTTTAACAACTTTCCACGTAGTATTGAAAGAAGTTTTAGGCCTGACCCCAATATTTGTTTTTCCGTCAAAAGTGTGATTTTTATAACTCCACTTCCAGTTCATATATTCGAATAATTTGACACTCATAAACGAAACTATAACTGTGGCCCTAAAGTTATAAACTGTTTGTCTCCATAACTGTGGCGCTAAAGTTATAACCAGTTTGTCTCCTGTCAGTGAGTCAGTAAATCCCCCGACCACCAGTTACATCAACAATCATTAAATTGACTACCTTTATTCAGTTTGGGTATTGCTGTCTGGTTTTTGGGATCCCAAAACGTAAGTGGATACCTATGGCATCGCAAAAGTTGTCCGTCTGTAAGCACGATAACTCTCGAAGGTAATGAGATATTTGGATCAAGGTTGGTGGAAGGATCGTTTGGGTCAAGTGAAAGGTCGAGATCGTAGATGGGCTCTGTACCCCTAGATTTAGGGGTGGGGGTTCAAATTAAGGGCAAACAACATATTTTTAAATAGCTAATCTGATAGTCGATTATGGGGTAAGGAGACATGCTGAACACGATGATGAAAACCCTTTTCTCGCCGGACAAGTAGTTCGTCCGGATTCCGGCAAAAATCGGAAAGTTTGTTAAAAGTAAAATTTGTATTTGATGTTTATTAGCTGTTCGATTTAGGGGTTAGAAAATGCTGAACACTTTTGTGAAAATCATTTTCTACCCGGACTAGTAGTTCTTCCGGAATCCGGCCAAACCGGAAAGTTTGTTAAAAGTAAAAGTTTTTTGTTTTGTTTTTTAGTACGTTCCCGCTTTAGGGTAAGACGAGCTGAATCCGTATGTGACACCCATTTTTTACCTGGACATATAGTTCGTCCGGAATCCGTCTGGAACCGAAAAATTTGTTATTAGTTAAATTTTTATTTGAAGTTGATTAGATGTTCGATATAGAGGAAGAAGAAAACGAAAAATTGTTGAACTTCTAGGAAATACTAGAAAGAAATAAAAATTCCGAACTTTGCCAAAGAAGGGCCGAAATATAGGTCTAATAATATTTACGAGCTTTTAGGCGTAGAATTGTTCATTCTGGACTGCATTTAGATTTCTGAGGCAAACTTATCACAGCTTGATGTTACGATCCTCTAAAAACCATAAAAAGAAAAAAAATCATAACTTTTAGAAAATCCCAACCAGTACGGAAAACAAAATGTCAAACATCTCGAAAACCCGAGAAAGAAGCATAATATTCGCACTGTTCCGTAATTTAGTCGGTTTTAACAAACTTTTTAGAAAAACCAACGACATAGCGACAATGACATCAAGGAACCGATCCGCTTTTTAGAGTCACTGGTTAAAGATATTCTAACATCTGACGGTAATATACCGATAAATGAACAAGACCAAAGGTTTCGATTGGGTCCCAAAAATCTAACATTTGCGTCAAACAGTTGGGTCATGTCTTCGCCATTCAGTCTTCGCCATTCAGTCTTCGTCATATTCCTTGAATATTTTTACTATTAAATTTAAGTTAATCAATGTATTCAGCATGTCTCCTTGGCCCGATACCGAACCTCTAATCGATTTCAGAAACAACTGTAAGCTTCAACCAAATTTCCAGTTTCAGCCGAATTCGTGATGAACCTTTTGTCCAGCAAGAAACCTAAGTTCACATATGGATTCGGCGGACCTCCTTATCCCTAAATGAATATCTTATTAGCTTAAATCATACATGTTTTCACCGTAAATTCCAAACCCATCCTCTAGGACTAAAGGACCCATCTACGAACTTGACCTGTACTTTACCAGTGAATCCTCATTGAACAACATCCTCGCTTGATATTTCCTCGTTTAAACATTATTTATCAACCCCATTCAACCTTCGATTACACTAGATCTCTCCAACGTCACATAGAATAAACAAATGAATGCCGACATCCACGCGCAGAGCTATCCTAGTTTGTAGATCAAGGGGTAGGACTGCTAAAGCCGAAAACTGGTCGACGAATTTTGTGTCCGGTTTTCACCGGATTCCGGGTGAACTACTTATCCAGAAAGAAAATAACTGTCATATTCGGATTCAACATGTCTCTTTACCCCAAAATCAACTATCTCAATAGCTTTTAAAAAATATTTGTGTGTCCCTTAATTTGAAATCCATCCCCACCCCTAAATGTAGGGTTACAGAGCCCATCTACGAACTTGACCTTACCCTTGAACAAATAAATCCTCACACCAAGTTTCATTAAAATATCTCTTTCCCTTCGAGAGTTATCGTGCTCACAGACAGACGGACAGACGGACATTTCTTGCGATGTCATAGGTATCTCTTCACTCACGTTTTGGGAACAAGTTCAGACCTTCAGCTTCATGTCTACTAAAAGCTTCACTTGCGTTGCGCGTTCGAGAACCATCAATACTGTTGTGTAGATAGTCTTTAGGGGGCTACAAACTGGCAAATAAGAAAAGGTCCGTTTATCCCGGCTCTAGCATTCTGAAGACGGGTAGCTCTTGTCGCGAGGATAACTCTGTTGATCGGTTGCAGTACAGACCCTTGTGGTCTTCCTTTAACTGCAACTGTAGGTCACATTTATCACATAGTTTACTAGTACCATGAACTGATAAGCTTACCTGATATCACGTAAAGATAGAATGTTGAATATAAATGGGGATGTGAACTGCCTCAATGAATTCGCCTTCCGCGGGAATCACTGTTACTTTACTTCTATCTGACTATTATTGTGGTCTCATTCATAAGCCCTTCCGTAGCTCAGTGTTAGAGCAGTGACCTTTTACGCCAAAGGTCGTGGGTTCAAATCCCGCCGGAAGAGCACTTTTGTCTTTCAGAATTCGCTACTTATAAAACTTACCTAACTACTCACTTCGTAATACAGTCCACATTTGTCCTATTGAACATCTGTATTTGACCGCTGATTAAACTTGCCAGATCGGGAAGTCTCGGGGTCTCCCGCGACGGACTCAGTTGCAGAAAAATCGTCAATTAGTCATGCTGCTTAGACCTTCTTCGAAAGAGAGTCTTCCGAGTCCTTTCTGATGGCCTGTACGGATGAAGTTGTCTGTTGAAAACAGCTGTCCATAAGATACCTGTACAGACGAGCTTCTGATTTATTATAACATAAGCCCGGAAATACAGGGTAGGTTACGGGACAAGCTTCTAATGTAGGACGCTTGAAGATCTCTTCCGGTTGTCTGAAATGTAATTACTATCATTATTTATTCGAGTCCTTCTTACAAATAAGTTTTTAAAGGACACGTCGTACCCAAGATTTTTCACTGTATAAGTGTCTCCTATCTCCTCTATTAGGAATACACTGATATCACGCGTCCCACGTGTGTCCTCTCACGAGACGTACCATGCTCCTGTTCCTTGTTTCCGAAGAGCTTATTCGTCCAGACACCGGTTATGCAAATTTTTGCCAAGGTTTCTCATACACGAGAGGGGACATGGAAAGAGGCTAAAAACAGCCGAAGCCCTGCATAGTTTTCTGTAAGCATATAGCTTAGTTATAAAGTGATCAAATATTTGAAACATCTGAGCAGAAACAACATATAGTGCGAGTTGTACTTTAATTGATACACGAAGTAGTCCAAAGCTTCTATAACTATAGTTAGTGTTTTTCAAGACATTCGGGAGCATAGTCCATGTTTTCTCCAGTTTCGACGCGTGAGGTCTGGACGTCGCTGTATCTTAAGTCGTGTTCGCAGTGAAAGAGAGTGTGGGGCGAAGAAGTTTACTTTATAGCGGGACTGAATAATTGATAATTACAGGTGTCCGATTTGGCTTGTTGGAGAGGACACTGTTGCCCACCTCCTAGGGCAGTGCCAGGAGTCTCCTCTACCGAATCAGTTTGGGGGAGGGTTGCTCTTCCCTGGTATATTGACATCGACTAAAGACAACTTTATTAAAACGGTGGTAGATCATGTGAGTGGAAATTTAAATAGAAGGTAGTTTATGTATGTGTCCTAGGAGCATTATGTTTTCAGTGTATTAATATATTTGTATGCCGTGTGTGTAAAAATCTGTGTATGGCCTATTGAGGCTAAATAAACACTATTCTATATGGATTAAAAGGAAATTCGTTGCCATTGGGAAGAAAAAGGAAATGTCTAGGGACAGAGTATGTTGTACAAATTATCTTTAGTCATTCCCTATTTGTGGTAATCCTGAGGGGAGTTTGGGCCACTTCTTGTCAGATTTCCAGGAGCTTAGCTATTTAAGGTTGGAGTTGCTTCGTATAGGAGATGAGGAGTGGTCAAACGGGCTGCTCAGCAATAGATATTATGAAGAATCCGTCAGTGTTTGTCCAGGTGGGACTAAGACATGGCTTCATTCTCGAATTGTATTTAATTTTTGTTTTGTACTTCACAGAGTGTTCTTATCACATTTATAGCATTTGCTATTCACTTCATTTTTGTACCTTGGCTCGTTGGGCTTCCCGTGTATAATGCATGCCTAGATACATACATACATACATGAGCTTATTATCTTACCTTACCCAATACCCTGTGCCATTAATGTTCATTCGGTAATACTCTTGATAACTATTTCTCCTTGCCGATGCAAAATCTCTGGCCTCTCCGGGTACCTAGCGGAATAAAGGCAGAAATGGTATCACATCTGCTCCCAAAGATCGCCGTGATTGGTTAACACAGGATTTGAGTCGTTGAGTTTGAGTCGTTACGGAGACGCTTACTCCTTCTTCCTGAGGATCAGTGGCGTGTTTTGGACTTAGTCATATAGAGTATTAAGACACTGACGCCGTTTGTTCAGTGGAATCTGACAGTAGCTTACATTTCTTAGATTTGATTTTTTTTTTTGTTCCGTTTGACGTCGTTATTTACAATTGTCGCCAAAATTTTTAAACAACTTATTTATGTTTATAGTGCAAAATGGATACGTCAGCTGAATTTTATTGGAGCTCTATTTCGGCCCTTCTTGGTTTTTCTCACAAGTTCGTTTTTCCAACTTGAGCAGTTTTGAGCCTGAAGAGGGCCCTTGCCAAAAAGGGCCGAAATATACCCGATGAAAAATTTATATCAAAATAGTACTATGAAGTAGTACGAAAAAGTTGCATGCAGTACTAACGATGCTACTACATGCTTCTACTTCAAGGCTACCGTGTTACTGCATACTACTATATGCTACTACTAGCAAGACTGGATGTTAATATGGCAAGACAGGATGCTACTGGATACTACTACATAAGATTGGACCAGTCTGAGGTTAATAGTATTCTTTGCTATTACATAGTATTACATGCAACGTTTTCGTACTGCTACCATACTACTACGCAGGCTACAAATTTTTCATCGGGTAGCTCCAATAAAATTCAGCAGACGTATCGGTTTTGCACTATCAAACTTGATTCGCAGTCAGCTTGGACTGAAGGAATATTTAAATAACTTATTTATCTTTTGGTTTAGGTTTTCGTATCAAATATTGGTGATAGCTACAGGGGAAACTGGCATTTTGATGAGTGGCGGGTGTTAGCTAGCAGCTCACTTGCAAGACAACCTGCTTGTTTCATTTTGGCTCTTGACACTGACGATACTTTGTTCGTTTATAATTGGTAGTTTCAACGCGATAACTTCGTAGGTAGTGTATCATAACTCCTCTTGTCTCCGTTGCCTACTGTTGTGCCTCCTGGGGTATTAACGGACACAATTTATTTTACCTTATCCCTAAAGAAAATAAATGGTAATAAAATACTTAAGGTCCTAATCCCAACATTCCGTTTACCTTTTCTTAGTTATCGCATGCCAGAGGTTTATTTTGAATTGAACGCGATTGCCGGGTTGCTGTTTCGGCTCGAGAAAAAAACCACGCCGAAAGTCTTCTTTTCTAGATGACGAGATTTTCCAGGATTGATTATCAAAGAATTATAAGACCTAATTGATAATTGTCTTCAGAGGTACCACACTGGTCTTGGTTTTTTAATTTATTTGTATTTGTAACAAGCAGTTGGAAAATTATTTTGACCCTTATTTTGACCCCATACAGCTGTCCGGGATAATCGGCTGAGATTTAGTCCAGACAGAGTTATTTCAAACCTAGGAAATTTGGTGGTTTTTTTTTAATTTGCTAATTGTTTTACGGTGTTTTTAGTAGTTTTAAACATTCAAGTGACAGTAGGGATGGTTTAGAAATACCATTTTTTGTGGCCCGCTTTAACAGATTTCTATCAGGCATTTCGTGGCTACCGGCATATGAATATACTTCTTCTTTTCTTTATTTTTTTTTCTCGAAGAAAAAACGGGACTAGTAGTACAAATAATTGGATCAGTTCACGGGTTCAAATCCCATCAGAGGAGCACTTTTATTTTTCAGATCATTACCTATAAACGTAAAGCACGCGACTCATTCATACATAAAAAGCTGGCAATAAAGTTTGCATTTGTAATCCCTTGAACCGAGAAATTCTGAACAATGATCTGTTTTGGTGACAAGTTTGAAATCAAGTATCAGTATCATCTGTTATTCCTTTATTCGAACAATGTTTACAACGGATACGTCAGCTACGATTCTTCATCACCGATATTTCGGCCCTTCTTTGCAAGGGCCCTCGTCAGGCTGTCAATCCTCTGGTTCAACTTCGGGGAAGGAAACAAACCTGTAATCATTACAGGTGTGTTTATTATTATTATTATACTAGCGCTGTCGTCATTTTGGGTCGCTATTGACTAAGATAAAAAATGCATCCGTTCCACATTCTATATACTGCAAATATCTTCTAGGACTACGGACTACCTCCGTGGGCCGTATCTAGATTATCTGAATCTAGATTATCGGCAAAGTATAATGTCACTTATCCGTTTACTGCAGTATCTGAGCGGATTGCACGTTTTATTCGTTCCCATGATGCTAGCCACACTTTGTATAAGGGCTATGCTGCCCCGTGTGTAAATTAGATTAATAAGATCTATGTGTTATCTGTTGTGTGTTCTTTCCTTTTTCTTCTTTTTTATATACTCCGTTTGTGACTTTTGTCTTAAAAAATGGGTAATATATTTCATCCATTAACTCATTAGAACCTGCTAGTGAAAAGAGCAATCAGATTTAACCACTGTTTATGATTTTTTGAACCCCCGTGAAGTTTAAACCTTCGTTGAGCCAATTTTCGTTTCTAATTCCAGCAGTAAAAATTCACGAGAAAATAAATGAGGATTCTACTGAGTCAACACGGGTGAGTGAGTTCTTTTATCCAAGCCAAACTATCTCTGTAGTGTGCGCACCCCCCCCCCATCAGCTCCCTACTTTCTACACCCCCCTCCCATTACCAGTTTCAGTATTGTCAATGTATTTCTTTGTCCCAGAAGATTAAAGAGGTTGTAGGCTGATGCTGGGTGGCTCTGCATGCCAGTACTTAAAGGACCCCTCGTACCTTTAATTCCTAAGCCTACTTTCGTAATCGCTCAATACGGTCTGAAACCCGGAGAACCGAACTCAGTACGGTATATTTTAAACCTCTGACGATTACTCAATAATTTGCACTCATGCTTGTTTCGCTATTTTTCGATGCGTGTGCACACGACGAATATTTGCAAGAAGCTTACTTGTCAAAAAAACGGCTATCTGATATTTTTTGTCCGTTATTTTGCTAGAAATCAATGGACCTGGAGGAAGTTTTATAAGAGCCAGAACCCTGTGTAGTTTGTTAAGAACGGGGCCAAGTCTTATCCCTTAATACATTTTAGAATACTGAAACATAAACGCTAAAAAGTTCAACGTGTCCTTTAACAGGCTCTAAAATAAAAAATCAAGATTTCCCATTTTAAGTCCAGACCGGATACGATGGATGGGGGGGGGGGTCGGAGGGGGGGACCATGAATCTTGTGACATGCTTAGAGTGGAACGATTGGGATGAAACTTGTAGGAAGTACAAGCACAAGAATTAGATACATCAGTGATAGAACCGGATCGGTTTTGGGCACTGTGGGGATTTTCCCAATTCAAGTGAAAATTAGCAGTCTTATTCCAAGAAGAAAAATTTAATAAAAACAAAGAAACAAAGAGATATTTTAATAATCGATCAAGGCGAAAAGACGCTTCTTCAAATTCGCGAAACTGTCCACTGAGCGATTGACGTCAAGCTTCTTCGCTTTTCCAGGTTGGATAGGGCTTTTTCAGGTTCAAGCTGGAGGGGGGGAGGAACTGGGGTCTTGGGGTGGGGGAGGGGCAGTTGCCCCCCCGGCCCCATAGCAAATTACGCCCGAAAAATACGTTTAAGCAAAATGCACATTTTCAACATACCCATGAGCCCATGATGAGCCCCATGAATTAATTTTTAGCACCCTTAAAGTGCGTATCTTAACCGTATCTTAACCGAAAAGTCAAAAAAATACTTTTAACCAAACGATACATATTCATCGTCCCCATGAGCCCATGATCGTTTTTGCCTTAAAGGTTGTGCTTCCAAGTGAATTCCTTAAAGTACAAACAGAAATTTTGATCAAAACATACAAAAGGAACAGGTGATTCTTGGCTCTGTAGACTGTTTTCTTTCGGATTGGTGGTACCTTTGACCTTTATTTGCTTTTACCTCTAGTAAGTATGTCCGCCATTTTGAAAAGGTGGAGTAAATGACGAAAATAAAGATGCTACTCTTTTCTTCTCTAGTATTTAATACACTTCATTATCATCGAAATCATCTAGTTACCGAGCACCTGTTCCCTTTAAATAGGTTGAAGACCTGATAAAATGCTTTACTTCGTTAATCTGCTATTCATATAATCGGTGTTCATCGAACATCCACTCCTCGTCCCACTTCCTGGCTCTGCAGGGACATTTTCTTTCGGATCGGTGGTACATTTATTTCCTTGTACCTTTATGCTTGAAATATTTAGCAACTACAACAGTAAATGATTGCCGAAAATTCGGTCTTTTGGGTATCACGCACATCTTTTTCTGTGTTTGTGTTTGTATGTGTTTTGTTTATTTTCTTCATTTACTCCGCCTTTCCAAAATGGCGGGTCAACAATAAATTACTTACTGACTTACTTATTAGTCGACTTTCTTCAAAAGTTACCTTAGAATCTGGAAGTACCTGATGCTCCATACTCAAGTATAAATTTGAAAGCTATCAGGATCGAAAGGCATTGATTGTTCTTATGCCTTGACCAGTTGCGTTACTAGCCAAACTGTTTGGAGGGGGGGGGACAAGGCATTTCCGACTGGCTGGTGATTTTTATCGACTGTTTTCGCAGAAAAAACGACTGTTTTCAAGAAAAAAAAGGACAGTTTTGAAAAAGAAGTCGAGCGATTTTCAAAAAACCAACTGTTCTGACAAAAAATCAACAGATTTTCAGAAACACCGCCTTTTTTCATAAGAAAAATCAACTGTTTTGACGAAAAATCGCGTTGCTTCGCGTCGACTCGGTCATTTTTTACCGACTGGCCGACAACATTGAGGGGGGGGGGCTGGCCTTGACAACAACACTCCCATTTAAAAACGATACCCACCATACCAGTTCCAGGTGGGGTTCCAGGCCAGTAACCAATCACACACAGTGAGCCTCCTGTTATTTTCTGGTTCTAAAGTACTCCCTAGTAAGCAAACCATTGTTCATTTACTGAGCAAGCCTTAAAGTTGAAACTGAAAACGCGACTTCTTTTTGGGATCCTAAAACATAAGTGGAGGGATACCGATGACATCGCAAACGTTGTCCGTCTGTCCGTCTGTCCGTTGGTGCGCGCTATAACTCTCGAAGGGAATGAAATATGCGGTGCTTGGTGTGAGGATTATTTGGGTCAAGGGTAAGGTCAAGTTCGTAGATGGGCTTTGTAGCCCTGTATTTAGGGGTGGGGAGGGGGTCAAGTTAAGGGACAAACAAAATATTTTTAAACAGCTAATGTGATAGTCGATTATGGTGTAAGAAGACATGCTGAACACGATAGTGAAAACCATTTTCTCGCCGGACAACTAGTTCGCCCGAAATCCTGCCAAAACCGGAAAGTTTGTTAAAAGCAAAAGTTTGATTAGATGACAGATTAAGGGGTAAGAAGAGAGGCTGAGCCGGTATATGACAATCCTTCTTTACCTTGACATATAATTAGTCCGGAATCCGGTTGTAACCGGATTTTTTTTAATTCAAACTTTTATTCAAAATTGATTATATGTTCTTTATAGGGATTTGACGCTAGATTTGTTTCTAAATTTTCTTATTTTGCTGGACTAGTAGTTTGCTCGAAATTCGGGCGAAACCAGAAACTTGGCTTTCTCTGATAGCCTGGCGAAGACTGGATCTGGCGAAGACAAGACTATTCTCTGAATCAGATATTAGATTGTTGGGGTCCCATCGACACCTTTGGTCTCGTTACATCTGGTATGTAAATATACGCTGAATTATTTTGACTCATCTAAGTGATTTGTGTTTCCCACTCGAGTCTCTAGTAATAATGTTCAGAAGGCCCTTTGCTTGCAAAATAACCAAATATCCACCCAGATATATCTTCATTCGATAAAAGTCGATTATCTTAGGATAGCAGACTAAAGAATTAACGCATTTTTATCGGGATTTCAGGCCTATTTAAGTGAATAAGGGATCTGTAACCGGTCCGTCGAATCTCACCCCTGTTCGGTTAAACTTTAATTACTTAAGTTATTATAAAAGCACGTATCACAGTTCTCCCATCAAGGTTCATTTACACGGCGGTATTTTCTCCCGGCCACGAGAGGGACAAGTGTTCACTTGGTACCAGGGTATTTTTCAAGGGAGAGTACTGTCATGTGGCAATAGATTCCAAGGTTCTAAAGCTCAGGATATCTCTCTACAATGGACACCAACATGTATCCATTTGTATCACTTCTTATGCAAGGGTTGGTCACCAAAATAAACTTCGTACACCCTGGAAAGTAACCCAAAAGTATCTCAAAGTAACCCAATGTAACCTAATGTAACCCAATGTAACCCAATGCAATGTAACCCAAAGTAACCCAATGTAACCAAAAGTAACCCTGAGTAACCCAAAGTATATTTTGTTATTGCTGACGTCGAAATTGAAGTCCAAAATACCCGGGGGTTTGTTGCTGTTGCGGGAAAAGTACTGGTATCCCACCACTCACGTTTTGGGATCCCAAAAAATTATTAATGTTTTTAAAGATTGCTGTTGTTAGATTGAAGTTGTTAGGTATTATAATAATTTTCATTAAATTTAACAAACAATTTTAAAATTAAAATTAGTAGCCTATGGATGACACCAATAAGGAAATATTACTGTAAGATAGGATTTAATGTCATCCAGGAATGAGGGGTCGCTGCATCAAGCTGGTATCTAGTTTAAATTCTTAGTTAGTCTAGTCTAGTTTAAAGTCTGGAAAAAATCGATTCGGTGGGTATAAGACAAAAATAAGTAGAGATAAGTTCAGCTAATAAAGGACAACTGTAGGGCGAAAGGACACTAAGCAAACTTACAAAGTAAAGGACCACGTCTTGTTGTTTAGCGTCCGGAGTCGCTAATGGAAGTTATCCTAGTCCCTATTTGTAAAAGTAAAAATGGGAATTCTACGTCTTCAGATAATTACCGACCGATCGCTGGCGTCCACACTCTCCAAGGTATTAGAGTCTTGTTTACTTTTTCGGTTGAGGGAATTTTTAAAAACGTCCGAGCATCAGTTTGCTTATAAACGTCGACTTTCCGTTGAATTTCCTATCTTCATCATGAAGTGTGTCATAGAATATTACTGGAATTTGAATACTTATGTATTTGCGTGTTTCATTGACTCCCGAAAAGCTTTCGACAGAGTTAACCATGAAATTTTGATAAAGAAATTGTTGGCAAGAGGTGTCCCCTATCATTATGTGAATCTTCTTATTCATTGGTTCACAACCCAAAAATTCAAGATTCGTTGGGGAGATATTTACAGTGAGTCTTTTTTCCATGCAAAACGGAGTACGTCAGGGAGGTGTATTGTCTGCGTACTTGTATACATTTTATATAGATGAGCTAAACCTTCGTCTAAAAGCGTCAGGATTTGGTTGCCATATTGGACGAGTTTGTTACAATAACCTAAGTTTTTCAGATGATCTAGTTCTACTAGCCACAAGTGTGTCAGCTTTAACTAAACTGCTAGCGATTTGTGATGAATTCGCCCATCAGTATGATATTATTTATAATACGTCAACAACTTTCTGCATGTTATTTCGCCCGAAAAGTCTGCGGAAAATAAAACCGCCCCAGGTATTTTTGTCAGGAAATGTTGTTAGTTTTGTGGATAAATTTATGTACCTAGGGTTCATATTCTCAAGCGATCTTAGTGATGATTGTCACCTTAAACACTTGTACAGATCTCAGTGCAGACGAGCTCTACTGAGGTTAAGAATCTTCTGTTTCGAAGTTACTGTACTTGTCTGTACGGTGTTGGAATGATCTCGTCACATACAGTCAATGCATTGACTACAATATGTGTGTGTTACAATAATTCGTTCCGTCTCCTAAATTCGCTGCCATCTTGGTGTAGCGCAACAGAAATGTTTTCTGACGCTACACTAGTGTTGGGCGATATTCGATATCGATAACGATATATCGATCTATCGGACCAAATATCGATATCGAATATGGAAAAGTAAATATCGATATCGAAAACGATATTTTTTCATTCATAATTATTGTAATAATCCAACATAACCTACATTTATATATCCGAAATTGGAGCAATATGTTTTCGTAATTCAGTTCTTATTTATTCAGAGTTTGAGATGATGCAAGATGGTATTTAACGACAATTTCGTTAGTAAATTTTGGCGAAACGAGACGTATCCTATAGCGAAACATACTAAAGAAATATCGATATCGATATATCGATTATCGAATATCGAAAGTGAAAATATCGATATATCGAAAGTGAAAATATCGATATATCGAAAAATCCAAATATCGCCCAACACTACGCTACACTGCCTGATTTTGCGGAGGTAGTTCGCAGGAGCCGGGAATCCATTAGACTTCGGGTTGTACATAATTATTGCGGTAATAGTCTTATCGAGGGAGTGAGTACCCCATTTATGCAGTTATCATTACCCATCTGGGATAAGATCAATTCCAATCTTTTTGGTTTCCCAGGTGGGTAGGTGATATTCGTTCTGTTACTGTTATTGTTTTGTTTGTATTTCTGTATTAGGCTAATCAATATGGAATTTCTTTTTCCGGATTAAAGGTGAACTCCAGAATTAAAAAATAAGGGTTCCGGGTGACTGAGTTCGATACCTGATTTTTTTTTGAATTTTTTGACGTAAGAAGCATTCGAGTGGGTCAACTCCAAGCAGAGATACCTCATAAAGTCTAATTCCATTGGCTCCTTTGATGAGACCCCTCATTCGTTCCGTCATGTTGATGCTGTAGTCTTGCGGGAATGGCACCGACGCCAAAACTCGTAACACAACATCAACGTTGTTTACAAAAGTGACCCATAGAAGAATTCTGGAGGTGTTGACTAAATTGTGACGGAATTCCAGACAAAACACAAACAACAAACAAACAAAAAAAGACAGCAGAACTGAGTGAAAAGGGAATGTCCAAGACCAGAGTGTGTTGCTACCCTGGTTGTACGCCCACTGTTGGAATAGCTTTCTTTTCTTGGCCAAGTAGTGAGAATAGGGAGCATAGAGAAGAAATTCTGGAAGCTCCATTAAACAACACACAAAAAAAGTCAGCTGAACTGAGTGAAATGGAAATGTCCAAGACCAGATGTGTTGCTACCCTGGTCGTAAGCCCACTGTTGGAATAGCTTTCTTTTCTTGGCTAAGTAGTGAGGAGAATAAGTTTTCTAAGTACAGTGCTTGGAAAATTTTGTCAAGAGCACAACACCAGCTTTCTGTCTCCCAACAATTGGAGGCTTCAGATTTTTGTGTGAACATTCCTTTGAACCTGATTTTCTGAGTTCCTGTCAGGATTATACAGGAGGACAGTATTAAAAGACTTGATGAGCATGCAGTGCCAACCATGCACAATTCATCAGGTTCTCAGGCATCCAGTTTCAAATTCAGTGTCAGCTGCTCCTCCAGATAGGCATGAGTCAAGTCTTGGTGTAACTCCTGCTGTAATAGATCAGGCCCAGGACAGTCAGGACATCCCTTGCCCAAGTGCTTCGTTCAATTCAACAACCTACGAGTGCCTCTCAGCGTCGTGCCACTTGAGTGACCATGATTACTTCTCTGTGATGCTGCTGTCAAGGAAGTTTCAGTTTCATCCCATGGAGCAGAGGATTCTCGCGAGATCTGGTAAGCCAAATGGTTTTTGCAGGTAATTTTTGTCCTGAAAATGTGAGCGATCAAGGTCTGCCAAATTTTTTTTCCCAGGAAATGCTTCAGGGGTCGCTGGAAGAAGTAGGGTCACAGGACTAGTTGTCCAACAAAAATCTTTGATTTACCTTAAAAGTGGCATCTTTCAACTTAGAAACTTGAAATTTACGCTAGCTGCATTTTTGTTACTTTTCTCTGTAAGTCGGTCAACCGACCTATTTGTCGCTATTGATTGTTTATTGATCTCATTGGTCAGTTTGAATGAGTTCTACAAAATAATAAGAAAAAAAGGCATCTGGCATCTTCCTGTTGCCAGCAACATCTCTCCAATGATGATTTTGATTTTCGCGCCCCGCCAAGAACATAGGTCTGTTGGAAGGAGCTCCCACCTCAGTCCTCGGCAGGTTAACCAACCAGCAAACAGAGCTGGTTGAAGACCCAGAAATAAACAGCTTATTAAAAGCTCTGACTCCAAACTTTGTGATGGAACCGGGTTTTAAAGGCTCAGATACCATATACTTATTCCTGAAGTGTTATACAATAGTTGCATTTTTGCAGATACCATGGTATCTGATACCACAGTCTAAAGTCGTTTTTGCACTTATTGTGGTATCTGGCCAGTTATTGTGGTATCAGATATTCAGATACCATGGTCCGACCATAAGAACTGGTCACGGTATTCTAGGCCAAAGCATTTTCTTACTGACTGAACCATTCAGGTAGCATCTAAAAAATGTGGTCAGGGACTTCTAAGAAACTATCTTGTCATACTTCTTGGTGCGGTCACAATCAAATTTTGAGGTAATTCTGATAACTAAATAATTGACGAGCAAATTCAATCATTGATAATGGTTTCTCTTTTAGATTGAAGTGCAGTCAAGCCTTCTGAAATTTAGAATACGGTCAGCCGAGATCAACCCATAGTCAGTACCATCCATAAAGCAAAGGACACAGACGTATGTACCCATGGAACTTTGTGCATCTATAGAGGCTCTGCCATCATAACAATAACAGGAATCAGCATGGCTTGGAAGACAATCACATTAGGTAAGTTTTTAACTCAAAACGTAACTTACAAGGGCTTCAATGGTTTTCTATCCAAAGGACCCATGACATCAATAGAAACCTTACTGCATCCAAGTAACTGGTGGCTGTAAATATTTTGCCTGTAGTTAATGATAAGAGTTTAATTTTGTATTATCTTTCCTGCTTGAAAGTAGTTGCTGTTTAGGATGGGAATATGTTCAACATTTTGGATATCAGTTTACAAATGCGTCCTCCCTGTAAACATTTGAGTGGCTTTAATTCGTATTGCCTTTCTTGCTCGTTACTTGTTGCTACTTAAGATGGAATATTCAGTACCTGAAATTTTTCTTGCCCTGATCCTGGACTAGAACAGTGGATCTGTTTGTGAGAAGCATAAGCTAGAGATTTGATTTGTTTTGATGTTTAAATTTTTTTTCATCCACACCAGAGCAAAATAACACTAGGAAGTACCACCAAGACTTTACCAAATTGACAAACATTCAAATAGCAGCGATACTAGCAGCATTAGTGGTAGAGAATGTCCCTACTAAAACTTTTTGCAACATTGCAAAAATGATACAGCTTCCATTGTTTCCTTGGTGTTTGCAGATCCCACCTTTGCATAAATTTCTTAATCCGCAAGTTTGTCTCGCTTTAAATGCCGCAAGTGTAGTGGGCGGCTCTAACGACTATGGCCCGTTTGCGAAAATAACACTAGGGAGTAGCAGCAAGACTTGACAAAATTGAAAGATACTCGAATAGCAGCGATACCACCGCCCCTAACGGTAGAGAATGACCCTACTGAAACTTATTCAGTTTTCACTAACGCTGGCTCCGATAACTTCATATTCTGAAAATTGCAAAAAAGTGATGTAGCCTCAGTTGTTTCCTCGTGTGTGCAGACCGCACCTTTGCTTTACTAGAAATTCCTTAACCCGCAAGTTTGTCTCACTTCAAGTGCTGCAAGCATAGTGGGCGGCGCTACAAGTATGGACCATTTGCAAAGCATGGAAAGCATAGGTCTTGGCGCTGCTCCCTAGTGTTATTTACTTACAAATTTTCAGTCTCTTGTTTCATTTTTACTACCTTTCTTGCTCAGAGGCAGTTGCTATTTGGATGAGAGTATTTAATTTCTTACGGTCATCAGTTACAAAATTCGTTCTCATTACATTGCAAAAAAATTGTGTCAACGTTTTCCTCGGTGTGTGGAGACCGCACCTTTGCTTACTAGAAAATGTAGCTGATTTATCCGTTTTGCACCGTCAAATATGATTCACAGTTAGCTTGGGCTGAAGGAACATCTATTTACTAGAAATTTCTTAACCCGCAAGTTTGTCTCGCTTTAAATGTCGTTAGTGTAGTTGGTGGCGTTACGAGTATGGCCCGTTTTATAAAGCATAGGTCTTGGCGCTACTCCCTAGCGTTATTTTGCTCTGATCCGCACACAACTTTCAGTCCTTCTTTAATTTTTATTACCTTTCTTGCTCAGAGGTAGTTGCTATTTTGGATGAAAGTATTTAATTTGTTACGGATAGCAGTTAGAAAGTTCGTCCTCCTTACATGAGTGTCTTCTTTCATTTTTATGACCTTTCTTGTTCGAAAGTAGTTGCTATTTAAGATGGAAATATTCAATATTGAAATCTTATGACCTTTCTTGTTCGAAAGTAGTTGCTATTTAAGATGGAAATATTCAATATTGAAATATTTTCTTGCCTTGGCCATTCATTAAAACAGAATATGGATTTATATGAGTCGCTTTGATGTGGCCAGGTTCGCTTCATCCGCATACACATTTCTACTGCCTTCTTAAATTTGTATTACCTTCCTTGTTCGAAGCTAGCTGCTATTTATTTTCGATACTGAAATCTTTTCTTGCCTTGGCCATGGATTAGAACAAAATGTGGATTTATATGATCCGTTTTGACGTGTACAGGTTCGCTTAAAATCTATAATGCCTTCTTTAATTTTGATTACCGTTCTTGCTCAGAAGCAGTTGCTATTTTGGACCGAGTTAATTTTTTTTCGGATATCAGTTAAAAATGAGTCCTCTTTAGAAACTGTTTGAATGCCTTCTTTCACTTTTATGACCTTTCTTATTCGAAAGTCATTGCTACTTAGGATGGAAATGTTCAATACCTACATCTTTTCTTGCCTTGGCCATGGATTAGAACAATCAATCAATATATTTATTACCCATCAAGAAAAACAATGAAGGGCATGTAGCCCTAGTGACCGAGTACAAAAACAAGACCAAAGGTGTCGATGGGATCCCAAAATCTAATATTAGATTCAGACAATCGAGTCTTGTCTTCGCCAGATCCAGTCTTGGACAGGCTAATCATCAGAGAAAACCAAGTTCAGATATACCTCTATAAGCCACATCTATTTTGACGATAGTGACCGAGACTTCCTGCCGATTTCCGAGCGAACTACTAGTCCAGCAAACAAACAAAAATACAGAAACAAAACCAGCGTATCTCCTTATCCCTATAAAGAATATCTAATAAACTTTGAATAAAAGTTTGACTTGAAAAAAAATCCGGTTACAACCTGATTCCGGAATAATTATATGTCCGGGTAAAAAACCATTGTCATATACCGACTCAGCCTCTCTTCTTACCCCTTAATCTGTCATCTAATCGAACTTTTGCTTGAACAAATTTTCCTGGTTTGGCCGGATTCCGGGCGAACTAGTTTTCCGGCGAGAAAATGATTTTCACCATCGTTTTCGGCATGTCTATTTACCCATAAATCACACATTTAATCAACTTCAAATTAAACTTTTACTTTTAACCAACTTTCCGGTTTTCGCCGGATTCCGGGCGAACTACATGTCCGGGTAGAAAATTGTTTTCACATAAGTGTTCAGCATGTCTTCTTACCCTAAATCGAACATCTAACCAACTCGAAATAAAACTTTTAATTTTAACAAACTTTCCGGGTTCGGCCGGATTCCGGGCGAACTACTTGTCCGTCGAGAAAATGGTTTTCACCATCGTCTTCAGCATGTCTTCCTACCCTTAAATCGAACATCTAATCAACTTCAAATAAAACTTTTACTTTTAACAAACTTTCCGGTTTTGGCCGGATTCCGGGCGAACTACTCTTCCGATGACAAAATGGTTTTCACCATCGTGCTCAGCTTGTCTTCTTACCCCATAATCGACCATCACATTAGCTGTTTCAAAAGATTTTGTTTGCCCCTTAATTTGAACCCCCTCCCCCACCCCTAAATGTAGGGCTACAAAGCCCATCTACGAACTCGACTGGTCCGACGACCCAACCTCACACCAAAATTCAACAAAATATCTCATTTCCTTCGAGAGTTATCGTGCTTACAGACGGACGGACGGACAGACGGACAACTTTTGCGATGTCATAGGTTACGTTTTTGGATCCCAAAAAGAAAAGAAAAACAACAACAAGAAAAAAGACAATGCACGTAGCAAAACTTTACACTAAACACATAACAAACATAGCTACAGAGTATTGGATGGGAACAGAGGATAGATTCATATGAAGCTTTAGCTGGTGGGATGCTGGGTGTGACAAAATGGTCCCATATAAGAAATGTTTAATGCAGAAGTACAAGTAGCCTAAAAAAGTACAGTAGATGTTATGAGTTGAGTGCTCACATCCCAAGTTTGTGACTTGCGCTTGGCTTAACCATGTTTGGAAATGTGAAATTTAGACAGTGAAAAATGCATTTTTTTTCTCGAAAAGTTTTTGTTGTGATGAAAATATGGATGTGACTGAGTTCAGATACAAAGTGTGCTAAGTGTCAATAAAACGGTCATATCTTCGTGCGTCAATGATCCACAGCTTAATAAGAAAAGAAAGCTTAATGAGGTGTGAACTTGAAATAGAGGATGGGTTTGCTATAGGGAAACAACATCATCAACCAACTATATTCAGCCATTAATTTACGTACTAATTGAAGTTTTTAATTGCAGGATAATGAACGCCTGACCTTCGTCAGACTTAGAAGTGTGTCTCATATTCCCTTGGACGCCAGTTACAATGAAAGAGCTGATTGGGTCATCATCAGTCAAGTATGCACCGGAATGAACAACATTTAGTGTTTAGTGGTTGAGAATGTTCAAAACTGATTAAGTAAAGAATAATACAGTTTTCCTTCCAATGCTTCATTGTATGCTATAGCATAAATTAAAGTATATTCCTTGCCATCTTATGTCTTTGTAAGCAGTCAGTCAGGTCTTTATTGTATGCTGCTGTGTTACTAAAGCAGTGTAACATAATCAGAAAGCCTACTTCTCTGTAAATGTAATTTGTCGACTAATACAGTTTTTGAGCTCTTGATGTTTGTCGGAGCTCAACTAAACCCGGTAGAGTGAGGCAAGGAGCCACAATGCTAATACCACCAAGGGCTCATCATTCACAAACTGTCGCCTAGTTTTTAGGGCATCAGGCTAGGGTCCATTGTTGTCGTTACTGATTGTGTCGTTACTGATTGTATTCTTAGAGAATTACTATTTGCAATGATTTTCCTCTTATAAGTATTAGGTCGCTATGGTCTGTAAATGATGAGGTAAGCTCTGTCAAATGTTGTTCGTCTACAGTGTTTAGGGAGACCAGCAACGTAAATAAAACCCCAATTCTACACCCAAACTTGTAACAAAGGTGCCAAAACATTCCTATGGGTACCATGTGGTAGGTTCAAACCCGATGAAAAATTTACCTCAAAAAAGTACTATGAAGTAGTACGAAAAAGTAGCATGCAGTACTATCGATGCTACTACATGCTTCTACTTCAAGGCTACCGTGTTACTGCATACTTATATATGCTACTATTAGCAAGACCGGATACTACTATGTCTAGACAGGATGCTACTGGATACTACTACATAAGATTGGACCAGTCTGAGGCACATTAGTTGATAGTATTCTTTGCTATTACATAGTATCACATGCAACGTTTTCGTACTACTACCATACTACTACGCAGGCTACAAATTTTTCATCGAGAAGCACAACAGAATGTTTGATGACTACAGTGTACTAGTAGCTAAAGAGGACTAAACGTTCCTAATGATCAAGAAAGAGACTATTAAATCTCTGCTACACAGCTAGATAGACTTGGTCCCATTCTCAGAGGGTTACTGGTCAGTATGATTTGCCCCAGATGGTAAAAGATCATGAGATTCAACTGTAGAGAACTGAATTCATCTTCTTTGAAGTGGTACATCTTAGACAAAAAGGCACGGGGGGACTGTTTTTTCAAAGTGGGGCTTAGTCCAGAGTAAATGGATGGTAAGTTTGGGAGTGGATTGGGAAATAAGGAAATCAAGTTACATTCTGGTCGGGAACTGCTTTTGTAAAGAGGGGCTTAGACCAGAGGAACTGAAACGGATGGTAAGTTTGGGAGTAGGTTGGGAAACAAGAAAATTAAGTTACATTCTGGTCCTTAGTTTCGGCATATGTGTGGTTCACACGGGGAGGATGTGTTTCATTTAGTGGGTTGATATTTTAAGCTGAAAGATTTGAAATTTTTTTAAAACCCTAACTTTTGGTGAGAATCAACGGGAGCAAACGATCTGATTTGTTTCTCGAGGAAAAAAAAAACATTCCTGTCCTTTGTAGGTATGGGAGGTTCCTTCAGGTAGGCTATGTAGCATCGGGAGTGTTTTTTTTGAAAAGAGACTCCTTTTGGTGTTTTATATTGTGTTTTCAAGGGTTATCTATTTTGTTTTCCTTCCAGGCTTTTCGGGAATCAATTTTTTCATTCTTAATGTGATCAGGGGCTTCACTTTTAGAGAGCAGAGGTGTCATTTCAGGTCATCAGCTGCTTAAAAGATCAAAGTTTCGAGAGAGTACACTGTAAAAAAAATTGCAGTATTTGATACTAGGATCAATCTTGCCTTTATTGATATAAGATCATCCCTAATTCGGATTGATTTTATCACAATAGAGATAAGATTATTCCCAGTAGCAAATACTGGATCCTTATTCACAGAAACTTTTTACGGTGTAGGTGAGAGACCAAAACTGCTTACCATAATTTCCAGTGTTTCCACTGGCAGCTACCCCCTCGGTGCTGGGGGCAATCAACACCGATGAATAGGATAGGCAAAGGGTAGGTATGGAGCGCTGAATGTTGGGCCTTAACCACAAGTTTGAGAGTGACTACAGTGAAATAAATATAAACACAGAGTCTCAAACAACCTTGTAAAAAAGGTGCCAGAACAATGAGGAGGGTGACAGAAGTCAAGGTGAAGTCAGCTCATCTGGGGATTCACTCAGTCCGGTTGTTTGATTACCTTGGTAGTGAGAATACCAATACGACTTCTAATTATCAGCAAACATCACACGTTGTCGAACTTCAAATTTGTCGCCAAAATCGTTCCCGCAAGACTGCCAAGTGGACCTAGCAGGGTTGCCGACCAAGACTATTTTTTTCGCCGTTTTCTCCGGTAATAATTGATGCGCCAGCACGGGACTTCGGCAATGGATTCCCTTGACCCATTGTGGGTCTCTGACGAATTTTAGGTCTAATTCTGGAGTTCCCCTGGTGAACTCCAGAATTAAAAAATAAGGGTTCCGGGTGACTGAGTTCGATACCTGATTTTTTTTTGAATTTTTTGACGTAAGAAGCATTCGAGTGGGTCAACTCCAAGCAGAGATACCTCATAAAGTCTAATTCCATTGGCTCCTTTGATGAGACCCCTCATTCGTTCCGTCATGTTGATGCTGTAGTCTTGCGGGAATGGCACCGACGCCAAAACTCGTAACACAACATCAACGTTGTTTACAAAAGTGACCCATAGAAGAATTCTGGAGGTGTTGACTAAATTGTGACGGAATTCCAGACAAAACACAAACAACAAACAAACAAAAAAAGACAGCAGAACTGAGTGAAAAGGGAATGTCCAAGACCAGAGTGTGTTGCTACCCTGGTTGTACGCCCACTGTTGGAATAGCTTTCTTTTCTTGGCCAAGTAGTGAGAATAGGGAGCATAGAGAAGAAATTCTGGAAGCTCCATTAAACAACACACAAAAAAAGTCAGCTGAACTGAGTGAAATGGAAATGTCCAAGACCAGATGTGTTGCTACCCTGGTCGTAAGCCCACTGTTGGAATAGCTTTCTTTTCTTGGCTAAGTAGTGAGGAGAATAAGTTTTCTAAGTACAGTGCTTGGAAAATTTTGTCAAGAGCACAACACCAGCTTTCTGTCTCCCAACAATTGGAGGCTTCAGATTTTTGTGTGAACATTCCTTTGAACCTGATTTTCTGAGTTCCTGTCAGGATTATACAGGAGGACAGTATTAAAAGACTTGATGAGCATGCAGTGCCAACCATGCACAATTCATCAGGTTCTCAGGCATCCAGTTTCAAATTCAGTGTCAGCTGCTCCTCCAGATAGGCATGAGTCAAGTCTTGGTGTAACTCCTGCTGTAATAGATCAGGCCCAGGACAGTCAGGACATCCCTTGCCCAAGTGCTTCGTTCAATTCAACAACCTACGAGTGCCTCTCAGCGTCGTGCCACTTGAGTGACCATGATTACTTCTCTGTGATGCTGCTGTCAAGGAAGTTTCAGTTTCATCCCATGGAGCAGAGGATTCTCGCGAGATCTGGTAAGCCAAATGGTTTTTGCAGGTAATTTTTGTCCTGAAAATGTGAGCGATCAAGGTCTGCCAAATTTTTTTTCCCAGGAAATGCTTCAGGGGTCGCTGGAAGAAGTAGGGTCACAGGACTAGTTGTCCAACAAAAATCTTTGATTTACCTTAAAAGTGGCATCTTTCAACTTAGAAACTTGAAATTTACGCTAGCTGCATTTTTGTTACTTTTCTCTGTAAGTCGGTCAACCGACCTATTTGTCGCTATTGATTGTTTATTGATCTCATTGGTCAGTTTGAATGAGTTCTACAAAATAATAAGAAAAAAAGGCATCTGGCATCTTCCTGTTGCCAGCAACATCTCTCCAATGATGATTTTGATTTTCGCGCCCCGCCAAGAACATAGGTCTGTTGGAAGGAGCTCCCACCTCAGTCCTCGGCAGGTTAACCAACCAGCAAACAGAGCTGGTTGAAGACCCAGAAATAAACAGCTTATTAAAAGCTCTGACTCCAAACTTTGTGATGGAACCGGGTTTTAAAGGCTCAGATACCATATACTTATTCCTGAAGTGTTATACAATAGTTGCATTTTTGCAGATACCATGGTATCTGATACCACAGTCTAAAGTCGTTTTTGCACTTATTGTGGTATCTGGCCAGTTATTGTGGTATCAGATATTCAGATACCATGGTCCGACCATAAGAACTGGTCACGGTATTCTAGGCCAAAGCATTTTCTTACTGACTGAACCATTCAGGTAGCATCTAAAAAATGTGGTCAGGGACTTCTAAGAAACTATCTTGTCATACTTCTTGGTGCGGTCACAATCAAATTTTGAGGTAATTCTGATAACTAAATAATTGACGAGCAAATTCAATCATTGATAATGGTTTCTCTTTTAGATTGAAGTGCAGTCAAGCCTTCTGAAATTTAGAATACGGTCAGCCGAGATCAACCCATAGTCAGTACCATCCATAAAGCAAAGGACACAGACGTATGTACCCATGGAACTTTGTGCATCTATAGAGGCTCTGCCATCATAACAATAACAGGAATCAGCATGGCTTGGAAGACAATCACATTAGGTAAGTTTTTAACTCAAAACGTAACTTACAAGGGCTTCAATGGTTTTCTATCCAAAGGACCCATGACATCAATAGAAACCTTACTGCATCCAAGTAACTGGTGGCTGTAAATATTTTGCCTGTAGTTAATGATAAGAGTTTAATTTTGTATTATCTTTCCTGCTTGAAAGTAGTTGCTGTTTAGGATGGGAATATGTTCAACATTTTGGATATCAGTTTACAAATGCGTCCTCCCTGTAAACATTTGAGTGGCTTTAATTCGTATTGCCTTTCTTGCTCGTTACTTGTTGCTACTTAAGATGGAATATTCAGTACCTGAAATTTTTCTTGCCCTGATCCTGGACTAGAACAGTGGATCTGTTTGTGAGAAGCATAAGCTAGAGATTTGATTTGTTTTGATGTTTAAATTTTTTTTCATCCACACCAGAGCAAAATAACACTAGGAAGTACCACCAAGACTTTACCAAATTGACAAACATTCAAATAGCAGCGATACTAGCAGCATTAGTGGTAGAGAATGTCCCTACTAAAACTTTTTGCAACATTGCAAAAATGATACAGCTTCCATTGTTTCCTTGGTGTTTGCAGATCCCACCTTTGCATAAATTTCTTAATCCGCAAGTTTGTCTCGCTTTAAATGCCGCAAGTGTAGTGGGCGGCTCTAACGACTATGGCCCGTTTGCGAAAATAACACTAGGGAGTAGCAGCAAGACTTGACAAAATTGAAAGATACTCGAATAGCAGCGATACCACCGCCCCTAACGGTAGAGAATGACCCTACTGAAACTTATTCAGTTTTCACTAACGCTGGCTCCGATAACTTCATATTCTGAAAATTGCAAAAAAGTGATGTAGCCTCAGTTGTTTCCTCGTGTGTGCAGACCGCACCTTTGCTTTACTAGAAATTCCTTAACCCGCAAGTTTGTCTCACTTCAAGTGCTGCAAGCATAGTGGGCGGCGCTACAAGTATGGACCATTTGCAAAGCATGGAAAGCATAGGTCTTGGCGCTGCTCCCTAGTGTTATTTACTTACAAATTTTCAGTCTCTTGTTTCATTTTTACTACCTTTCTTGCTCAGAGGCAGTTGCTATTTGGATGAGAGTATTTAATTTCTTACGGTCATCAGTTACAAAATTCGTTCTCATTACATTGCAAAAAAATTGTGTCAACGTTTTCCTCGGTGTGTGGAGACCGCACCTTTGCTTACTAGAAAATGTAGCTGATTTATCCGTTTTGCACCGTCAAATATGATTCACAGTTAGCTTGGGCTGAAGGAACATCTATTTACTAGAAATTTCTTAACCCGCAAGTTTGTCTCGCTTTAAATGTCGTTAGTGTAGTTGGTGGCGTTACGAGTATGGCCCGTTTTATAAAGCATAGGTCTTGGCGCTACTCCCTAGCGTTATTTTGCTCTGATCCGCACACAACTTTCAGTCCTTCTTTAATTTTTATTACCTTTCTTGCTCAGAGGTAGTTGCTATTTTGGATGAAAGTATTTAATTTGTTACGGATAGCAGTTAGAAAGTTCGTCCTCCTTACATGAGTGTCTTCTTTCATTTTTATGACCTTTCTTGTTCGAAAGTAGTTGCTATTTAAGATGGAAATATTCAATATTGAAATCTTATGACCTTTCTTGTTCGAAAGTAGTTGCTATTTAAGATGGAAATATTCAATATTGAAATATTTTCTTGCCTTGGCCATTCATTAAAACAGAATATGGATTTATATGAGTCGCTTTGATGTGGCCAGGTTCGCTTCATCCGCATACACATTTCTACTGCCTTCTTAAATTTGTATTACCTTCCTTGTTCGAAGCTAGCTGCTATTTATTTTCGATACTGAAATCTTTTCTTGCCTTGGCCATGGATTAGAACAAAATGTGGATTTATATGATCCGTTTTGACGTGTACAGGTTCGCTTAAAATCTATAATGCCTTCTTTAATTTTGATTACCGTTCTTGCTCAGAAGCAGTTGCTATTTTGGACCGAGTTAATTTTTTTTCGGATATCAGTTAAAAATGAGTCCTCTTTAGAAACTGTTTGAATGCCTTCTTTCACTTTTATGACCTTTCTTATTCGAAAGTCATTGCTACTTAGGATGGAAATGTTCAATACCTACATCTTTTCTTGCCTTGGCCATGGATTAGAACAATCAATCAATATATTTATTACCCATCAAGAAAAACAATGAAGGGCATGTAGCCCTAGTGACCGAGTACAAAAACAAGACCAAAGGTGTCGATGGGATCCCAAAATCTAATATTAGATTCAGACAATCGAGTCTTGTCTTCGCCAGATCCAGTCTTGGACAGGCTAATCATCAGAGAAAACCAAGTTCAGATATACCTCTATAAGCCACATCTATTTTGACGATAGTGACCGAGACTTCCTGCCGATTTCCGAGCGAACTACTAGTCCAGCAAACAAACAAAAATACAGAAACAAAACCAGCGTATCTCCTTATCCCTATAAAGAATATCTAATAAACTTTGAATAAAAGTTTGACTTGAAAAAAAATCCGGTTACAACCTGATTCCGGAATAATTATATGTCCGGGTAAAAAACCATTGTCATATACCGACTCAGCCTCTCTTCTTACCCCTTAATCTGTCATCTAATCGAACTTTTGCTTGAACAAATTTTCCTGGTTTGGCCGGATTCCGGGCGAACTAGTTTTCCGGCGAGAAAATGATTTTCACCATCGTTTTCGGCATGTCTATTTACCCATAAATCACACATTTAATCAACTTCAAATTAAACTTTTACTTTTAACCAACTTTCCGGTTTTCGCCGGATTCCGGGCGAACTACATGTCCGGGTAGAAAATTGTTTTCACATAAGTGTTCAGCATGTCTTCTTACCCTAAATCGAACATCTAACCAACTCGAAATAAAACTTTTAATTTTAACAAACTTTCCGGGTTCGGCCGGATTCCGGGCGAACTACTTGTCCGTCGAGAAAATGGTTTTCACCATCGTCTTCAGCATGTCTTCCTACCCTTAAATCGAACATCTAATCAACTTCAAATAAAACTTTTACTTTTAACAAACTTTCCGGTTTTGGCCGGATTCCGGGCGAACTACTCTTCCGATGACAAAATGGTTTTCACCATCGTGCTCAGCTTGTCTTCTTACCCCATAATCGACCATCACATTAGCTGTTTCAAAAGATTTTGTTTGCCCCTTAATTTGAACCCCCTCCCCCACCCCTAAATGTAGGGCTACAAAGCCCATCTACGAACTCGACTGGTCCGACGACCCAACCTCACACCAAAATTCAACAAAATATCTCATTTCCTTCGAGAGTTATCGTGCTTACAGACGGACGGACGGACAGACGGACAACTTTTGCGATGTCATAGGTTACGTTTTTGGATCCCAAAAAGAAAAGAAAAACAACAACAAGAAAAAAGACAATGCACGTAGCAAAACTTTACACTAAACACATAACAAACATAGCTACAGAGTATTGGATGGGAACAGAGGATAGATTCATATGAAGCTTTAGCTGGTGGGATGCTGGGTGTGACAAAATGGTCCCATATAAGAAATGTTTAATGCAGAAGTACAAGTAGCCTAAAAAAGTACAGTAGATGTTATGAGTTGAGTGCTCACATCCCAAGTTTGTGACTTGCGCTTGGCTTAACCATGTTTGGAAATGTGAAATTTAGACAGTGAAAAATGCATTTTTTTTCTCGAAAAGTTTTTGTTGTGATGAAAATATGGATGTGACTGAGTTCAGATACAAAGTGTGCTAAGTGTCAATAAAACGGTCATATCTTCGTGCGTCAATGATCCACAGCTTAATAAGAAAAGAAAGCTTAATGAGGTGTGAACTTGAAATAGAGGATGGGTTTGCTATAGGGAAACAACATCATCAACCAACTATATTCAGCCATTAATTTACGTACTAATTGAAGTTTTTAATTGCAGGATAATGAACGCCTGACCTTCGTCAGACTTAGAAGTGTGTCTCATATTCCCTTGGACGCCAGTTACAATGAAAGAGCTGATTGGGTCATCATCAGTCAAGTATGCACCGGAATGAACAACATTTAGTGTTTAGTGGTTGAGAATGTTCAAAACTGATTAAGTAAAGAATAATACAGTTTTCCTTCCAATGCTTCATTGTATGCTATAGCATAAATTAAAGTATATTCCTTGCCATCTTATGTCTTTGTAAGCAGTCAGTCAGGTCTTTATTGTATGCTGCTGTGTTACTAAAGCAGTGTAACATAATCAGAAAGCCTACTTCTCTGTAAATGTAATTTGTCGACTAATACAGTTTTTGAGCTCTTGATGTTTGTCGGAGCTCAACTAAACCCGGTAGAGTGAGGCAAGGAGCCACAATGCTAATACCACCAAGGGCTCATCATTCACAAACTGTCGCCTAGTTTTTAGGGCATCAGGCTAGGGTCCATTGTTGTCGTTACTGATTGTGTCGTTACTGATTGTATTCTTAGAGAATTACTATTTGCAATGATTTTCCTCTTATAAGTATTAGGTCGCTATGGTCTGTAAATGATGAGGTAAGCTCTGTCAAATGTTGTTCGTCTACAGTGTTTAGGGAGACCAGCAACGTAAATAAAACCCCAATTCTACACCCAAACTTGTAACAAAGGTGCCAAAACATTCCTATGGGTACCATGTGGTAGGTTCAAACCCGATGAAAAATTTACCTCAAAAAAGTACTATGAAGTAGTACGAAAAAGTAGCATGCAGTACTATCGATGCTACTACATGCTTCTACTTCAAGGCTACCGTGTTACTGCATACTTATATATGCTACTATTAGCAAGACCGGATACTACTATGTCTAGACAGGATGCTACTGGATACTACTACATAAGATTGGACCAGTCTGAGGCACATTAGTTGATAGTATTCTTTGCTATTACATAGTATCACATGCAACGTTTTCGTACTACTACCATACTACTACGCAGGCTACAAATTTTTCATCGAGAAGCACAACAGAATGTTTGATGACTACAGTGTACTAGTAGCTAAAGAGGACTAAACGTTCCTAATGATCAAGAAAGAGACTATTAAATCTCTGCTACACAGCTAGATAGACTTGGTCCCATTCTCAGAGGGTTACTGGTCAGTATGATTTGCCCCAGATGGTAAAAGATCATGAGATTCAACTGTAGAGAACTGAATTCATCTTCTTTGAAGTGGTACATCTTAGACAAAAAGGCACGGGGGGACTGTTTTTTCAAAGTGGGGCTTAGTCCAGAGTAAATGGATGGTAAGTTTGGGAGTGGATTGGGAAATAAGGAAATCAAGTTACATTCTGGTCGGGAACTGCTTTTGTAAAGAGGGGCTTAGACCAGAGGAACTGAAACGGATGGTAAGTTTGGGAGTAGGTTGGGAAACAAGAAAATTAAGTTACATTCTGGTCCTTAGTTTCGGCATATGTGTGGTTCACACGGGGAGGATGTGTTTCATTTAGTGGGTTGATATTTTAAGCTGAAAGATTTGAAATTTTTTTAAAACCCTAACTTTTGGTGAGAATCAACGGGAGCAAACGATCTGATTTGTTTCTCGAGGAAAAAAAAAACATTCCTGTCCTTTGTAGGTATGGGAGGTTCCTTCAGGTAGGCTATGTAGCATCGGGAGTGTTTTTTTTGAAAAGAGACTCCTTTTGGTGTTTTATATTGTGTTTTCAAGGGTTATCTATTTTGTTTTCCTTCCAGGCTTTTCGGGAATCAATTTTTTCATTCTTAATGTGATCAGGGGCTTCACTTTTAGAGAGCAGAGGTGTCATTTCAGGTCATCAGCTGCTTAAAAGATCAAAGTTTCGAGAGAGTACACTGTAAAAAAAATTGCAGTATTTGATACTAGGATCAATCTTGCCTTTATTGATATAAGATCATCCCTAATTCGGATTGATTTTATCACAATAGAGATAAGATTATTCCCAGTAGCAAATACTGGATCCTTATTCACAGAAACTTTTTACGGTGTAGGTGAGAGACCAAAACTGCTTACCATAATTTCCAGTGTTTCCACTGGCAGCTACCCCCTCGGTGCTGGGGGCAATCAACACCGATGAATAGGATAGGCAAAGGGTAGGTATGGAGCGCTGAATGTTGGGCCTTAACCACAAGTTTGAGAGTGACTACAGTGAAATAAATATAAACACAGAGTCTCAAACAACCTTGTAAAAAAGGTGCCAGAACAATGAGGAGGGTGACAGAAGTCAAGGTGAAGTCAGCTCATCTGGGGATTCACTCAGTCCGGTTGTTTGATTACCTTGGTAGTGAGAATACCAATACGACTTCTAATTATCAGCAAACATCACACGTTGTCGAACTTCAAATTTGTCGCCAAAATCGTTCCCGCAAGACTGCCAAGTGGACCTAGCAGGGTTGCCGACCAAGACTATTTTTTTCGCCGTTTTCTCCGGTAATAATTGATGCGCCAGCACGGGACTTCGGCAATGGATTCCCTTGACCCATTGTGGGTCTCTGACGAATTTTAGGTCTAATTCTGGAGTTCCCCTTTAAGATCCAATCACCCGTTCGTAAGCTAAAAATATCTCATTTTTCCTATTTTTTCCGGATTCCCCCTCCCTCCACTCCCCTCCAGATGGTCGGATCGGGGAAGCGACCATTTCTAATTTAATCTGGTCCAGTTCCTGATATGCCTGCCAATTTTCATCGTCCTAGCTTATCTGGAAGTGCCCGAACTAGCAAAACCGGGACCGACAGACCGACTGACGGACAGAAATTACAATCGCTATATGGCACTTGAGTAAGCTCAAGTGCCATAAAAACAGTAACGGTCATAACAACGAAAGGAAAAAACATCCCCATGCAAAACAGCGACGGGAAAAACAGTGGATACAGTTACAGTAGTTGTGTTTTGCTGATACCATGGTATCTGTTACCACGGTACCTGGATCTGCAATTTGTCGTTTTTGCAGTTATCGTGGTATCTGATACACGGTGCTCTGCAAAACGACTATTGCCGAAATTGTACTTTTCGAAGTCATCCCAAAAGAAAGACAGATATCCAGTTACATCACTAAGTGCTAATCTTTCTCACCAATCTGACAAAATTTGATGAAAGTGAGATGACTTTTCAGATACCACTACCAGTTACCGCGGTCGGACCGTAGTATCTGAATATCTGATACCACGATAACTGGCCAGATACCACGATAACTGCAAAAACGCCTTTTGATAGTGGTATCAGATACCACGATAACTGCTAAAGTGACTTCAGGCCGTGGTTACAGATACCATGGTATCAGCAAAACACAAGTAGTGACTGGCAAAATCAGCGACAGGCAAAACAGCGAAGACAAAAATGCTGCTATGTTGATGATGTCCATATTTATTTTTTAGGATGTGTTGGTGGAATACAACCATCCAGCGTGCATATCCGATCGTGACAGAATTCGCCTTCATTCAAGAAACGTCTCAGTCGTTCCAGGATACGCATATGTGGCCGAGACACCGCTGATGAAACGACAACGTTTTGCATCCTTTCCTTGCGACGTTTTCGAAGAAAACGTCGACGAGTACTGTTTTAGTTACGTTAGCGTTTCCGTGGATGGATCAGCGACAGATTTGCTGGAGCAGTGTGTACCGACGTGGTCGAGCACAGGTCAGTTTGTCTGAACCCTTAGGCTACCTCCCGCACACATGTATTTCCTTAGTTTTCACAAAACTTGCTTGGCTACATATCTCTTGTCAAAGCGCGCCCCAGTCAATAAGTCAATTTAATTTCCCAAATATATTGCAGCCAGCTAGAGAGAACAGTCAGAGTCATACGAAATATTTGCAGTTGATGTTAATACTGATGACAACTAATTTATTAATAACATTTAAAAAAAAGGTCCCGAACTAAGTGCTGGTAATAAATTAATTAAAATTTGACTAGACAAATGCACAGGTTACAACACGGACATACAGGAGGGGAAGGGGAATGGTGGCCCGCACCCCCCCCCCCCCCCCCAACCATTAAAGTGTGAATTATTGTCTACAAACATAAAGTTTCACTGAAATGCCAACTTATTGTTGTGTCATTTAACTGAATACACTAAATTATTCTGATTCTGCAAAGAGATTTTTTTACTTTTCACTATCTACTCTAGTTACGACGCTCAGAATATCTACGGCCGTCCCCACAACGAAAATTCTACTATGATGCTTGAAATTTTAATCTCAACACAAACTCTGCTTTTCAGTGAGCAGTGGTGAGATTGGTGAAGATTTCTTAGTGCCTGAACAAAAAAAAGTCATAAATCTTCCTCAGAAGGCATATAAGCGCATGGAGGTACCGCGAATCACACGGAAATTCCACTATTTGAAAATCGATTATTCGTGAATAGTCGAACAACGAAGTAACGCATTTTCAGCGGGTATTCAAGCCAAATTTAGTGAAAAAGTGACGGATAACTAGATTGTCCTCCCAGCCCTTTTCGGTTAAACTTTAAGCTCCAGATCTCTGGTCAAGGCACGTTCCAGTAAACCAGCATAAACCCAAGTTTCAAAGGTTCAAAAGTCGCTAATCTGTCAAATCTCTTCCCTCTCGTTTTCAAACAAAAGAATATTCGCCTCCCTTGGGGTCTTATTTCCTTAAAATCACTTCCCAGAACTTTCTGGGATCACATAGAAACTTGTGGGAAAATACACCTGCTCTTTAGCACTGTAAATTATTAAGAACTGCGTGCCTTCGTGGAGTGAAGACGGGAATAGTCAGTCGTTAGCCTGGAGCTCTGCAGAGGAACAACATGCAATCTGCTCATTAACCTTTGTATTTTAAGTTGTAATATGTCGATAGCTTGTTCGAGAGCTCTCACACCAGAGCCTGATTTTAAGTAGAAATTCTGGTGAGAGATTCGAATCAGGTTCTTAGATCAGAGCCTGAATGTAATCTTTCACTGAAATTTCTACTTTGAAGAACGAATTCGGGTGTTTCTACCATCTTTCTTAGTTTCACTCGAAATAGATGACCTTGTTTGGGATTCATGCCAGTTCCCTCACCCTGAACGGTTGATCCAGAAAATGAGGATTTACATTGAAAATGCACTGTCGGAAGTTCCATAACAGGTTACTCAAGGATGCGCAGTTTCACAGATAACACTTGGGATGTGTTTTTTTGGTGATTTTGGAAACGTTATGCATAACAAACATTACCAGGAAGAGCCGAAAAAGCATCTGCTGACTTGCAACGGCAAGGCGACAAAACAAATCAGCAGAATTTTTTTCGGCAGTGTTTCGGCTCTTTTGTATCCATAACTTTTGAATAACATAACGGCTAACATCCTAAGGGTTATCTGTTAAAACCACGCATCGTTGTGTTATAGGAACTGATATCTCAGTTCATAGGAACTGAGAGTATTTGGCTTCGATTCCGTGGATCTGGAGACAACATAGTCAATTTTGGTGTTGTTTATCGTAGTCCAAATAGTTCGCTTGAAAATAGTTATAAAATTCTGAATGAATTCCGAAGTTACATAGAAGAAAGAAAAGGATCAACTGTTGTTGTGGGAGACTTCAACTTTCCGACCATTAACTGGAATTTTACTCATACACAAGAGATTGCGCTAACAAGCGGCCCAGTTAAAGAATTCCTGTCATTTGCTAACGAAAACTGTCTTGAGCAGTTAGTAACCGTACCGACTAGACAGAGAGGCCAAGACCGACCAAGCCTCTTAGACCTAGTACTGACAGATGACCCTGACACAACTGATAATCTTCGCGTAATAGCTCCTGTAGGGAAGTCTGACCGTTCGTGCATCATGTTCAATTTAGCCTTAAATTGTCCAAAGACTACGAGTCCTAGAAAACCAAGGTTGGATTACTACAAAGGAAATTATGTTGGTTTGCGGGACGCGCTGATGGATACTGATTGGGATGCTGTTCACGAGTCTTCGACTGTCGATGAAATGTACACAGCATTTGTCTCTAGACTTACCTCTCCTGTGCACTCTTTTGTTCCAGCTGCCCAGCATACAAACCGACCTCGTGTTAGCCGCCCAACTCTGCTTCTTATAAAAGAAAAGCAGCAAGCTTGGAGGCAATTACAAGCAAACCCAGACGCCGATAACTTAAAGAAGAGTTACAGACGAATTTCAAACAAAGTTCGTAAGGCAACACGTGTACAGGCCAATGAAAGAGAAAAGAAAGTGGCAATGTCTTCAAAATCTAATCCAAAAGTTTTTTGGAAATATGTGAACTCCAAGAGAAAGGTAATAGCAAACGCAAGCAAGATGAAGGACCCTTCAACCGGAAAGACTGTCCAGGATCCAGTTGCTGTTGCTGACATTTTAAATCACCATTTTTCTACTGTATATACTGACGAAGACCCATCTACTCTACCTGATAGTGATGCCTCCCAGCAAGATTTTCCAGACCTCATAATTGACCCTGCGCTAGTTTGCAAAAAGCTAAAGGAATTGGACCCAAACAAGTCTGAGGGCCCAGATGGTTTACACCCAAGAATTTTGAAAGAGACTGCTGAGCTTATCGCTGAACCTTTGACTGTGATTTTTAGGAAGAGCTTGTCATCTGGCCAATTGCCAAAGCTTTGGAAGCAAGCTGTCGTTACCCCAGTGTTTAAAGGTGGTGCTTCGAAAGAAGATCCAAACAACTATCGGCCAATTAGCCTTACTTGCGTAACATCCAAAATTTTTGAAAGAATCGCCTCTGATCACCTTCTCTTTCATCTACTGGATAGGAAGCTTATAACAAAGAAGCAGTTTGGATTTATCAAAGGAAGGTCCGCCGAATCCCAGTTATTACTGACAACCGAACAGTGGAGGAAGTACATCGACTCTGGATTCCAAGTAGATGTCCTTTACCTTGACCTTCGAAAAGCCTTCGACAAAGTTCCCCATAAGAGACTCTTGGTGAAACTCGAGAAGCTAGGCATACGTGGGAGCTTGAATAGATGGATTTCCGGCTTCCTCTCCGAACGGACACAGAGAGTCAAAGTAAACGGGCAGCTAAGTAATTCTTCTGTCTCTGTATCAAGTGGAGTGCCCCAGGGTAGTGTATTGGGACCATTACTATTCAATGTCTATATTAATGATTTAGTGTCCGACATTGATTCGGATATCGTGTTGTATGCGGATGACCCCAAGATGTACAGAGTCATCAGGAGTTCCCAAGATTCACAGATCTTCACAAAATTGAACTTTGGATGCAAGTGTGGCTGATGGAAGTCAACGTCGAAAAAAGTCACCATCTTCGCCTGGGACTCTCTCACTTTAAAACTTTCTATAGTTTCAACAGCCAAACGATACCCGAATGCATGACCCAACGGGATCTAGGGATCCTGATCGATGGGGATCTGTGTTTCTCGCAACATTACAACCTTACCATGAAAAAGTGTAATAGAATCCTTGGTGTAATTCGAAGAAACTTTACTTTTAAGCAGGATGGCTTGTTCTCACTTCTTTTCAAGTCGATGGTTCGCCCGATCATTGAATATGGCCACACCACAGTGAGGCCATATTACAATTGTGACATTGAGGCTTATGAAAAAATCCAACGGAGAGCTACGAAGTTCGTACCAGATCTGCGCGATCTCCCCTACCAAGTGAAATTAGCCAAGTTGTGCCTTCCCTCCATTGCATACAGATTTTTTAGAGGAGACCTGATTGAAACATTCAAATTAATCAAAGGAAGTTATGACAATTTTGAAGTGACTGATTTAGTAAGATTCAGCATTAACCGTCTCAAGATTCCACAAGGACGTTTTTAAGTGGGGTTTTGGCAACCGAATTGTTGATCCTTGGAACAGCCTTACCGAAGATGCGGTTAATGCTGAATCGATCAATAGTTTTAAGTGCCTTGTTGATGAGATTTTTAACTCTGATCAGTTCGATTACTCAAAATTTCTTCGAGTTATTTAGAGGCGAAAGCCTTTTCTCTTGCTTTGTATTATTATTATTATCTGCTATGAAACTTCTGACAATGTGGTCGTGTCCGCACACACCTGTCGAGTTTACTCTTCGTAATATGTATGAAATTACGTTTCCCAACCCTCTCGACTGATTGTTTCTCCGTCTGCATTTGACGCGGCAATTTGGGTTCCCGGTCGGATAATCGCACCAATCTCATGTCGGTCAGGATTTTGCAGCGGAGTGAATAGCTCGTCGGTCAGTAATCAAAACCACAGGAGCCCTACCGTCTTCCTCTTGCCATTTCAACCAGGCGGAGGCAATGCAGCTCCAAACCCCTTTGATGCGCCTCGGAATCCTAGCTAGTGTAGTGCATCCGCAGAAATGGCTCAGAAATATCGTTTTGCGAAAATACCGGAACTTTCCATGCGAAATTAGCGATCCAGACTTCCCGATATCCGACGCGGTAGCTGGGCGCTAAATATTTGAAAACTGAACGCGTCGTGGTAAAAAGGTGAGAAAACGAAGCAAAAATAGAAGATGGATTCCTGATGGCCTACCATGTCTTCAAAATGAAATAGAACATTCTGAAGCCTCTCATATCTTTATGTGTGAAAGAATTCTCGGCGAATCTTGAAGCTTTCGACGAAGTTTGCGTTGCGTACAAAACTCGGCTCGGCCGAAAAAACGCTAAAAAGTCGTAGGTACAGAACGAAATAATGGCGAAAGACGCGGATGTCATAAGTTTATAGTTCCATAAAGTGGCTAGGGATAATATAAAAGGCAGAATAAGCAAGAGGGGTCCTTTAAAGTACAGGATGATCAAATTGGTGAAGCGGGTTGTATTTTCGATGCATTCCAATCGCTTTCGAGCGATAAGTGGAAATGTCAGAATCATATAAATCATCAGTATCAATACCGTTCACGGATTGGTGAAACAAGCACCCATCCTCTCTAAGGCTCATCTTGACATCAGACAGATCATAAGGTGGGCCGGGGACACCGTCTCTGAATAGCGCCGTAAGAGAACCACGGTATAGCCAACTGTTTGAAATAGCGGATTCTCGTTTCGATTCCCAGGAGGATTTGAAGAAGCGTTGTCGAATGGCAGTTAACGCAAGTAGTTTGGTCTTGTGTAGTCCTTGATATTTATACGATAAAACTCAGGCGATATCACGGGAGTACAATGTCGGAAGTTTCATAACAGATAAAACAAGGATGCGCAGTTTCAGTAGAGGAAACTTGGATGGTGTCTGTTACGATTTTGCAACTTTACGCGTTGAACGTTATTCATACAAGAAGAGGCGAAATACCACCGGAAAAACATTTCTTGACATCACTTATCCTCACGATATCGGAAAAGTCAATAGATGCTTTTTCGGTGTTTTTTTCGGCTCTGCTTGTTATGCAAGATATTCCATGCCTGATGTTTGCAAAATCGTAACAGACAACATCCTTGTGCTACCTGTTATGAAACTTCTGACAGTGTTTTAACTCATTTGAACTGCTAGACGCTTGCGGTTTACTGGTCGCTCGTATACAAGAAAATGAGCGGAAGCGTCTAAAGTTGTCTTTGTCTTTCGTAAATCTCATTTCTCCATTCTCTCAAAATCTAAGGAGACCTTATCACCTCATCTTTTTTCTTTCAGATGGTAATAGTACCCTTGTTTCTTGAATTTTCGTAGACCAAAGGGAGCCTCCCTAATGATGATAAGCGGGGTTTCCCCGGCTATTTTTCACTCCCGAGGCCTCGGGGGAGATGGGAATTTCCTTCTCTGTTTTCCATAGATGGCACTCCTGGGTGTAATTGACATCGATATTTGCATTATTACAGGAACAATTTCCGGACTTTCCTTCAGGTGAAAAGCAATAAAAAGTTGGAATCGGTTTGGCTCCAATCAAGGAAGCCTGGGGTGGTGACAATGACCATCGCAAAGATGATGGGAAAACAAAAAGGCGGAGGTTGAGATTGAGATTGAGAATAGTCCACGGTATAGGAACTGTTGGTGGGGAAAAGAACGGAATACGATCAAAACTTCTTTCTCTCAGCCACTGCGCCGACCATAAACCCGCGACTGTGTTCAGGTTCATTGGGTCTCTCTTTGGGATCCTAAAACGTAACTGGAGGGATACCTATGATTTCATAAAAGATGTCCGTCTGTGAGCACGGTAACTCTCGAAGGGAATGAGATATGTTGATGAAACTTGGTGTGAGGATTCTTTGGGTCAAGGGAATGGCCGGGTTCGTTGCCCTACATTTAGGGGAGGGTTTCAAATTAAGGGGCAAACAAAACATTTTTAATAGCTAATAATATAGTTGATGTAGGGGTAAGGAGACATGCTGAACACGAATATGAAAATCATTTTCTCGCCGGACAAGGAGTTCGCCTGGAATCCGGCAAAAACCGGAAAGTTTGTTAAAAGTAAAAGTTTTACTTGAAGTTGATTAGATGTTCGATTTAGGGGTAAGAAGTCATGCTGAATTTTTATATGAATATCGTTTTTCTTGTCTCAAAAGTAGTTCGCCCGGAATCCGGCAAGAACCGGAAAATTTGTTAAAATAAAAGTTATATATGAAGATGATTAGATGTTTTGGGGTAAAAAGAATGCTGAATCCGTATATGGCAGTTAGTTTCTACCCGGACATATAGTTCGCCCGGAATCCGGTGGAAACCGGACAATTTCTTAAAAGTTAAAGTTTTACTGAAGTTGATTAGAGGTTCGATATAGGGTTAAGCAGATGTTCCGAACTAGTTTTTGAGCTTTATTTTTTTGCCGGACAAGTAGTTCGGCCAAAATTCGGCTGAAACCGAAAATGTGGCAGAAGTGTAAGTGTATTGGTCAATTTCGTGGGTATGACGAAAAGGTGAAAATACACATCCATATCTGGACTAAGTTTTCTCAGATGATTAGCCTTAAACTGTTTCTAAATTTTTAAAGTAAAAATGTTTAAGAAGTCTGTTGAAGAGAACATCTACAAGACGGAATTGTCTGGAGTAAATATTAAATTTTGGGATCCCATCGAAACCTTTGGTCTTGTTCTTATTACCATAATTTCGTGTTTTTTTTTACCTTAATTAATTACCTTAATTCGCATTCCGGAGCGATTAAGGTCAAATGAATCTGTGTTGCTCCGTACGTGTTTCTATTAGTGATCTGTGATCTATTACTTAACTGGATTTCGGCCGAACTACCACTGTTACAAGAGGCAAGCAAGCCTGGGATTGAAAAAGTTCCGAAAACCGTGTTCGAATTCATTGGGTGTCATTTCCTTATTCCCATGTTTTCGGTTATTAGCGGATTTCGACCGAAGTATCACTGTTACGATAGCTAACATGGCAAGGAGGTTGGAATTGAGGAAATTCCATGGGAGAAATAGTTAGTGCTATCAGAACTTCCGTCTCTCAGCCAATGCGCTGAGCGAAAATCGTGTTCGGATTCAGCGGGCGTCTTTTCCTTATTTTCATCTTTTGGGTTTTATCGGATTCGGCCGGACTACCACTGTTTCGAGAAGCTAACATGTTCCTGTTTCAGAGTAATCGTTTACCCTGATGTAGACTTGCTGATCACTTTCATTCGGAATTTATTTAAAAATTTCTTAGCCCCTCCCCACTCCGAAAGTAAGTTTGCGAACTTGACATACTTCTTGGCTTGACCAACGTCCATGGCAGGCTTCGTCAAAAAATCTCAAACAGTCGACAGATAGACTGATTGACCATATCTCAACTGCGGTCAAACAAATTGTAGAGTTATATATTGTAAGACAAATTTTGGTTTGGTCTTTTTCATTTTCGTTTAGGATCCAAAAAGCAATTTTAATTTGTTTGTCTTGGTATCGAACAAGCAACGCCTATGCATTTATGAAAGTGAGCTCAGTTGTCAACTGTTTATTGATTTTGAAAGCAATGTTGCGGGGCAATTACGGGAAAAAAATTACGCTGATGATAAAAGCGGCTGGGACCGTTGGCAGGTAATTACTGATGGCTGAAAAATGTTTCATTGATTTCTTGTATAGCCGTGCCAGATGACGGAGTAGGGAGCAGGCGGCCTTTAGTGGTGCATTTTGGCTCGTGCCCTTCACAATGCCCACGACTCCAAATGCCCACGACTCATAATCCCGACGGCTCAAAATGACGACGGTATGACCACGACCAAAATGCCTACGACTCAAAAAGCCCACAGCTAAAAAATGTCCACGGCTCAGAATGACCACGATTGAATCATTTGAGTTGTTCAGTCCGTAGTAAACTGGAATTAGGGGTGCGTGAGCAACGGAAGGAGTAGTCCGAGTATCGGAATGGCGATAGATAGATAGATAGATCGATAGATATTTAATGCATAAAAGCCAACAAGAGCCATCGCACAACAAAAGAAAAAATATATAACAACAAGAACACTATGCCAATATTTAAATTCACAGGGATATACAATTTTCCCTGTGTGCTAACCCTATCTGGAGGAACCTTCCAAATAGTTGAATAGCCTGGCTGGAAACTTTTCTCTTTCATGCTCTCAGTTATCCACTCACTCCCACACGCTCTCACTCCAAACAACTCTTGTCTCAACCCGTTCAGTTCCTCACACTCTCCCACAAAATGGCTCATACTTTCATTATCGCTTCCACACATAGGGCAAGAGTAAGGACCAGTTTTAACCCTGACTTTACCCAAATATTTTGTTCTTTTACCAAGAGGTAAACCATCCCCTCTCAAACCCACAAATAACGCAAGTCCTCATGGGACAGACCACACTTAAAGGCACAGAAAACTTGACTACGCAACTTTCGGCCATCAAACCGACCTGGGGCGCTTAGATTAAGATACAGGGACTTATTGTCGACAGGACCCCCCTTCTTTGTTATCTCGAACCCCCTCCTTAGTGTTCCCAAAGCTAGCTGGCAGGCCCTTGCCCCTTATGCACTGTAATTATGCACTTATGCACTGTAAAAGTTCACCTTTGGCCGTGTTTCGGCCATAGTATCGGGGTAGTAGTCAAGAGGTCGTGCGTTCGATTCCTACTCCCGGCACACAAACCTTTTGCTTTTTTTGTCTACTAACTCAAAAGTCGAATTCGCGGAAACTGCCCGGAAACTGCAATGGCCATAACGAGAATTTTTCTTACTCTCGATATGAAGGCCGTATCCAGGGGGGGGGGGGGGTAGGGGGGTTTTAAGGTAAATTTCTTGACCCTAGCAATCATTTGCCTTGGCGTATAAAGCAACGATTCTGCCTGTTTTTTTTCCTCATGCCACGACTGAATTTCCTGGTCTTGAAGTATTCGTCGAACCAATTTATGGATATCTTGTTCTGGAGACTGTGGTCCAAGTCCCTCTCCCTTACATCCGGGGAGGCCACATTGTTCTAGGATCTTCTTTACTTGATAAGGCCAAGAATCTTGGCGTCTATCTTTCAATGCCTCCAGAGATGCTGCCTTCAGTTGTCTTACCCGGGGCATATTTGTTATTTTTTCCCAATCTTATGTTAAACTCGTATAATCTGAGTTGTGATATAACAGTATAATTTTGAAGAAAAAAACTGAACCCCGTACAACGATCTTCAAACAGGTATTTTTAATTAAGTAATAATTGCCTGGTTTCTCGTTCTGTGTCGGAACAATCTTATATGACATTTCGGCTGTATTTTCACGAAAACAGTTCTGAATCTGAACAAGAATAAAATATTTGTTTCAGTACATTTTCCATGGTAAACCTGTCCCTCATAACCTCGTTGTCTGTTGTCCCAGGATCATTTTGGCATCCCCTGTGGACAGTTTGAGCCGTTCGCATTTTGAACCAGGCGATTTTAGTCTTCCCAGCGGTCATTTAGAATTGTCGGCTTTTTGAACGTTTTCCATTTCGGGGTCTCCGACATCACTTGTGGGCATTCTGAGTCGTGGGCATTTTTAACCGTTGGCATTTTGATCGTGGAATTCCGAACGTGGGCACTGTAAGAGTGGGCACAAAAGTAGTGGTGATGATTTTGGGAACCACTCTGCATTTCCACTTAGCTTTCTGAAAAGTTCATTGGCCTTTATTAGTTTATTTGGTGTAGAATTTGATAGGATATTTTTTACATCCGACGTTTTAGCGAGCATTTTCACTCCTAATTAAAATTAAAATGGTTTATTCGCAAACCAACCACGTAGTTTTCTTCGGCAGAATATGCTTTGCTACACTGGTCATTACAGTAATAAAGTGTCCCATATATTGTCCTTCCAGTAGCGTAAAATACACCCTTATTTCGAAGGTGCCAAGATTTACCCAAAGTGTAAATCGCGGAGCTGGGGCGTTCATGGAAGGGAGGATTTTAAGCGGCACTCACACGCCGTGCAGAAGGACGGATAATTGCACTGTCAGAGGAAGCCATTTCAGCAAGACCAAAGGCCACTGATTTAATCCGTACATATACTCGATATCCTCTGAGCAGGTGCTTATGCTACCGTTACCTGACCAAAGTGGTGGACTTTAATTGTTGTTTTCCTTTCTAGCTGATCAGGCCTGGACTGAGTGGAGTGATTGGTCAGCTTGCAGTGTCTCCTGCGGCCGAAACTCCGTACGAAGCCGGCATCGAACCTGCGAGCCAAGCGATAGGAGAAAATTCTGTAAGGTATGGATTTAAACGACTAGTTGATGTACCAGTCAGGGCTAAAATGGCCAAGTTCTTCGTGCTTCGAATGATAGGTTTGCGAAAGTCCAGGTAAATTAAGATTCCGCAGTCGTGAGACACATGAAACTAATGAACTCAGTTGCGAAGCCCTGACTGTAATTTTTGGATGCCGGTACGTTTGCGAACTGCAACGCTGTGGTAACCGCACCTAGCCAGTCTGCACATACTACTGCGTGAAAGATTTGTGAATCGTTGAGAGACCTACCCCCCACCCCACCAAGTACAGAAAGCATATCTGACTCGTCCAAGGTGCCGCAAAAAGGAGGGCGAGTCGTATTGTTGGAGAATCAGATAAACAGTGCCCGATTTTTCAACAGAGTCAAAACAGTTCAGTGTATTAAATAGAAGATACAAAAATGAGCTGGCTTTTCAGTTAAACTTTAACTAATTCAGTGAACCTCCTTCCTGATGTCCCACTCCTAGGCGTTCAGTCTTTCTTCTTCTTGTTCAGTAATATGACCGTTCCGGACAGCAAATGCTCCACTTTTCTTCGTCGGTAGGGTTATGGCCATTTCGGACAGCGGTGAGCTCCGCTTCGGCCTTTTCTTCAAATTCTACTCGGTTACGAGCAATAATCTTGGCCTTCCATGGTTGGGCTTAGATTGCTTGGCTAAGCTTGAAGGAGTTGACATGTCCGAAGATCGACAGGAGTATATTCTTGTTCTTGTTCTTTCATGTTCCCTCTTCTTTCAGGGTAGTTCGGTTGAAACGGAAGTTTGCAATATGCCGCCGTGCTTCATCATAGATGGCTCTGTGGATACTCTCAATGGTGACGTTGAAAGCTGCCGTTGTGGTTGCAGTGTCTCACTAGTCTCTTCGAAAGAGCAAGTCGTGTATGGAACGTCGCAGTTCTGCTCTGGCCGACTTTTCTGGGTTATATCGGTCAGTGCAGCTCCTTGTTTAAGCACACATGTCTTAAGATAAGTAGCCTACTTGCAGAACACTAAATTTATTCGTTAAGCGGCCGGAAAAATTCGACATGGAGCTGAAAAAGGGTTTAGCTGATTTTTCTGCTAGTCAGCTCTTTCGAGAAGAGTTGCAGATTAAACTTATTTAAAAAATAAAAGACAAATCGTTGCTTGAGAACAAATTGCGTGTTGAATAAGTCAAGGTAAATTGTAAAATTTCAGTGTAGAAAATTAAAATAAAATAATAAAAACAAGAGCTGAAAGCTCATGTCACTTGTAATAACAGTTAGCATTTTTGTCAAATTCGGTTTTCAGTTGTCAATGCTGGATCTCTCTCACAATATGTCTTTCATCAGAAGACGGGCTTGATATAGTAAATCTGAGATGGTTATTCCACTCATTTACAGTTGTTTCATAATATAAGTTTTGTCGTACCTTGGTTCCTATTCGCGTATAACTCAGTCGATGCTAGAAGCAAGTACTCTAGCTGTGATAATTATGTGCCCGAACTGGACCTGACCAAAGTGATTGAAAGGGTTTTCACGAGATTTCTGGTGGTCCCCATCGAGACAGTCCACCACACAGGTGGTCAGCTCCACACATCGTTATCGGAATCGGTCCGGACTTGAAAGGGAAGATCTGAGACATTAGCTCTTGCCACTTGTTCAAGTTCTATTCACATCTGGTAACCCATTCGAAAGTTATACTAAATTCCGGATTCCATATCCCTCCATCCCCCACGATCATCGAATCGCGGAAGTGACGATTTCCATGTCAATGTGGTCTGGTCCCCCAAGTCGTGCATGATCAACGGCATTCAAGGAAACCCCCTCCAGCTCCACCCAAAATGCCAAGGTCCGGTCTTTCAATAATGTATCTAGGATTTGTACTTATTATCCTCACCAAGTTCCATCCCGATCCATCGGCTCTCGAAGTGTCACGAGATTTCTGCCCCCCCCCCCCCCTCCCCCCTCCCAGTTATCAGATCCGGTCCGGACTTGAAATTAAACATCTGAGACAGTTGTTGATACTTGTCAAGTTTCATTCACATACGATCACTCGTTCCAAAGTTATGAATGTCTCTAGATTTCGGATTCCCGGTCCCATCACTTCCTCCATGATGAACGAGACAGGGTAGGGACTATTTCCAAGTCAGTCTGATTGGGTCCCTGACATGCGTGCCAAGTCCGTCGCCTTAGCACATCTGGAAGTACCTTAACTCTCGATTAGCGGAATTCTGGGAAACCCTTTTCAGTCCTCCCCCCCCCCCCCCACCACTGTGACACGATCCAGTCCTATTTTGTCAATAGTGTATCTAGGATGTACGCATGTTCTCCCAACCAAGTCCCATTCCCTTTTATTTCATTTTATTAAGAATGAACTGAGGACTTGTTCCATGACATTTTCGGTGTCCCCCCCCCCTAAGTTGTGTATGTCACTAGATTCCGGATCCCCCATCCCTCCACTACCCCCATGATCATCGGATCGGGGAAGGAACTATTTTCAAGTAAATCTGGTAGAGTACCTTATATGTCAGCCAAGTTTCATGGTCTTAGTACATCTGGGAGTACCCTAGTTCGTGATCACCGGAATTCCGGGAAACCCCTCAAACACCCCCGCTGTGACAGAATCCTGTCCTGTTTTGTCAGTAAAGTATCTAAGGTTTATGCTTATTCTTCCCGTTCCATACCAATCCTTCGGTCCTAAGCGTTTCACGAGATTTTCGGTGCCCACCCTCCACCCCCTCCCCCCGTTCTCGGATTCGGTCCGGATTTTTAACTGAATACCTGAGACGCTTGTCTTTACACTTGTCAAGTTCATGCATGTCCGATAACCCGTTCTAGAGTTGTGCATTTCTTGTTTCCGGATTCCCCATCCCTCCACTGCCTCCACGATTGCCAGATTGGGGAATTGGTTGTTTCCAAGGTAATCGGGTCGGGCCGCTTATATGCCCTCCAAGTTTCATCATCCTAGCTAATGTGGAAGTGGCCAAACTTCAAAACCGGGACGGAACGACAGACCGACAGACATTACGATCGCTATATGACACTTCCGTATGCTCAAGTGCCATATAAAATCTTATTAAAAACGTGAGAAGAGTCGCTTGACTTAAATAAATAATACATTCTGTAACTTTCTATCACGCTTGAAAAAAATCTAGAATGAAATTAACGAAAAAAGATAGTAAACGAAAACTCATTGTTAACCGTCAAGTCTGGATAAAGGCACCTCTTGTAATCCTATAAGCAAAGCTGCTTCAGGTCGCTGCAGGGTCTGGTAAATTGCATGCGTCTTAAGACAAGTACCTGCGGAACAAGTAGCTACGCGCCTGGGAAAACGTTCGACATGGAGCTGAAACAGGGGAAAGCTAAGCTGCTTCTTCTTGAAGCATAAAAGAAACTTCTTCTCTCTTTACTTTATTTTTATTTTTTATTTTATTTTAAATAAGGCCAACATGGGCCACAATATAACAAAAACACACTGAACAAACATACAAATGTAAATACCAGATCACTTACGTGACTCCTGTCAAAAGCCGCGCATACAACTCACGAGTCCACGCAAGCCATACAGGCAGAGAAAGCCGCATCTGAGGCCCACAAAGGATCCTAAGAAGTGGGCTAGGCGATCGGAGGATCCGATTTACTTTGAGAAATTACTTTGAGAAAGCTTTAGAACTCTCTGAAACCATTCCCGATTCCGTGAAGTCACATTGCCGCATGTATTCAGATTCTAAGTTGTAATTAATTGTACTACACATGTGTGAGAGAGAGCAGACAGTTTGGCTTTGAAACTTGAAATTGGTTTCTGTCGTAACTTGGCAAAACTTCTTTTGAACACAAATGTGCCTACGGGGGAATTTCAGGTAAAATCCGCGAACCCTGTAAATAGAAATTCCAATTTTTGACATCTATGCAAAAAAATAACTCAGTTGAACTTTGAAATCAGTATAACTGAGAGCCTAAGAGTTAAGTTTAAACTCAGTTTAACTTAACGGATCTACCAGGTCCTGTCGTATTCTAAATTGTTAGACAGAGTTGTAACAGCCCAGCCGGTTGAATCATTGTTTCTTTGCAGGCACAGCAAGAAAACCATGTAGTAACAGCAAAACTAACGAAATTCTGTTCGTCTTGCAATGAGAGCGAGTCAAGGTTACGCCTACGAGATGGCCCTAGTTTAGCTTCTGATTTGCTGTTTGATTCGGAGACGACTGGTTATACCGAAGGAGCGGAGGAAATAACTAGTCTTTCTGATGTTCTTCTTCTTGAATTCGCACCACAAGAAACGGAAGATTCAAACTGCACAAGCTACTTCATTCTTGAAGTCCAAGCTGTTGGTAAGCAAAGAAAGAAATCGTCTCGTCTTAGTTCTTCTTTCACCTTCCAAGTCGCTTAGGGCAAGGCAGAAGTTGACAGTCGTCTCTAAAGTTGGCGACTGCGTAGACATCTTCCCATTGTTGCTGAATGGGCGCTTTGATGTTCTTGGGGTTCCGCTGGCAGGGAACAATAAAAATGGAAATTCGGCATACACCATTACCGTTTGTAGACTGAGGTTGCCGTCCTTCCAATACCATAGCCCGCGGCGGGGAATGCAGTGCGCGCATTATCAGATCTTATGATAACATCTCCCGCACTATTCACTGTTTATATTCCAGTATTTTAAAATAGTTGAATACTTTAAAACTAGGCTTACTTTCAACAAATTACCTATGGCTTTGGATGTTTTAAGCGTTTTTCCAAGCCCTTTGACTTCTAGCAGAAACAGGAAAAAACTTCCACGACCGGGTTCTCCGCTGACGGAGCTTCTCGTAAACAACCGTCGGGAGCATGATACGCCTCGAAAAAGCGAAATAAGGCAAGTGTGAAAATCAGATAAGTTCACGTCAGGGAGGGGGGAAGAATGAACCGCATGAAATTCAGGTCTCCGGGGGTTCAATAATTGATAAAGTGATTGTGGAAGTGGGCGGTACTGGTATTATAGTTGTGAAGGGTCATTTAACACATGGTTACGCATCCTTAAAGGACCTGTCTTACCCATAGTACTAACGCGACATACTTCCATAATCACTCCATAAATTGCTAAACCCGGAGACCCCAATTTCGTACGATACATTCTAACGCCTCGAACGAAGCCACCCTGATTTTCTCACTTGCCGTGTTTTGCAACCTTCGATGTGTATGACGATGTAGACGGCTGCCTGCGTGAAGTGTGTCCATCAGGAAAAACTGCTATGTAAATTGTTTCCCTGTTTTCGCTATAAGTCAGCTTATCCGGAAAAGGCTTAAAACAGCCAAAACCGTGGGTTATTTGTTGAAAGCACAACCTAGTTTCAAAGTATTCAAATATTTTAAAATACTGTAAGTTGAAGAGTAAATAGGGCGCGGGGTCTTTTAAGTAGATTGTTATAGAAATACCCTCCCTGTCGAACATGATATTTAACACAAGAGTGCGGAAGCATGTGCCAACTGCCAAATACTATAAATAAACAAATGTGATGCTGATTAAGGCTTTCACGCCTCTTCTATCAAGTAAAAAAAAACGATCAAACTTATGCCAGTAACGTAGGGCCCCGCTCTCTTAGTTCCTTTCCTAAATTCCTCCGGGTGCTGCTTTAGTGCTGGGTAGATCTCAGAAGTATCCTTTTGCGTAAAAACAGGACATTCCTTTTTACGTTTCAGAACCTGGCGCCTAAACTTAATCACTGGTAGGTGGGTGAAGAATGTTCGTCTGCCGCAATTCTTTAGAATTGGGATTACATTCTTCTGCCCGTTTCTTCTTTTAATATTAACTGCGCTCGTTGTCCGGTGACTGCTCAGCGGTGCTTCTTATAACGCGTTTTTGCATCCACCTGTGACTGCTCCCGATCTCAAAACCCGTTTTTGGACTAACTAGTGTCTGGGTAGTGCTCACTGGTGCGGACTAATCAGAACCTGCTCGGTAGGCAGGTTCTAGTGATTCCACCGGTGAGACCAAAAACACGCAATAGGAGAAGAACCACACCGGTGAGGAAAAGCCAGAGACAGCCCGGAGTGCAGCGAACGCAGCTAATTAATAGTAAAATAACGAGAAGAAGAAACTTTGTGTTAGGGGTTGTTGCTGCAATTCCTGACTCGAGAATTTTGTGGGTAGTTTCTGTGAGCAAGAATATTTGTTAAGACTCTCTGCACTCCGGCACAAACACACGGGCGCAAAATTTACATGGTCTGGTGTGTTAAAGGTGGGAGGAGGATGCCATCGCGACTTGTATACTGATGAGAACCATGGAAATAGAAACTGCAGGTTCTGAGCCAGCACCTTCTTCTGGCTTGGCACATAAACTAGTAGTATAGACAGTTCCATGTAGTTTCAAGCTTCTATTGAGGTTGGTAATCGTCAGAAACAGAGCCTGACTATTTATGGGGAACCTGTGCCCACGGTCAGTACAAGAAACTCTGTAACATAAATCATGCTAAGGGGAATTGACGTCAAGTCTTACATTTTAGAATTCGAAATAGTGCATTGATAACATCTGTATCAAACCATACTTGATGACGCTCTCTCTACCCCCGTGGTTTGTGTTGGTTACTCCTGCCGTAAAAGCACCTCCTTTCCAGACGTGTCAACCACCATACGACGGTTTTCAAGATGGACCGACGATCCTACACTGTCTGTATTAACCCCTCCGGAAATATTTGGGATGATAACGCTCGTTGCCATCTTCAGTGGAATTTTCGTACTAGCAGCAATATATAGCCGATTTGGTACCCAGTCATACACGGAACATGAGAAACCATGTAACGACTTGGACGAATCTCAGACACTTCTTTCCTATCTGTCTTTGGAAGTGATGCCAGAAATAGAGGAGGCTGAGTGCCCTAGTGAGAGCTGTGACGAAAAGACAAACCGTTTTCTCCCAAAGAAGAAGATGCTGTATTCGATGCCGAACACCCCCTTGCTTCAGAAAAGTTTATTTCTTGGGGCACTTCGGAAATCTCTGACTTTTTCCCCGAAGTCTCTTCGTAAATTTGCGAACTCGAAAGAATACATATCGTTACCCCTTAGTGAACAAGGTGACAATGCGAATTGCAGTTCGCTAACCTTACACGAAAATCCGCTTTATAATAATTCTAGGGAAGATTTGAAGAGGAGTTCGGATATAAACTGTGATTCGAAAACGGTATCGCAGGCTGGGATATCTCGGTGCGGAACGGATCAAGATTTTGAAATGGATTATTACGATTTTGATGTAGAAAATGCGACGCAGGTCCCTGGGTCCAATTTTGGGACAGAGCCGGCTCTCATCGCCTGGGCGCTTCAGTACATGGAACCAAATACCGGCAGTTATGATGAGCTGACTGATATCCCCATGGAGGTAAGCTTTCCTTGTATTCGCGTTCACACGCAGGCCAGGTCTTGCAAGGTGGAGATCGCTGATCTTCTGTCGTTGTGACACAGCTTGTCTCGTTCTTATCCACGCTTTAGATGCTGTGGATTCTAGGGTAAGCCGTCGCAGCAAGGCTGGTCGCAGGTCAGGGCAAATTCCTCCGTGATCTTTAAATAGAGCCCGAAGTTGCGAAAGAACTGGAAAACACATGTTTCTGTAACAAAGGTGCTGAATAAGTCATTGGTTTAAATCGAAATCTGACGACCCATTCGGGATCTGCATTAGCCTTATCAAACAATGCTCTCCACCCTCTCTGCAGAGGCCGTATCCAGTATTACACGAAGTAAGTGCTAGGCATCCGTGAAGGACAAAATGTGAAATAATGAGCTGAAATCCAGTGAATCTTGACTATTATGCCCCAAACTGAATACTGTCTGCAGAACAGGGGAATTGTATGTCTGGTATGTCCCTCTTCCGCACAAAAAAATTAAGTATACCACAGGTTGACATACCGAAACTCACGAGACTCCGTTTACCTGCTTTTGCGACCAGCCACAATTCCCTAGGTCTACCAGGGGATGGATCCAAGGCAGAACTAGGCAATGCCCTGATTCTGTAGGCCAGATCCCATTCGATCTGTAGCCTCCCACCTGTTCAGGAGTTGGGGCTCCAACAGAGTTCTCCACATCTCACAAAGATTATCGGCCAAGATCTTGAGGCACTGACTCGTATCACGTTCACTCGGAACTCATTTCGAAGCGTAGTCAACGGCTGTTTCCTTTCGTAATCCTTTGAAGAACTTTCGAACTGTCGGTCGATATTGTAGCCTGGGAGACAATCGGTCACTGTTCCAGTCTACGTGCTGAGTATCATAACATGGCTACTATCAATTTTTCATTTTAGGCTTTTCTAAACGCTTTTCTTTTCTTCCAGGCAATGACCCAGAGTTTGTTGTCGACCGACAGCACGACTACCGTTATGTCGGAAATTAGTGATATCCAGTTTGCAGACGAAGAAACTGATTTTTGCTTGTAACAGTAATACTGGGAAGTTATGCAGCGTTTGTTTGCACAGATTGTATAAATCATCTTAAAACAAGTGTTTTGTTAAGGTACACATTACCTCCTCTTTTCGTCGTCGCAGTAACATGGCAACGGTAGGCCTTCTGGGATCCCAAACAAAATCAAAGAACGATTAAGATTTGCATAACTCTACCAAATTTCCAAGTTTGCTGGATTTGTGTCAATAATACTTTCAATCCTCCGATCTGTCCACCTTAGAGACCGAAAACTAGTAGGCCTACCTTCGGTTCAGCATGCTCTTTGCGCCATGTCAGCTTCTTCTGTCACTTCTGTCCGCTAACAGAATTCCTATTTTCACGAACGCTTGCCGAATGGTAAATCCAGTCAGTAGTTTTTAATCAATATGTAAACCCTTTCAATCTGAGTCACCAGATAATGGGCTCACTCATGAGATTCCGGCCGAACGATCCAGCCGAAGCTAGAATTCAAGCATTTCCTGGTTCAGCTGGACTTCTTACCTTTGTCTAAGTCGATCCTTAAATTTCGAGATACGGGACCTCTTTAATTATCAGGATAGTCCCTATACGCTGCTGTTTCATAGCATTGCTCGAGACGCCTGTCTAAAAATAACCGAAAGAAGGTCCATCTGACGGCTGACTATCGAACTGTCAAGAATTTTGCCCCGGGGAGGAGAGATCTTGGGTCAAATTTATAAACAAAAGTCAACCAAACCATGGAGAGTCGCGTGTTTCTAGAACCTGAAACCGCACTACACCATGACGAGTTTTATGATCGATTTATCTAGATTTAATGTTACGGGGCGTCCTTCACTTGTGTCCGGGATCTCAAAAACAGAGTAGGCTACTTGATTTCTACATATGTATCTATTTGCGTGCACAGCACTATTAAATTAAGTATTTAGGTCGACGTTCGACTCCTATTGCTCCTAATAAAATGCAATGACGAATTGCCACCAGATGCGCTAAGGAAACAATAACAATCACACTTGAGATCTTGGTATAACTTACCTGAAGTGTCAAGAAGCGATTTGGATTTCGCTCGATTCATACCGAGGCGTGCATTAGGCTCGCGTAAAAGCCAACCATCACTCAGCATTGAAGTCGGAAGCCAGAAGTAAACTTGATCAAGTTTGATAGAACAGAGTTGGATAGAGCAACAAATAGAAACAGACGCATTTTAAACAGTCTTACATATGTCAATAAGACCTAAGAGAAATTGAAAATAGCGAAACAACCATGGATAAACGCACACCAAGAAATAATGTGTCATTGTTTAATTTCTGCTAGCACATCTAGCTGCCAAAAAATAACTAATCTGGAAGGAATTTTGTGAAGGGCATATGTACTGTCAGTTTCAACATTCACACTCACGATTTCGAAAGCACTGCTTGTACCTCCATGATTTTCCCCTTCATATTGTCGTTTTGGAAGAAAACGGACAGAGCTGAGAGGGGCCTGCATTTTTATTTGCTTGATATTTCTCTATTTATCAGCAGTCATGGAGCCAGGTTTCTATGCATACTTAGATATCAGCTTGGAAGAGCAGGTAAATTTCTTTAGTTGGGATATTTGTTTCTGGGGGAATACTAGACTAGTTATTTACCTGTTTACCACTGATTTGTTTGCAAAATCAGTTGTCAGGAGACAAGTAAAAGGAGGGCTATCCAACCTCAGACAAGATTTATAATTTCCAGAGAATTTTTTCCTTTAGAATAATTTATCCGGCTTAAAAACTAACAAACAATTATGACAAACATACTAGATTGAAGCTAATTGAATGGTTTACATATTGTTTAAACAAATAAATAAGTATTGCTTCAGTAATTCTAGTTAAACATATTTTCCTTTTCAAACAAGATCACTTGACTCTTAACGTGTCCTCGATTGACTAACAAAATGATGAAAAACGTAAAATTAGCAAAGTAAATAGCTAAAAAATCACTTTTCAAAGCAGCTTTGAAAACAAAGAAAAGGCACTGACTTTGAATATTTTGGAGACATGACTTTTCAGAAAACTCACATTTTGCCTCTTGACTCTCAGGACAGCATGTACATTTCATTTAACATTTTTGCGGCGAAAATCGAGATAGTGTCAAATCATGGTTAGGTACCCCTCCTGTACACAAGCGGGTTGAATTTCTGAGTCTGATTGTCTTATACATCCAGGGTTAGAAACATTAGGGATAGTGCGGAATATGTGGTAGACTCGATTGCCTGATTTTGATACCATATGGATGTAATTTGCTGGGGCAGTATTCTGGTTTTGTGCCAAAATGTACTTTTTTTTCTTAGCCGAAAATAGGCTAGCTTTCAAAATTAGTGCTTGCAGCCTCACTGTTTCAACATTATTAAGTTTTTGCAAAATCTGTTTAGCAGAAAAGAGGTTGATTTTTTTAGTAAAAAAAAATACACACTACAGCCACTACAGGGCAGTGTTTCTTGTCTTTTCATGTAAATAGCTGCTTAAGATTTTCTCACTAATTCCTGTGTTCTTGTTTATTTTGTCTTTGTCTTTTTCGGGGTTCTATCTTCTATCTCCTTTTGTCTTTAATTTGTTATGTTTTTTTCTGTGTTCCCATACAGAAATTTCATGTCTGATATTGATTGACCCAGACAGTGAAACAGATTTCAACCTGATTTCAGATTAGTTCAGGATTAGTTCTTCCTTGGATTGACCGGAGTTTCAGCCTCAGCCCTGTCCAAGACTGAAATTCCTGTCAAAACTGTCCCACCAAATTGCCTCGCAATCAAACCAGACAAAGTGAAACACGTTTTACCAGATTTCATGTTAGGGTACAATGACCAGTAGCTTTTCTTGATGAAAAAAACAGCCACACTATTTCGATGGACTTTAAAACTAAGTGAATTTTCCAAAAGTGGACCAAAAGCAGTAGAAAGCAAATCTTTTCTTTTACTTGAATACCCAGCATTCTCAGACACATAGAATTAATTGCATCTTTCAAGGGGGCTGGTTTTTTGGTCTTCATACATCAAGCTGATTTTTCGTTAACAGATCTTACTTCAGTTCGTCGTAATCAGCATTTAAAACCCGTTTTGTAGGTGTATAATTCGTGGCAATTGAATAATTTTTATTGACTTATTGATTTTAAAGAGTAAGAGTAAGTTTCAAGGGCCATTTACTTGTCTCTGTACCCCAGTTTCTTTCATGGATTGACAGGAGCTTTGGCCTTATTATTATTATTGTGGGTTAGGCCAGAAAATCTAGCCGAAACTCAGGATACAAATGGCCCATTATCTCAATCCCCAATTCACAATTAATGGTAAAACATCACTCTAAAATGCAATTGATGAAAACATTGCTAAATAAATACCATAGATGAAAACATCAGTCTATAAACAGAATTGATGAAAACATCACTCATTCTACCACTTTGTATCCCGTTCTTACCTTAAAACCTGTCTAACCTTCCTGTCAACTGAAGGTACCTGGACAGTTCTTTTAATCTGGCTTTTTTCACTACTTCATGGAAATCGACACTAAGAGAGTGGAATGCTTCCAGTTGTTGCCTTATCCAGGCTGAGCAACTTGGCTCCGCCAGAGGCCGATTTCAGGTGGGAAATTTCTGTACAGGTTATCTTGTTGCATTTCTTTTCCTTCATGGCCAAAAAATACATTCTTCGGAATACTCTAGCTGACTGTGTTACACATGTTTAAAATATAACCAAGTTTGGGACTCACCTGTGTCTGTTCTTTCTTTTTCCTTTTTTATTCCTCGACTTGGTCGGGAGGGAGATTTTAGAGAAGTAACAGGAGACAGCCCGGATGGTGGGACTAAAGATTTCCTTAAACAGGAAACACATATTCTCTAGAAATTAAGCTAGGATCCTAATATGCTTTACATTTCTAGTGTGCCGAGCTTAGAGATCATTTTCGAACACTTGGTGCCTCATCTATACCCGAAGAGCCCGGAAGTCTAGAAGAAGACCTAGGTCACATTATTGACTCATGCCACCTTTGTTTCCAAGAATTGAAAGAATATGAAATGGAAGCTGCGTTAAACAGTATTTCATCTGTTCTTATCTGTGTAAGTACTGAATCCCGTAAGCACTAAATATTTCAAATATCCTTTAGGCAGACGCAAAACACACCTCCTGACATAAAGGTGTAATTTAAGGCAAAAAAAGGGAAAATGGTTGAGAAGAACATCCTTTGGTGTCTTTTGTGCAATCTTCCGTATTAGAAAAAAAAAAAAATTGGAAGAAATGGCTCAAGAACGTTAGTATTTATTTAAAAAAAGGAAATTGTAGAAGAGCCAAATAAAAATAAATAGAAGCTTTCAAATTTTGTCAGAAAAGAGAGAAGAAATTGACAAAATCGTGATCAAGGAATATACTGCATTAGCTGTCTCTTGGACTTAGGAAAGTCCGGGCTAACAGCAGTAACAAGCTATATCATCCCATCTCTGTTCTAGATTGAAATTGACAAGATTGAGTCCTTGGTCCGGAAATACTGCAAGAAACTGTCCCAGGAGCAGTCAACCAAGCTAGAGATTTCGTGTTTGAAAGTGTAAGTACTCATGGAATATACTTCATTAAGGGAGACCCTTCAAGGGTTTACTTAGTTAAATCGTTGTCAACATGCTATGTCATTTTTCGGTTTGGATATATCATACTAAGAGAAATAAAAAAAATCATGAAAAGGAAATTTGAAATTAAGGTGGTTGGTGAAACTAAATTTTCTGGTGAGAATTATTAATCTTCTAGTTCTGCCAATCATGATCTAGTTGTCAGGATATTCGATAATTAGGATCATCCTTTCCAAGGTGACTCACCCTGATAGGCAGACTGACGTATCTTATGTTTTTTCCTTTCTTGTTAGAGTTTTTAAGTCAACTCTGATATTTTGTATTCCTTTTCAGATTCTATTGTCTCTTTCAGATTATACCTCCTGTACCAGGGTCTTCCAGCCACTAGCCACCTGAGGTATGAAGTGTATTGTCAGCTCGTCCCTTTGTCAGGAAGAACTGATCAGATTATGTCCGTTTTCACTGACATTCCCACCCTGAAGACCTCATTTATTCATGCCCAGCTGTCCACAAGTCAAATGCAACAGCTATACAGACTGATTCACGAGGCCTTGTTGAAGTGCAAAGAGAGGTTTGTGCAACTTTTGTACTCAGGTTGATCAGCCACTTTCAAGCTAATGAAAAATTTCGAAAATGAGTTATATGAAGTAGGAAGTTTAGTAGCATATAGCAGTAACTGTAAATGCTACTGTAGCAAGTTCATGCTCCTGTAGCAAGACTTGATGGCTACTGGATACTGCTGCTCAAAGTTATTTCAGCCTGAAGCATGTGAAATGAAGGTACTTCGCAGTACTGCACATCAATACATGCAACTTTTCCGTACAACTACACAGGGTACAAACTGTCATCAGGAAGCACCAGTTCACACGCCATCACGTCTAACTAAGTGTGTAGGCTTGATGTTTTTATGTGTGTTCTGATTAATGTTTTTAAAAGACGAGATTTTCAGTGCTGTCAGAGTTGATCCGGCGTCTCCGTTTCCGGTTGTCTTTATCAAGAACAAATAAGCCAGGACGTCTGTCTCCCTATCTCTGTGATACGACCATGCGGAGTCGAGTAAATCCGTTTACCCTTCCTGATGCAAACGAGCGGAGGATCGGAGCTACGTGGAGCATCACAATTCGTTACCTCTACAAACAGTTATATCGCTGTAAAGCACCGAAGAAGAAATTTCCAAAGTAAAAGCCGATTGGTTGTCTAGACGCGCTGCTGAGTGGGCCAGCGTGCCTCCTGCGCTAATTCCTCTGATATGCGCAGCGGTGAAGAGGGAAGTAGACGGGTAGCAACTCGGAGCTCAGCAAATACCTCTAGCTCAGCTCAGTTTTGTCGGGGTATCCATAGTCGCCGCATGAGACCAGAGACGGAGGTTCTACTGGCTTGTTTGTTCTTGTCCTTATCCAGTTTCAGTCTCATAGCTGATGATTCTTTATTTCTGTACTGATTTAGTGCATACAAGTCTGGGATTGGAATGTCATACTTGGAGCAAATCGGACAATGTTTAGTAGCATAAATAGGGGACGGTACTTAGTCACGACTGAATATCTCTGGCTTGAATCGCATGAGGCTTGAATGGTTTCTGTGTGTAGTTGCATTTTGTATTTGATGCATGGTACAGTCTGCTTTCTCCTCATAAGATTTGGTTAGAGACTTACAAAAGAGAGCTGCAGTATCGCCAAGTAAAAGTCGCAGCTTTAATTATGGGGTCATAATTTACGATTTAACAACGATTCAGAACTAATGAATTTAACAGATGGGGGGTTATACGTACTCAGAGTCCACAGGCCTAGTGTAGTTTTCTTGATAGTTTTCCATGCCCCGCATTCTTGCCTTTTGGGTCGGGCTTTCCCGTACGCGCTTGAAGAGCAGCGATTATTCGTTACCACTGTATAAAAGGCGTTTTTCCCTGGCATGTTTGTATCTCACGCGTTTCTGAGTGTTTATCAGGAAAACAGAATCTGTGCCACAAGCTCGAACCACAAGTTGAATCTTGCGTGAACCTTGTTTTGTCTGTTTTTTGGCGGTAGGCTGATTTCAAATGGCTTAAAGAAAAACATTCATATAAAATATCAGTAAATCACTCAATATTTTATTTCCGCCGACGATAGCGAGTAAAAAAGAAATTTATAGACACTGACAAATTTCGGCTAAAACACTAAAGAACTGCCAAAAGATAGCCTAACTACACTGCAGAAAATACTTATCTACTTATTTAAAGCCAATTTAAAACATTTGAAATAGAACCTCAGGCTACGCCCTTGCCATTCTGTACTACATGGATCCTGAGTTGTACGTTATCTTCTTGATAAAGTAGCTAATTGTATTATTTCTATCATCATCATCATAAGGTTTGAATGGCGCTGAGTTCCAGGTTGTGTAGATCTCGTTCTGCCTTCTCATTTGATCGTTGGTGATTACTTTCGGTCAGAAGTTTTGCTTAGTAGACACGAGCGTAGTTCTCCACTAGCATCCCGTTCATAATCTTTAATACTTTATATTATGTTTGGGCAGGGAGTTTGGCGTTGGCGATGTCCTGAAATTCGTCCGGGAGTTTAGGTCGTCGCACAGGCTTTTTGGGATCCGAAAACGTAAGTGGAGGGATACCTATGACATCGCAAAAGTTGTCCGTCCGTCCGTCTGTGAGCACGATAACTCTCTAAGGGAATGAGGTATTTTGATGAAACTTGGTTTGAGGGTTCTTTGGGTCAAGAGTAAGGTCGAGTTCATAGATGGGCTCTGTAGCCCTACATTTAGGGGTGGGGGTTCAAATTAAGGGGCAAACAAAATTTTTGTAAACAGCTAATGTGATATTCGATTACTGGGTACGAAGTCATGCTGAACACGATGGGGAAAACTATTTTTTCGCCGGACAAGTAGCTCGTCCGGAATCTGGTAAAAACCGGAAAGTTGGTTAAAAGTTAAAGTTTCATTTAAAGTGGATTAAATGTTTGATTTAGGGGTAAGAAGACATGCTGAAGAGGTACGTGAAAAGCATTTTCTACCTGGACAACTAGTTCGCCCGGATCCGGCCAAAACCGGAAAAAATTTTAAAAGCAAAACTTTCATTTGACGTTGATTAGATGACAGATTTAGAGGTAAAAGAGACACTTGAGTCTGTATATAACAATCATTTTTTACCCGGACATACAATTCGTCCGGAATCCGGTTGTATCCGGATTTTTTTTTTTATAAGTTAAAGTTTTATTTGAAGTTGATTAGATGTTCTTTATGGGGATAAGGAGATACGCGAGTTCGTTTCTGAATTATTTTTTGTTTGCTTGACAAGTAGTTCGTTCGGAATTTGGCCGATACCAGAAATTTGGCAGAAGTAAAGCAGGAAGGTTCGGTCAGTATCGTCAAAATAGATATGGCTTAAATAGGTATATTTGAACTTTGTTTTCTCTTATGATTAGCCTGGCGAAGACAAGACCCACGGATCAAATATTATATTTTTGGGATCCCGTCGAAACCTTTGGTTTTGTTAGTTGTTGAGTTCTTCGTTGGAGGTTCCCGGCATGCGAAACGGAGTGTCTACTTGAAAGGTGGTTGTCAATTTTGAGCCTCGGTGAGCTGCAAAACCTTGATGGTCGTGGAAATAGATCTCTGGGCAACAAAAATGACGGCGGAAACCATTTTGAGCCTGATGGCTTCTGGCAGTGTAAATAGTAGCAAAAGATAGGAAGACCCAGTTTATTTTTGTGCTTATCAATATCTTCCGTTTTCAGTGAACGAGCCGCCAAGGTTATCATGGAACTCCTTGGCACCTATACTCCAGAGAACGCCTCGCAAGCTAAGGAAGATGCCCATAGATGCATAACTTCAGCGTTGGCGGACCCTGCAACATTTTTGCTCGACCCACTCCTGGCGTTGCCACCAGTAAAGGTTTTGGAAGGACAGCCGATCCATGAGCTTCTTACAATTTTTGTGGCAGACCAACTCCCAAACTATCTCACTTTTTACAAGGAGCATAAAGATTTCGTCGACGCGCTCGGTAAGTAGAAATATAATACTTGTGCTGTCATCATAATATTACTTATAATCTGAAAACAATGCTTGTGTTTGGATATATACGTCACTTGGTCCTTCATTGGATACTGGTTATGTTGGGTGTGTGATTAAGCGGGTGTTGTGAAAAAAAAGAAAATGCGAAATCTGTTTTCAAGCTCGCGAACTTCCTGCTGCAAGTACTAATCAATCAATTTATTTATTGACCGTCAAGAGAAACAATGGAGGGCGTGTAGCTCTAGTGACGGAGTCCAAAAAAACAACAAGAGAAAGCACAACGCACGTAGCAAAACTTTACACTAAACACAGCACAAACATATCTACAGATTACACGAAGAGGGAAGACCACTGGTGGTTCAGTTTGCTAGCGGAAGATTTGAAATCTTCCACTCTTTTGTCAATATCTTAGCAGGCAGAACCAGTTGAAATGTCCGAACCAAGAAAGAGTGACTGGTCCAAGGGGGCAAATGTAGCAGATACTTGGCAAACTTAAAGGATCGCACTCTCTTCAACTTGCAGTATTTTAAAATATTCGAATACTTTAAAGTTCAATGGGCACATCAAACTACCCCAATACCACTCTGTAACAACCTAGGAACAATGCTTACCCCCTAGATCAGCAGCTTTTTCAACCTCTCTGTGATATTTCAAAGCGTAATGTTTTGGGCCAGTACCTGCTCAGTTTACTAGCTTGGACAAAAATAAAAATGATGTTTCTTATTATACTTAGTAGATCTTTATTTTGTGCACAAATCAGCTTGTATAATTCAGATTTGTATAGGTTATTTGTTTTTGAATGATTTTTGTAGCTATGTTATTTTTTATAAGCTTATTGCATGTTCTGGTACATTTTATAAAGCAAGGTAATCAAGCTTCATAACACTATTCCACAAAGAAAAACTTTTAATAGGCACTTTAAGCCAAAAATTTTTATGAAACACTAGAACAATAGAACACAACAAACTGCATCTACGGCTTGACTTTGGTGACATCTCAAATATATCCTTTTCTATCAAGCATTGCTGGGAGTTTTTGAATTTCCTGCCACGATATCCCAGCTCCTAAGATTTGGATCGCCAAAATGCCAGAGAGAGACAGAGAGACAAGGGATGACAAGAAAACGGCCGATTTTTTAGCGCCTTCTAAAGGAAGTCGGAAATGTTTATTTGTGAAGCATTTAATACAAAGTAAAGCATTAGAATTAGAAGTGTCCATTGTGATTTAAAACTAGGCTGTGCTTTCAACAAATACATTTAATTTGGCTGTTTTAAGCCTTTTCCGAGACCCGTTGACTTATAGCGAAAACAGGGAGACAATTTACATAACCGGTTTTTCTGATGGAAAAACTTCTCGCAGACAACCGTCGACAGTGTAATACACATCGAAGGTAGCAAAACACAGCAAGTGAGAAAATCAGCGTGGTTTTGTTAGAGGGGTTAGAATGTACCGTACGAAATGGGATCTCCGGGTTTAGAAATACATGGAGTGGTTCTGGAAGTAGGTTGCGTTAGTATTATAGGTAAGACAGGTCCTTTAAAATAGATCCGTTGAACACATAATTCTTATTAGAAGCAAAAAAAAATTGCCCAAATGGGGGACATAGCAAGAAGATGGGGCCAGGGGTGTCGCTACGGGGGGGGGGATACCCACACCCCTCCACGAAAGGAAAACGCTAAAACGGGCGCTCACAGAGCGCCCGGACACACAAATTAAGCTGATCTGGGCGCTCAAATAAGCTGATCTGGGCGCTCAAATAAGCTGATCTGGGCGCTCAAATAAGCTGATCTGGGCGCTCAAAGGCAGTGCGCTAGAGCTTGGATATACAACTACTTCTCGCCTTTAATAAACTGCAATACTTTCTGACTCTAACTACAACACGCACATACGAATAACTACTCAATCGTATTCGCTGTGCAATCAGCCGCCGATGAAACACATTTGTAATACTGATCGCTAAACCAGTTTGAACTTCGTGTACATCCGCGTCTTGGAAAGCGCTGCAAATAGATCGTTTCGATAAGTGTGCTTCCCAAAGTTTAAGCTTGGAATCAACGTGATTTCCGAAATCCATTTTGCATTGCTTCTTGTTATGTTCCGTGGTGATATTCTTATGCAGATTTTTCGGAACAACGTGTAATAAGTGGTCAAGGTAAGAAAACTTCAAACGTAAGTCAGTTTAGTGTATTCACTGGTTTTACAGCAATAAAATGTTATCTGCCGAGCACTCAACTGCTTAAAAGTAAGTTAACGCTATTTTATTGTTTTCTGGCCAAGCGAGGTCGTGAATTCCGTTGATGCCCAGTTAAGGTACTTCCAGATGTGCAAGGACGATGAACCTTGGTAAGCGAATCAGGGACTAGACACTATTCACACAAAAAAGTCGTTTCCCCTATCCGACAATGGTGGGGAGAGTGGTGCAGGAGGAATTCGGAATTTTTATATGTGCCCAACTTTCAAACGAGTGATCGGATTCTGATCTTTATGAAACTTAATTTTTGTAAGAAACTCGTATTTCAAAATCTCGTTTCAATTCCATACCAGATCCGGTGACTTGCAGGGGGGGGGGGGCGGAGTTGGAGGGACGAACCGGAAATCCGACGTGCAAAAAATCGCATTTCCTTTGGTCTGGAAGTGCTACCAGGCATTCTGACGGACCCAGTAAGTGCCGCTGGAGTAGAAAGAAGCTTCAACAAGCTGAAAAATGTGATGACGAACTTACGTGCCACAATGGGTGACGAACGTCTCGTCGACTATCTGCTCGTCACTTCAACCGAAAAAGTTTTCTCTGGCGAGGTGGATCTTGAACAGCTGTGTGGTACATGGAAGAATGTGAAGCCGCGTCGAGTACAGATTTGATCTCTTATGTTCTCTTTTACCTTTAATCTTGTTCTCTTTCTTTAAACATGTATAACTGACTTAAATTGTATATGTGTTCTCGTTCGGTATTTTATGACAACATACGACAGTATTTATCATAAATTTGACTAAAACAGAAGAAAAGCTGAAGGCGGGCGCCCAGCCCCCCCCCCCCTCGAATTTTCGCTAGTGACGCCGCTGGATGGGGCACAGCTAGGCTGTTGTGGAGTTTAGAAACCCCTTACCCTTTGGTTGTTTAAAGCACAATGGACACTTCTAATGCTTTATTTTGTATTAAATGCTTCACAAATAAACATTTCCGACTTCCTTTAGAAGGCGCTACGAAAATCGGCCGTTTTCGTGTTATCCCTTGTCTTTACCTCTCTGGCATTTCGGCGATCGAAATCTTAAGAGCTGGGATATCGTGGCAGGAAATTCGAAAACTCCCAGCAATGCTTGATAGAAAAGGATATATTTGAGATGTCACCAAAGTCAAGCCGCAGATGCAGTTTACCTGATTGAATTATACATACAATCTGAATTATACAAGCTAATTTAAGCATAAAATAAAGATCTACTAAGTATTTCAAGAAACATCACTTTTATCTTTGTCCAAGCTAGTAAATTGAGCATGTACTGGCCCAAAAAATTACGCTTTGAAATATCACAGAGGAAACTGTTGAAAAAGCTGCTGATCTAGGGGGTAAGCATTGTTCCTAGGTTGTTACAGAGTGGGATTGTGGTAGTTTAATGTGCCCATTGAACTTTAACAGTATGCTTGTGTGTGAATTTAGTATAAGAGACCCGATTACGGCAATAGGCCAACGAATACAAATATACGCAAGGCTTCTTGCCGGAAAGTTGTGCGTCCGTCTGTCTGTTAGCACGATAACTCTCGAAGGGATTGAGATGTTTTGTTCAAACTTGGTGTGAGGATCCTCTGTTTCAAAGTAGCCTACAGGTCAAGTTCGTAGATGGGCTCCATAGTTGTATATTCGGAGGTGGGTTAGAGGATCAAATTAAGGGGCGGTAAAAAAAAACTTCGTAAAAGCTAATGAGATAGTTGATATACGGGTAAGGAGACACGATGGATCTGAATATGAAAATTGTTTTCGCCTGACAAGTCGGACAAGTTAACCCGGATTCGGACAAAAACCGGAAAATTTGTAAAAAGTAAAATTTGAATCTGAAGTTGATTAGAAGTTCGATACAGGGATAAGCAGACATGCTGAATCCGAACACGAAAAGGATTCTCTCGCCGGACAAGTAGTTCTCCCGGAATCCGGAAATTAAAGAAATTTTTAAACCCAATGACGATATAGGGTGAGGAGACATGCTGTTGCAGCTTTTGAACATAATAAAGATAAACAAAAAAGGGAATGCGATCAGTTTAGTCATCTCCAAAGTCCCAACCGGCATTGGCTGTGTCGACAAGGCAGAAGGCATCCGACAACTGTCTGGTGAACAATTTAATAAAGATTTGTCGACCAATTTTTGGAAAAACCAGGTAGCCATACTAGTTCCTCTCTGTTTAATCTGTGGTTGCCGGAGGGATAGTGACTCCGATCGCGTGTATAGTGCGCAATGTTTCTTGGGTTTAATCGAAGACTATTTACACCTAGCGTGTAAATGGCCTTATTCTGTTTCTAAATTTTAATAGTAAAAATGTTTAAGGAGTCCGGCGTAGACCAGATATCTACAAGACCCAATTGTCTGGAATATATATTATTATACTTTTGGGATTCCATCGAAACCTTTGGTCTTGTCTCAAAACTGTGTCCTATTTTAGGTTTGAGCCACCAAGAAAACATAAAAAAGATGAGGTTCTTGACATTCATGCAAATGGCGGAAGTGAAAGAAGAAATTTCCTTCGCCGAAGTTGAGAAGCACATGCAGATTGGAGCTAATGAAGTCGAAGAGTTTGTACTAGATGTCTTGAAGACGAAACTAGTCAAGGCCAGATTAGACCACCTACAGAAAATGGTAGGTTTGGGTTAAGGTTACCACTGACTTGTTCATTGGGTTTGGGTTAAGGTTACCACCGACTTGTTCATTGTCACTTGTCAGACAATATTCATTCGTCATTAGGGTTACAAATCCTTTAAGCCTATCTAGGATTGTACCTAAAAGTCGTCTCGCATTCTTCAGTCTCGAGTATAGCAGGCTATCGTCCAGCTAAAACTAGGTCGATTCAGTGGACCTTCTTTTCGGCTACTGTGGAGGGGGAGAGACTTATCCTTTAGACTACGGATAGTCCTTGAATCGGTGACACTAAGAGCGTTTGTAGTCTAGTGATGGTGACTACCGTCTCCAATGGTGAACCAGAATCGTGTTTAGCGCAAAGTTTCATCACCACCCGCTTTCTGCAAACTTAGTTCGGTTTTTGTAAAATGTGGCAATCCGTTCTGACCTGTTCATCCTCTGCAATACTGTTCCCTATGTTTGTCCGGAAAGGAGCAAATGTTCTCAATCAATCAATCAATTAGCTTTATTTCAGCGTAAATGCCATAAATAACAACAAGTAAAAACGCTAGAGAAAATAAGAGTTGTCGTTTAACGACCCCGCAATGGGTAAATAAAAGAATATAGGTTTAGAGGCAAGCACGAGTCGTGACTTTGGACATGATACAGGAGAAGCAGGGCCATATCTTCCAAGAGTATGTAAGTAACTTTTGGGTCGTAGCAGAGGTGTCACGTATGGGGATGACTTCTTTCGCCCCCTCAATCAATCAATTAGCTTTAGTTTAGCATAAAGGCCATAAATAACAAAAAGTAAAAACAAAGAAAAACACTAGGGAACATAACATAAGAACATACGGGAACATTTATAGAGGCGAAAGCCTTATTATTGCAATTATATTATTATTATTATAACATTTAAGCTCGGCCCACCTACAATTTCCGTTCCAGAGCTTGACGATTATTGACTATTTTGTAACGATGGTCGGGGAGCACCCTTAAAAAATAGGTAACTATTGTAGAACTGGAAAAAGTTAACGAGCGTTAATAGTTAGCTCCGCCCCGAAGTAAGCCAATTAGAGAAGAAATCCTCTTTATTGAAGTCCAGAGTAAGTTGATGGGTTGCGTGCATTCAGTTCAGGTACATCGAACGCGCGGGTTTCTGAAAATTAATTTCTTTTATCTTTTAATCTAATTTTTACTTTTAGTCCCAAATGAGGAGTGTGTATCGAGCCAGTTTCGGCCTTCGTGCCAAATCCTGTAAATAGATCTGTAGGATCTAGCAGTTCGAGTTCCGCCTTAAGCTGCGAACAGACGATCAGGTTTCCCGGCCGGAATTTCTGCACTTTCATAATCAGATTGACAAATCTCAACTTTTCCGTATGGAATTGATGATGGTGCTGCAAATCCGGGCAGAAATTTCAATCCGCGAGCACCCGACCGTGAAGCATTATGAAGGAACATTTCATGTTGTGTGGGGGACATCTATCGACGTACAAATGAAGGGAAAAGAGGCGCCTCTGTTGTCTGTGTGCCAGTTTGACAGCTCGTGATGGCATTATAGGACCCCAAATATTCTGTTCCTGTATAATATGAGGATGCACATCATTATACCCTTAAAGGACCTGTCTTACCTATAATACTAACGCAACCTACTTCCATAAACACTCCATATATTTCTAAACCCGGAGACCCCAATTTCGTACGGTACATTCTAATCCCTCTAACAAAACAACGCTGATTCTCTCACTTGCCTTGTTTGCTACGCTCGATGTGTAACACGCTGTCGACGGTTGTCTGCGAGAAGTTTTTCCATCATAGAAACCGGTTATGTAAGTTGTTTCCCTGTTTTCGCTACAAGTGAACGGGTCTCGGAAAAGGCTTAAAACATCCAAAACCGTGGGTGATTTGTTGAAAGCACAGCCTAGTTTAAAGTATTCAAATATTTTACAATACTGTAAGTTAAAGAGTAAATAGTGCGAGGAGTCCTTTAAGATCATAGTTGGTGATTTTCAGAAAAAACGGCTGTTTTCATGAAAATAATCACTTGTTTTGACGGAAAAATTTTTCCGATTGAGCGGACTACCCCAGATCGTGTCGGATACTTGTTTGGTCGCCTCTCTTGCATTACTTCTTTGACGGTGTGCCAAAAGGTACCAGTCTGCCAGTCATTTGCCCCACACGTCACTATGGACAATTTGGTGCATTTTTTCAAAAGCTACCCTAGTCGGAAAAGCGCAACTACTTTGTTTTCTGACGTAGTTGCATGACTGCCCCCCCCCCCCCCCGCCCCTGAATCTATAGAAGCCAAATCCTTTCCAAAGCAGGCGCATTATTACTCGATTGAAGTTTTCTACGGGAAACAGCTGTCCTTTCTTGAATGTTTATGTTTTGGTTCCTTGCTAGGGATACGCCTCAGTCGATAAATTTTTTTTTTCCTGCCAGAAAGTTGACAGACTGTCGTTTTTCAGGTCGTTGTCTCAACCACGATGTACAGGACCTTCGGTAAGATGCAGTGGGGCAACCTGAAGGGCACACTCTCCTCCTGGGCTACCCAGACACAGCGGGTCAAGGATTCCCTTGCCGCTGTCACCAAACTGCAAGGGGATTTGATGGGAAATAAAGCAGTCGCAGAATTGATTGCCTAAAGGTACCTTTCATTTTGTGAAAAGCGGTTTATGAGGATTAAAGGAGCTCCAGAGTTTGAGTTTTTTTTTTCTCCCTGAAATAGGCAACGCGGGTCAATAATGCATTTTACTCGCTAGTGCTTGTTTGCGTAGTGCTACGCGAGGACCGTAACGTAGGAAAAACAGGAAACTCCGCTGAAAGTCGTCGTGGAAGATCGAGTTGCCCGCTGCCTTGCATTCGCAACTTTAAACGATGAAAGGAGAGTAAATAGATAAAAAATGTAAGCCGAAAAAGAAGATTTAAAGGTTAACAAAATAGGGCTAAGGTACGACAGTCTGATTTCCCATCATATTTTTACTTAATTAGGCTAGAAGGACCGACAAAAACGCGTTACTTCGTTAACTTAAGCTTAAATGTAATGGTCGACGTATTTAGTGCCAAGTCGGCGCTACAAGTTGGATCAATAAAAAGATCTATCTATCTATCTATTACTTTGTTATCCACGATTCTTGAATTTTAGCTGACGTAATTTCTCTTCCGTAACTGTCGTACCTCTATGCGGACATAGCCTGTATGTTTCAATGTTTAGCAACTACAGCGACAGTCAATTGCCGTAATAGCAAGTCATGGCGGATTTACATTCTTCAAGCCAGGAAAATGAAAGTAACATGGGAAGTGAAAGTGACCAGGATGAACTTGGCATTCGCCGTGAAGGAAGAACATGACCAGTTGAAAACTCGAACTTGCTAATCAACTTGGTGGAATGCTGGCCAAATTCTCTGTTGACTGTTTCCTTCACAAAGGAAACCTATTCGGGGTAGCACGGATGTGATTCTGCAATCTGGAATCGAACATTTCAAAATCTTCGCTTTGGTGGCCATTGAAACACACGCTTTTGCAGACATTCAAATTTTCCGCGACTCGCCGTAAAGTTATTTGTCGTGCAACGAGCGGAGATTCCAAACGTCGCTACTAGACTACGCGACGTAAACAACAAAAATCCCTTATATCAGTCAAAATAATACAGTGTATTCAAATCAAACGTATAAAAATAAGTTCGCTTTTCAGTTAAACTTTAAAAACAACAACACGTGAAGGTGAAGTTTGAACGTGAAGTTTGATGATGATTTGGCAGAAGGCATCGGTCGAGGCAACAGAGAGATGCTTTAACGACAGTCCAACCGCTAGGAAGCGTTTGACGACTAACTTTTCGTGCTTACGAGGAATCGCCATGCGAATAGCTAGAAACGTCACCACAATTGTCACAGCAAACGTCGTTGATTGCCTTACTTAGGATTTGTATCAGTTTCGAGGATGTTTTCGGTGATGTTTCACATTCTTCCTAATATTCACTGGCGTGTTTCGGATTTGTCATACAGAGTATTTTCGCGACTCGTGACTTATGGGAGTTTCCTGCCTTTCCACTGTTACGGTCTTTGTCGCTACGGTCACTGGGACCAAAACATACTTATCTTGACGCCTGAAAGTTCACACCTTTCAATTTCTTACGGTGCAGTAGAGGCGTGGCAGGTGAAGAAGCGCTAGAGTTTAAATACCATAAAAAAACGGACCAATCACTAGGCGCATCTTACTCGAGTGCTGTGTGAAAACTGAGAGCGACTTCTACTATACCCGGAGCCGCAGTTAATACCAGCTGCGGCTCTGGGGACAGTAGTAACTAATAAAAATATAAAGCAAAAAATAGGACATTAGCCTTTAGAGCGTGTTCCATCCTACTTACCGTGTTACTACGCTTGACCTCACGAATTCTGGCTTTTTGGCGTCAGGCTGGAACGATTTTTCTATTTTCCAGCAGAATATCATGCCAGGGGCGAATCCGACCAATCACGTTACAGATATCCGCTTCCGAGCGTGGTAAGCAAATAGTTACTATTTCGAGATGGTTGCAACGGTCAGCGTAGTTAATTTTTGGTGAGGTTGGAACGGAAATAGTAACTAATAGTTACTATTAGTAGGAGGGTGAAACACGCTCTTAGAGTAATGTCTTTAGGCAGATGCCTGGGAAGTCCCTTCCTCACGATATTGAAATTTAACGGTAGCCTACGGTCGAGGCTAGCTTCTAGGAGCACAAATTTACATTTGTCGCTACTTTAGGGGGACGTTTTTGCGTTGATGGCTGTAGAGCTGAACGGGTGACCCCATCCGTGCGAAAATGAGAAAATCGATCAGGCGTTGAACGGCTGAGGAAGGTCGAGTTCTGTCCACGCGAAAATGTCTATTCAGCTGGATGGGAGCATACGAGTGGGAAGGTCCGCATTTGTCCGTCTTCAGTGTGTGCAGACCTTTTTTCTATCCGCGTTTAGCTCAACGCTGCCCTCGGACCGATGTTGAACGGGAGGCGTCCATCGAGCTGGATGGACCGTTCAGCTGTTCATCCGTACACGCGAAGATGACGAAAAGATTGACGGCATCCACGCGAAAATGTCCGTCAAGCTCGACGGGACAGAACCATCCACGGGAAAATGTCGCCTAGGTTTTCTACTGCGACAGTCGATTTAAATGGTAAATTATGAGCTTAAAATCAGCTTGCGAGTCGAGTGCTTCACTTTTGTTTTGATGCACAGAGTGAAGTTATTCTAGTGTATTTGTTCCATTTCTCTTAAAATATTCTTGTCAGTTTTTTTCTTTTTTATTGGGATTCTCGGACTGTCATGAAAATATGCCCGTGCCAGAGAAAAAAATTTGCTTGGCGTCGATTGTACTTCTTTTACTAATTTAGAACGTCAATTCAGTACTCGGCACATCTTTTCTGATTTTTTCCCCGTTTTTTTTGTATTCTCAATTTGTTACTTTCCTGATTGTCGGAGCCGGTCGAAGTATGTAGAATCAGAAATCTGCTGTAGAATCAAAAATTGCACATGTACAAATCACTGCGCTTCGCCATCTGTTTTTTTTTTGCACCAGATCTGCTAAGAAGCAATTGTCTCTAATTGAGAGGATTTGGTTTTTCAGTGGGGTTATATGGAGATTGCAGACTCCCAAGCGAAACCGGATATTTTACACCATCACTGGAAAGAGTAACAACAAAGAATTTAACATTTTCGCTCTCTGTTTTTTTTTTGTTGCACTGGATCCGCTTCAGAAGTAATTATCTCTAATTAAGAGGTTTTGGTTTTTCAAGGGGGTTATATAGGGATTGCAGACTCCCCAGTGAAAACGGGTATTTTACACCATCACTGAAAAGAGTAACAACAAAGAATTTAAAATTTTGAGGCGCAGGATGAGACCGAATTTAAGAAATAATTCACACACAAATTATCCACTATATTATTCTTGTTATGAGTTATCCGCGTTTGGTAATTACTCTGAAGTTGTAGTTGTTGGGAAAGTTTTCCCGAACCTTTCTTTCTTTTTTTTTTTTATCACTGCTGGAGCGAAGTTCAATGAGAAATGAGACGTTGAAGGTTGTAAAGTTTTACCCACGAAAAGAAATCTCGCCACCTATTGGGCTGTCTTCGCACCTTTGAGTCAAAGTTGGCTTCCTGATGGCTAGTATTGCCAATATTGACCCAGATCCGTTTTCGTATAATACGGTGCAATACCTCTACTTCGTTGTTACTCTTGGGATCGAGTTCCCGTGAAATTGCCACAACCTTGTGGCAGCCAGATATTTAAAGTTTAACCGAAAAGGGCTGGGATAGGACAATCTAGTTACCCATCACTTATTCACTTAAATTGGCTTGAAAACCCGCTGAAAATGCGTTACTTCGTTTTTCCGCTATTCACGATAATCAATTTTCCGATAGTGGAATTTCCGCTACATTTATATGTAAATCTATTCATAGTATTTACAGTTTAATGTACAATATAACAAGCGCAATTTATTCTATGTTTTTACTGAAAGAACAAGTCCTGTCACAGAAATGACTAGCTACATATTACGTACGGGACGGGGTAAAAAAGTTCACTCGGCATAACTGTTGAAATTTCCCATGTAATACCTCTATGCGCTTGTATTTTTTGTTATGCCTTACGAGAAAGATTTATGATTTCTTTTTTGTTCAGGCACTAAGCAATCTTCACCAATCTCACCGCTGCCCACTGAAAAGCCGCGTTTGTGTTGAGATTAAAATTTCCTGTGTCATAGTAGAATTTGCGCTGTGTGGACGGCCGCAGATATTCTGAACGTCATAACTAAAGCAGATAGTGGAAAATTATAAAAAAAAATCCCTTTGCAGAATCAAAATAATTCATTTTATTCAGGTAAATGACACAAAAATAAGTTGGCTTTTCAGTTATACTTTAAGGCACGTACACAAACAGGCCAGTTTTCGCAGTCGGATGCGAATTCCCTTCTTCCCTCCGAAAATCTATGCGTCGCATGCAGGTTTCCCTATAGTGACACGAATTTTTCGGATGCGAACATTATCGGACTCTGTGGTCACGTAGCTTAATCACATTCCTGATAAAAATATGTCGAGCCGAAAGTCTGTTTTCGTGAGCAATGACAAAGTTATTGTTTGTATTCCATGAAATGTCTTTGCCGTTAATTTTGTGGACCATTCGTCCGAGATATTCTTGGCTTAGGTTGCCCTTTGCGTTTAAGGACGCGGGGTCCGGGACTGCCACGTGTCGCTTATGATGAAGTCCAATGCGACAGCTTTGTCATCCGTGAAACGCTGGCTGTCGTGGGGCAAGGAGGCCCCTTAGTCGTCGCTGTCGGTCGATATGAATGGAAGGAGAACTTTTGCAGAGACTCTGGGGGGAACTGCCGCATGGAAAATTAAAGACGTCTACTTTAGAGAGCTGGAATTGCTTTGTATATGCGTGCATTGCGAGGCGTCTGCGGCGGTTTACTTGCGAGTCCGCTTCTCGTTAGGGTTTCTCCAAGTAGCTGTTTCAAAGCTGCCTGTGGTTTGGTCGTCGAATTAAGCGCCCCATGAGAATTTGAATACTTCAGTGGGTTCAATGTCTGCGTTCGTCCCGTGCCAACCATCGACTGTTTCGCCCCTCAGTATTAAACTGAGGATGGACCGCGTTGTCGCCAAAAAGGGGCCTGTTTGGTCACTCTGATCTTTCCTACTCGTTTTATCTGTCAGCTCGAGTCCGGATAGTTTTCTGCGTTCGCACCCTGATTGATCTCATTTTATTTGTTCATTAGCATGCCTTCAGGTCGGCTTTGGAAGTACTCTGCCATGCTTTCCGATCACATCCGGCAAGTTTCCTCCAGGTAGGAAGAGAGGACCCTCTTTAGGTTCCTACGTTTGTGCGAATACTATCCACCTTCGGATTTTTACAATTTGTCATGGAAGATTTCAGATTCTTATAATCCCATAAGGTAGCTAGGTATAATATGATAGACAGAGTAAGCAAGACGGGTCCTTTAAATTGATTTCTAGGATTACTTCATGATTTGTTTGTTAACAGAAGCCAAAGAGTTCAAACGTCCAGCTATCTTAGGTCCACAGGCCCAAGAAGAACGCTAGCCGTTACAGCATAGAATCATTCTTTCTTGGAATGCCCTTTCCTAATAACTACGGGGTTATCATTTGTTAACCGCGAAAACTGGGCGAAGTCAACTTTTAAGGCGGAATGATCTTTTCCACGATAAAAGGGCTCAGAAATATCGTTTCCACCAATACCATTACTTTCCACGAGAAATTAGCGATTTTCTTGTAAGCACTTATCCACTATATCCAGCCTACCCTCTCTTGGACGCAAAATGTTTGAAATTGAACGCGCCTTGGTTACAAAATGAGAAAACCAAGCAAAACAAAAGAAGTCCAAAACAGAAGGTTTATCTGATAGTCTACCATGCCTTCCAGAATGGAGAATAATATTTTGAAGCTTCTCATGTCATTATTAGTGAAATGGTCATTGACGGACCTTGACTCTATCGGCGAAGTTCGCGATGTGTTACCGTCAAAAACCGGCTAGGCCGAAAATGCGCAAAAAAGTCGTAGGTACAAAGGAAACAATGGCGAAAAGCGGCGATTTCAGAATCGTATAATCCCATAAGGTAGCTAGTTATAATATGATAGGCAGAGTAAGCAGGATGGGTCCTTTAAATTGATTCTAGGATTACTTCATGATTTGTTTGTTACCAGAAGCCAGTATAGCAGACAAGTATTTCATATACACTCCGTAGCTCATAGTAGCCCGTACGTCCGTAGTTCAGAAATATGGTGTCGTAGACCCGATTCGGAAGTATCCAGAAACTTATTTCAGGGGGAGGGGATGCCTGCGGGTCGGACCGAAAAGTACAAAAAAGACATAGATCAGAGGGAAAAGCCTATAAAAATGATTATTTTGTATGTTTCGGGGGGCTCCCCCCCTGGATACGGCCCTGAGCTACTGTAAACATCGATGCAAAAGTGTCGCTGAAAAAGTAGGTTTATTCGAGGCTTCGGTTTTAAACTTTAGATGAAGAAGAAGAAAACTGGCGAAAATCAGGCGAAGAACTAATAAAACAGAGGTCGATTCGCCAGGTTAAAGGTGCAAAATAAAGCGAAGATATACCGAAAAGTCGACAAGCCCTTGAAAGCATCGACGCCGAGATCGACGCCTGCAGCCAAAAACGCAGTTGAGCAAGGTTTCCAAGTAATTCCGAGGCTTTCAGTATTATACTGTAGACGAAGAAGAAAAACGGCGAAATTAAGGCGAAACATTACATTACGTTAATTTGAATGAAAATTAAATATTGACCTTGAGTTTTCCTTAATTTTATTTTCTGAAATATGAATTTCTCGTGAGATCTTCGAAGTTACTAACTACCTACACTGTAAAAAGTTTCTCAGGGTAAGGATTAAAGTTATTTACTACTGGGATTAATCTTATCTCTAATGAGATAAAATTAATACGAATTAGAAATAAGTTTATCTCAGCAGAGACAAGATTAATCCCAGTAGCAAATATTGCAAGATTTGTTTGTGTACAGTGTACCATGCATTGGAGCATGGTAAACAAAAAAAAAGTTCCTACGGTAACTATTTGAAGAAGGTTGGAAGGGTTTCTGTAGTAACTACGCTACAAGTTGGGATGTGGTCGGTAGGTTTAGTAACTACTTGTGGTCTAAAGCCTTAGTGTCCAGAAGCACGCTCACTATTCAACTCAGTTATTATTATCTTCAACGCTTTCAAGAACTCCTTGGATAATCTGTTCGCAAAAACTTGGACGAAAAATGTTTTAGAGGAACTCCGTAGAGGATTGGTTTTTTTTTTTTTTAATTATGCTATATTATTATTACAGCTTTCACCATAAACAAAAATATACAAGTTTATATATTATATATAAGAGGAAAAACAGATAGACAGGAGAAATACTTCTCTCAAAGGAGTCACCCTGGAATTGGGCCAGTGCCAGGCTCGGACTCCCAGTCCACCCCACCACCCCATGATGCCTCTCTTCCCCGATTTGCTGGCGAAAGGTAAGTGGCATGACATGGAAAAGACCTGAAGTTTTGACAACAGTCCGTCTGAAGTTGCGCGTGCCGTGTTTTGTGGAATTGATTATTCTGACTAAGGACTGGGAGGCCCGAATCCGTCAGGAAGCAAGAAACACGCATAAAAGGCTAGACCTTCCAGATTTATTCCGGATTCCAGATATCCGTTGGAGCCAGACTCAAACCGTCTGGAAGTCCGGACTGTTGGAAACCCCAAATTCTGGAATCCTTAACTGTCATGGAGGACTGAAAGACGAAATAGATATGTAAATGCATCGCTAAGGTTCATCATTTTCGTAGAATCCGGAAGATATGTTGTGTCTGGACGGAAGACACAACATATCTGGTAATCTGGAAGGTGAATGCTTGCTTTAATGTTTGAAGCAGAACTGAACCTGACATTGTTCCATCGTTTTCCTTCTAGGCAATAGGCGTCATAACCAGCCCGACTGTCTTCGATTTTCTTTTCACTGCTGACCTTCCCATAGAGAGCTTTTTCCCAACTAAGCCCCGCATCGCTTGTGATTGGTTCAGTCGGAGGCACGGACTGCACACAACAAATCAGAGACAGTGTTTGTTGACAATGCTAGTGATTTTTTCCCGGGAATTTGAACTGTGCTGATTCGGTCGGTCAAAGGCAGCTAATGCGGAACATTTACGGAAGCTGTAGAGTTGTTCGGGAACAAGCTTATTTGGTCCTTGCTGATACTGTGTTCTGCTTTAAGGCAAAACTTGATTTATTTTTATAACAAGGGACGAAGTCCCGTTATTTATAGTATTTACAGTTTAATGTACAAAATAACAAGCGCAATTTATTCTATGTTTTACTGAAAGAACAAGTCCTACCACAAAAATGACTAGCTACATATTACGTACGGGACGGGGTCAAAAAAGTTCACTCGGCTTAACAGTTGAAAATAGTTCGGAAACTCGGCGCGGAAATAACAAACACAAAAGTAAATGACCGCGAACAGAGGTGGGCGATATGGCAGAAAAGAATTAAGGCACGATAATCAATAAGAGACTCGGAATAGGGATCTCTGACAAACTAAGGACATAATACAACTAAGCATCCTTTTCTAGGTCATGAAAGATTGAATAGGATTACGAGAAACGTCTTTGAAGCACTGACTGATGTTTTAACCTATTTTGTTCCGTACTACTTGTGGATCTCCTGGCTCTTTCTGACTCAACATTTTAGACCTGGGAGATGTCTATAATAAAACGGCAGTTGGTTGGGGAAACTGGCAGCATTCCTCGTTCTGTACTGCATGTACGGCAGCCCAAGCAGGCAACGTAAAACGAATGACCCACGAGCTGGATTGCCCCTGAAGCTCCACTAATCCACCCTCTTTCATTTTTTTTTCGAAAAATACATGAAGAAAGTTGGGAAGATTCAGTTTGGAAATTCAGTCATACACTGTAAAAAGTTTCTCCGAGTAAGGATTAAAGTTAACTGCAGTATTTGCTACTGGGATTAATCTTATCTCTACTGAGATAAAATTAATCCGAATTAGAGATGAGATTATCTTTTTAGAGACAAGATTAATCCCAGTAGGAAATACTGCAAGATCTTTTTTTTACAGTGTAGATGGCAGGAATTCGAGCCATCTGAACAGGACTTAAGGTCTATTTAGTCGCTAGGGAAGCTTTTTAGATGGTCTCATCGGTTTGAACTTGCCCTTATGCAAGACGCTCTGAAGTTTGGAATTAGAACGTGACATCAGCAGCAAAGATTGTGGTAAGAGAGTCCCAGCTTCTATAAGAGCCGAAGCAAAAAAACACTAGAGAGTAGCGCCGAGACCTATGCTTTCCATGCTTCACAAACGGGCCATGCTCGTAGCACTGCCCATTACTTTTGTAGTATTTAAAGCGAGACAAACTTGCGTGTTTCGAAATTTCCGTAAAGCTAAGATCTGCAGACACCGTTGAAAAAGGGAAGGATGTACCTTTTTTTTTTGCTGTGTTCAGAATGTGAATTTGTTGGAGCCAGCGCTGGTGCACGACCGATTGAGTTTCAGTAGGGACGTTCTCTTACCGCTAGTAGTGCTAGTGTCGCTGCTATTCGAGTGTGTGTCACTTACTTTGCAAGTCTTGGCGCTACCCCCTAGTGTTACTTTGCTCTGACCCAGCAACTGATCGGAAACTAATTTCTAACGATCGTAAAGAAAATTACGGAACTCGCTGTAAAAAGGCTGGTCGTCTCAGTGAATACATGTACAACAGTTGCTAGGGCCTTCTACCTGTTTTCCCTGTCAATTGCTAGATGGTTCCAGTTTCTTGGTTTCTAACCCTTGGTTCGCACACACTGCGTCTACTGCGTGGCGTTTCCCGCAAAACTTACGGTTTTTGAACTTGATAAAATAGCGCCCAAGAGGATCACTTTGACGCAAAAACGCAGCTTGTATGAACCAGGAAAAAATGCTGCAGTATTGAGGATTTCTTAATCTACGATAAGCAGAAGCTAGTTTTCCTTATTGACTGGTTAAGAGCAATACGATAAACCACCAAAAACCTCAGGAACCTCGCGTGGAGGCTAGGTTTCCTAGTCGCTGCTTAGATCCTAAGGTTTTCAGTTGGGCTGGCAAAACTCGACCTGGCTACTTCTGGGTTCTTTCCGTTGATATTACTTTAGGTTTACCAAAGAGAAAGCTAAGGGTATGCTGGGGATCACGAAAAGTCCTTAACTGTCATTTTCTCAGGATTATCAGTCGGTGTAAGAATGAGGCGTTAAATTTTCTACGTTGAGGATGGGGAATCCGCGATTTTGTGACACTCGTAAGTTGCGAAGGGGTGATCACATCGGAGTGAAGCTTGACGGAGCAGATGCCCTATACGTGGTGTTTCCGAATCACATCCGAAAGCGGTGGGTGTAGTTGGGGGGCGGGGGGCAGAAATCTTGCACGCCTAAAGACCAAACGAAAGCGATTGGGATGAAATTTGGACGGTACAAAGGTCATGTGCCCTAGACGAGACATTTTGAGCTATTGGCCGGATCCAACCTTTGTTGTGGAACTTGGAGGGGTACCCAACATTTCGAGTGAAACTTGATGGGCTGTAAGGGTCAGGATAAACTTGATGGTTCAGTTATGTTTCCAGACTCTATCCGGCAAGGATGGGTGGATTTGAAGGTGGAAGGGGGTTTACGGAAATTTTGTGGCAATAACTTCGTGGAACGATTAAAATGGAATTTGGACGCTACTATAAATGCGGCAGTTATATATCTGTGGTCCTTTTTTCTTTCGAAATGCATCCGTTCACGGTTAGTGAAGTTGGAGTTCAAGGGGGGGTCTCAAGAATTATGTGCCACGTAGGGAGCTAACGGGTGGAGCAACTGGGCTAAGCGGTGCATAAGTGATATGCCCCAGATGTGCCATTTTGAGGCCAGTTTCGGATCTGACCACGCTGGGTGGAGTTCGAAGAGGGTGTCGGATATTTCTCGGAAACTTGCAGTCACATGACAATTTTAGGTCCGAATCGTACACTGTAAAAATTTTCTCAGAATAAGGATGCAGTATTTGCTACTGTGGTTAATCTTATCTCTATTGGGATAAAATTAATCCGAATTAGGGATAATCTTATCTCAATAAAGACAAGATTAATCCCAGTAGCAAATACTGCAAGCTTTTTTTTTTACAGTGTATCTAGCGACTTTGGGGGAGTTGGAAATGGGGAATTTTGTGACTTCCTCATTTACTTTCTTTTTCCACTTACTTATAACAAGTTCCGAATGATCTAGTAGCCCTTATTCATTTATTGGTTCTTAATCGAATAGGAGGAAGCTGACCTTAGCCTTTTCCTCATCGCTGAGGAACAGAGATCTTGATTGAGTACCATTCTCCTTCTGCGAATACTTGGGAAAACCGGGAAAAAACATAAAAGAATTAGGGAGGAAACAAGAGCGGAGACCGTCGACTAAAAAAAATAAAAAATAAATACTAATCATAGGTCCCTGAACCTTGCAGAGATTGACCACAGAAGTAAGCAGGTTCGAACGCCTAACGCCTGACAAATACAAGGAAGACACATAACTTTCATGTCGGATATGTCAAGAAAATGAACTCCAGCGGCTGAACAGAGGTCTAAGCTCGCGAATGAAATGGTTGGCCAACTTGAATTCCGCGGTGATCGTTGTGAATTCCGCTCATATGCCAGCCGTCGAGACAATTATCTCCGGCACATGCTGGAAGACAGAGACTTGGCGGCGAGGATTTAGGATGGAACACTAGGTTTATAACTTTAAGTCCTGCTCCATATTTAAGAAGGAGGACGTATTTGATTAGGAAGTCCCCATGGTTTCATAAATCCGATCAAATCACACATGACAGTAGGCTTTACAAAACCAGTGACATAAACGCAGGCAGCTGATTGGTTCCCAGATAGCCAATTTCGATATTTTGTCCAAGAAGTTGGTTAAAATGTAACTGAAAAGCCACAGTGTCCTTATGTCTTGGATTTGAATATACTGAACTAAATTGATTTTGCTCAGTTTTTTTTTATTTTTCGTCTTGAACTCTATTAGTGACGTTCAGAATACTACTGGTCCAACAACATAAAGTCTAACCATTTCAATAAAAGCCTGCATTTCAACGGCTAACGAAGAGAAGCTCAGGAAATGTTAAATTCCAGATTGTAAGGTCACTTCTGAACAAAGTTCGCTATTGCTTGTGGCAACATAAAAGATTTATCTGTATTTTTCGGCAATTGTTTACCGTTCTAGCTCCTAAATCCTTCAAGCATGGGGGTACAAGCAAATTGAGGTACCACAAATCAGAAAGTAACTATCGATTCTGCTTGTCGATGTGAATCGGTTTAATAATCGATTCTGCGAATCGATGTGAATCGGCGTAATAATCGATTCTCTGAATCGATTGTGAATCGAATCGATTGAAGAGAATTGGCCAAAATTTACTTTACAGTCATGTCTGGAAACCATGGTATGACCTCACACTGGAAACCAGAGAACCAGACAGTATGAACACAATTTAAACTTCACTTGCATGGACAAAATTTCGAGATCAGGCGTTTGTAGGCCCGTTCTAGTGTTATGTCTCTTTTGTTGTCATTGTTTTTCTTAAGAATTAGTCAGTGTATTCTGGTGACTATTTACTGTTATTTTTGTAATAGCTACAAGCATTTAGCTTACCGGTTTTTTTTACATAATAAATAAATAGGTAAGCAACGAAGTTCTTCTTCGGTTCTTCAAGCCTATTTAAGTGAATGAGTGATGGGTAACGAGGTTGTCGTATATCAGCCTTTCAAAACTGGGGTGCATGTTTACTATTTTGGGTGGCAACCTTACATTTATTCCATGATTTAGCTCTGTCATTTTCAAGGCAAAATATTGATCACGACTGGAAAACCCTCCTGGTTTAGTTTGAGGGTAAAAGTTACATTCTGTATTTCATAAGTTAATTCTCTTTCGTGTCTTCCTTTCTTTTTCTCTTTTTTCCTTATTATTTACTCAGTTTTCGTGCTGTGTGCTTATTTTGACGGGTTATAAATGAAATCATCATCAAAAATCGATTTTGTGTCGGAGAAAGCTAGTACTACCTTGTTATCCGATCTTTTCCTCCCCAACCTCTACGAAAAGATAGTTCGCGGAGGACTTGAAAGTCCACTCCTGGGAAACTGGGGGATCTCGCTTTCTCGCACGCCAAGTCAGCTGTTTCCAGTAAAATCGGGAAGCAGGGAGGTTGAAAAGGAACCGATCAATAGCGTCATTCAAGTTGGCGACAAGACCTCGCTTCCGGCACAAACAGAAAGAGGCAAGCAACTAAGAAAATGGCACTCGAAAAACTTTCATATCACGGTCCCGCCGGGTTCGGCGAATAATCCAATAGAAAAACGAGCGGATGACTTGAAACTATTCCCAACTCCGCAAAGATAAAGAGGTCATATAAGTAGGCAATAGATAAGAAGTAAGATACTTATGGGCAGAGAGCAGGTAGCAAAGGGGGTTTGACGTGTGTGGCTGACGGCACTACTTTCTGTTCCACGGAGAATTCCTCAGAATCCAAATGACCCGAGAGAACCTCGCCTGTTTCTAATGCTGTGGGCCCGTCATTCCAACTACTAAAGCTTTTCACCCAGCCGACAGTTTTAAATGTTGAATGTCATGTTGCATTGGTGCTACCCTGGCTTGTATTGCCTTGTTTACTTTACCGACATAATCTAGCCTACTTCAAATTCTTACAGTTCCTTCCAACACTGTACAAAGTTTCTCAGAGTAAGGATTAAAGTTAACTACAGTATTTGCTACTGAGATTAATCCTATCTCTACAGAGATAAGATTAATCCGAATTAGAGAATTATCGTTTTAGAGACAAGATTAATCCCAGTAGCAAATACTGCGAGATTTATTTTTACAGTGTAGCCCCACGCAATGACCGTCCCTAGTTCATAAATGTCACAGCAATTCCAACATGCCAAGAAAAAACAGTCACAACAGGATTCTAAATTTCAATCTTCATTTACTGAATCACGATTTATCCCCACGTCCTTTTGTGTATGAACCCTTGTGCTCCAAGCCGGTGAAATAAATTTAAATCGGTTCTAAATATCTGGCTTCTGGTTCAACTTGACTTATGAAGGTCTTGTAACTAGTGAAGGAGTAACTTCAGACAATAGTAGCAAAGAGGTGGGGCAGTCAGTAACACAGGTCAAACATTGCAGGAAGGGTTAGATCTTGAGACAACATGCTTTCATGTGAACCCAGCTTATCCACCCATGGTTAGTTATAAAGGCGAGCACTATAGGAATTTCATGAATGACTATAGGTTCGGAAAAAAATACACGTACGCGTAAAACAAGTGACTAGAATTGAGCGATATCACAAATTTCATCACCATACTGTCCATACCGTAGGTGAGTGTATTGCTCATAGTTCACACTTCCTGTGCTTGGTGGTAAAAACAACTCTCACAGGATCTGTGATCGCCTCGTCTCATAAGCAATTCATCCATCCTTACGCCGCTTGCTGAGAACGATGGATGGCTAACCCAACTCCCTCGAAGTTCCGTCAATCCTGAAAAGAAAAAAAGCCATTTAATTGTTGTATTATGTCTTTCTCTTGGCTTTCATCAGCTTAAGGAGGCGGCCGAAGAACTTTCGACGCACCCAAAGACCTTAGCAGTCAGCTTATTGGCCACATATAAGCGCTGAATTCGGTTCAGCCATGGTATCTTCGTTTCCACTCCCAAATCCTCCCTCCCCCCTATCAAAATGTTCGAAGTCGACCAGAGCGAGTGGTAAGTCCTAGGCTTCCCAAGCTGTGTCCCGTACCTACAAAACACGCTAGATATGCAAAAAGTTTTATTCCTGAGTTCGTGAAATATTTTAACGAAGCGTGAATTCTTTTAAGCGTACTGACATTAGATACATATATTGCAATTTTTTCTGTTTGTTTGGCAATAATCTCAAATTTGGTTTATAATCACGATAGTCGATGTTTACAACAAACTTTCTATCTATCTATCTATCACGTCGGAATCGTAGTTATCCGTGCGGCTGGGAGGGTTCAACGAATTTGTTCAATGGCCTTCCAATTTGCTGCTTTTCTTCCGATGATGAAGAACTAGAAGAAATGATGTCCGCAGATGAGAAATTTTAATTTATATACACTGTTGAATGTGTATTTTATTATATATAAACTGAAAAAAAAATCTTGCAGTAATTTGCTACTGGGATTAATATTGTCTCTACTGAGGTAAGATTATTTCTAATTCGGATTAATCTTATCCCAGGAGAGATAAGATTAATACCAGTAGCAAACACTGCAGTTTATTTTAATCCTTTCTCGGAGAAACTTTTTACAGTGTATATAGAGCAAAGCGGCCAGCGAGGAAAAGGACGTGTTATGTTGAATTTTATTCGTCGAGATAGGAAAGGTTCTGGTCCTTATTTTTGTCCAGTGTGTGGTATTGAAGGAGAGGATGTGGTACATTTTATATGTTATTGTGAGGAGTTGAAAGAATTAAGAAAGGAAGTGTTTGGTCGGGAGGCTTGGGAGGAAAGGGATTTGGTTTCAAGTATGGGAAGTAAGTGTTTTGGTGAGCTCCGAAGGCCGGGTAGATTCCTGAAGCTAGCTATGACCCACCGTGAACTATTTTTATAGAAGTTGCTTTTTGGTTTGTTTTCCGAGTGTATGATATTTTGTTTTTTGCTACTGTGTTATGTTTCCCACCATGGCCCTTGGGCTTTATTGAGAATAAATTCATTCATTCATTTATGAAACGTTCAAGGACGATCAAAACTTATGTAGCTCCTCAAACTGATGACGTCAAACTAGGAATCGGAAGATAACCGTACAAATACGTTGAACGCTCTTACAATCATACGGATATCTAGGATTCCAATGCGGTTAACAAGTTGTAGCAGTGGGTAAGAGAAGAAGCTTCCTTAAAAGCGTGTCGTGGAAAATTGAGCAGCTCGTGCGACCCACGCCCTGGCGTTAGGCGAACTGCGAACAGTAAGCGACGCGTAATCGTTACCACGTGGATGAACAAACGAAGAGTAAGAGAGAAACAAACATTCTCGGGAATGAAAAAATGGCCCGACAGATTTTCGGAACTGATCCTTACTCGAAACAAGGTTAGCCTTTGGGACTAATCCTGTCCTGATCTTCTTGATCATCTGCGTCTAGCAAAATCGTCCTTGATCTATAGAGTATGTTAGGAATCTATTTCAGCTAGAACAAATAATTTCCAAGAACGTGGGACCTATAAATTTGTGACAAGTGAATTCAGGATTCCACTCATCCGATGGTATGGATTGCCAAGTAAATTCCTCTTTTTCTTAGCTACATATCTGTACTCTGCCGGAAAATTCCAGAACTGAAGAAAGAAATTGAGTCTGAAGCTGAAATGACTCATGAGGCATCTAAACTTCGCGCAGGAACTCAAACTCCGAGGGATTCCCAACTCAGCATACGCGCGATTGTGGTATCCAGCCTGACTGGGCCTGACCTGATCGGCAAGTTAACCCCCCCCCCCCCGAACAGATAATTCACCTTGTTCCAGTTCAGCGCTTCACGCGGGCTACTTTCTGAAAACCTCCGATTGTCTCATTTTCAAATTCGTCATAAGGTGTTTTCTCGCCGTTCGCCACTTGAGGAGTCCCCGCGTTTTTGTTTGTCCAGGGGGTTCACACTCCGTATTCTCGCGAGTCCCCCACGGATGGAGAATGTTCCGGTTATCATCACCATCGTCAAAAAGGACTCTTTTTCAGATTCGGAGGGGAATCAATTTTTGCTGGTGTTGGTGCAATGTAAAATTAATTAAAAAAATCAGAATAAACAAAACCAAAAAAAAGTAGATCCAGACTAATTCCGTCAACTGCATATTTTTTTTACGAACAAAATCCATTTTAGAAGCATTCCCCGTGTTCTCGTTTTTTCCTAGGCAGAGTCCGCGTGGAGTGACTCCCTCTATTCTCGCCATTTCCTTCGATTCCCCGAGGAGTCCCCGGGGAACGGCGAGAATACGCCTATATCGGGTCACAGATCCGATCAAAGCTATCGCGGAACGAAGATTGCGGCCTGAGAAGTCGTTGGATTCGACGAATAGCTTGTTCAGCGCCTTTCTGTAAATGTTACTTGAAGATGTTTTTTTCTTTCTTCTTGTTAAGTGTGTTTATTTTTGCAGTTGTTGTGATGAGAAGTGTTTTGTGTATGTCTGTATCTGTTTTCTTCTTCTTTTTCTTTCTTTTTTTTCTCTTTATATTTACTCCGTGTTTACACCATGTGTGTATTTCAGGTAATAAATTGTTGATTGATTGATTGATTGATAGACAGAAAGAGCGTGTTCCACCCTACTTACCGTGTTACTACGTACGACGCCACGAATTTTGGCTTTAGGCTTCGAGGCTGGAACGTATTTTTATATATTCGCCAATATATCCCTCCACGGGGAAATCCAGCCAATCACGTTACAGAGATCCGTAGTTAACACGCTTACTACGCTCCCGAGCATGGTAAGCAAATAGTTACTATTTTGAGAAGGTTGGAACGATCAGTGTAGTAGCTTTTCGCGAGGTTGGAACGGAAATAGTAACTAATAGTTACTATGTTAGAAGGGTGGAACACGCTCAATAGCTTCCACTTTCTACTCCAAAGACGGTGCAAAACGTTCACTGCTCGGGAAGTAGATAGCAGATTTTCTTCTCATCAACTTCTGGAACTATTTAACTATATCTGTGGGCGAGTGCCTGATGGTGAGACAAGGAGGGACTACAGAAGCTAGTCCGCTAGCGCTACCGCAGAGCGAGAAATATGGCAAATTAACAGCAGCATGTAGCTAGGCGAGTTCGGCGGTCCGCGGAAAAAGAAGAAGCAGCCGCTAGTCTTATCACGACATTACGAGCGTGTTCCACCCTACTTACCGTAGTTACTACGCATGACGCCACGAATTCTGGCTGTTTCCCGTCAAGGCTGGAACGATTTTTTTTATTTTCCAGCATAATATCATGCAAATAGTAACTATTAGTTACTATTTCGAGAAGGTTGGAACAGTCAGCGAAGTAACTTTTCGTGAGGATGGAACGGAAATAGTAACTAATAGTTATTATTGTTAGGAGGGTGGAACACGCTCTACGTGTCACGTTGTCCCGCTTCGCAATTCCGAAACCGCTTCTAGTGTTGGGCGATATTTGGATTTTTTTCAATATTTTTAATTTCGATGTATCAATATCGATATTTCGACGCCATGTAGAACTATAGTATAAGTCTCGTTTGGCCAAAGTTTAAGAACCAAGATAGTCGTAAAATATAGATGGCACTTTACAGAGGGGACTTGTACCGTGACCAATTCCATAAACAATTTTTCGAATATAATTTTTCAAATCCCGGCTGAGGAGCATTTTTGTCTATCAGTTCACTACTTATAAAATGATAGTCGTAAAATTGTATCTTGCATCCTCTTTTGTTAAAAACTCAGAATTAAATAAAAACTGAATTACGAAATCGTATTGCTCCAGTTTCGGATATAAAAGTCTAACCTATATTATCATTTACAATAATTAGAATTGCACAGATATCGTTTTGATATCGATATTTACGTCTCGATATTTGATACTGAGAGTTGATCCTATATATCAATATATTGGTATCGACATCTGCTTCTAGTACTGTCAGAACCAGAAGATAACTCCAAGAACGTAGTCGACCAAGGCCTGAAAACACGAAACGGGACGACGAAGGTTGCATGCTAGATGGCGCAATGAACCGATTAAGCGGCGCCCTTAAACCAGCATGTAGCAACCAATACTCTATATGACTACGTACAAAACACGCCAGCGACCCTCAGGAAGAAGGAGTAAGCGTGTCCGTACTACTGAAACTCAACGACTCAAATCAATCACCGCGATCTTCGGCAGCAGCCGTGACACCACTTCTGCCTTTCTTCCGCTAGATACCCGGAGAGGCCGGAGATTATGCATCGCCAAGGAGAGATAGTCATCAAGAGTATCCTGTGGGGCAGCTAACAAGGGAATGTGCCGTTGTTGCGTAAGGTAAAAGAGTTATAGGGCTCTCAAATGTCGTGCCCAAGCGAAAAGAGCTGGGCATTCTTAGGGTTATGTATTCTTGCTTTCGGATGCTATTGTCTTCCGCGAACAAATAGAAACAAATAGCAAGACCAACCTGGAAATACACGGAGACACTATCCACCTTTCGCTGTTATCAAGTCACACATCTGTTTCCACTGTAACAGCGTTGATGTTGTTGTTAAGCTTCTGAGTGCAGTTTGCCTTCAGCTTGTTGTGTGGATTCAGGGTAGTCTGAAGACCATATAGACCCTCTTCAAGGTCAAGGAGGTCGGAGCAGGACTCGGTCAGGGAGTCCGCTCGCTTCTTCATGGCGTGCCCTGAGGAAGACAATAATGATGATGATGAAATTTTATTTACGCACTTAAGAAGAGGGAAATATCGTAGTAAAAGAGAAAGAAAAAGAAAAAATACACGAGCTTTCAATAATCTAGTAAATGCAAAAGACAACAAAACTAAACATTAAAAAAAAGATAAGGGACTAATCGGGTCTAAAAAATCTTTTTCTTAGATGGAATGCGGAGGGCAGAAACGTGATGGTCCTAGGCAATTGAAGATAACTTTGCACAAAAGTTAATGAGTCTCAATTCAAGTAGAATTAAGGTCTTGTAGGTTTAAAATTTGTAATTTTCACAAAAACTTATGTCCATCCAGTGTCCATCTGTTATTTGCTGTTTCCAATGGATATTTGTAAGTTCATACAGGATTTGCAAGTATCAGAGCATAGACATGATCCAGGCAATGGACGTGGAGACACCACTGCTAAGACTCTTACTCGGAAATGTTGTACGAGAACCGATGTAATACAGCTCCAACAGGGTAAAGTAGGCTACTTGGCTGTATCAATCTGGGATCCCACCAGAGCTTTTGACCTTGTTCTTTAGCTTGGATCAACTCGAAGATTCCGAGACACTTTTCTTTGTGTTTAAAGTACATCTGAACAATGAAACCATACTTGAACACAGTATGGAGAATGCATTTACAGACATGGCCACGGAGAGCATTCTTCTCCTGACCGTGACGTTATCAAAACAGGGATATTCGTTCCCGGAGGTTTGCACATGCAGACTCCAAGACAAAAAGCACAATTCATTCAAATCTTGTACGGCGCTGGACGGATCGTATTGGAATTTCTTCTAGATTTACGTTTGGGCTTAACTAGTTAAAAAATATTCCAGGAGAAGGGTTGATTGGAGACATTTGTTCATTTCTAATATTGTTCGGTACTGAAATAAAGACAGATGCAAAGGAGCAAAAATCATAGCTTGGAAACACTATTTCGTATTTGGATTGGGTTTTCTGCAGGCAATGTTAACGGAAGTCATACAGATAGGGATGATACTTGGCACTCTTCATTCACGTGTTCTTTAAGCCATAAATGTTTTCTGTTGCCAAGTTTACTGTTTTGAGATCCAAAAAGTCGGCCACGGGACTCGAAACGTGGTTAGATATACCGGTCCAACTTCAAGTGAGGATTCTTGGTGTCAAGTACGGTTGAGGTCCGAAGATCAGCACCCTATCTTAGCACCAAAAACAGCTTCACTGAAATCCGGAAATTCGATATTATGGACGAGGCATGATGATTCTCTATCTCCCGAGGAGCGTAATCCGACCGTAATCCGGCGACCACCGGAAACTGGAAGTAACAATGTTGTAAACAACATCTTGAGACTGTAGTGTCGATTCCGGCGAAAGAAGACGTGTAGATAATTTGTCAGTCTTCACCGGATCGATAGTTCAACCTGAGTTCTGCAGTTCAGCAATGGAAGTTTTACACTGCCATTGGAGTAGAAAGTCGAAGCTATTAGGTTCTGCTCGTTACCTTATGGATCCTGTCATGGATCGATACTTTACTATGAGCGTGTTCCACCCATAGTTACTACGCATGACGTCACGAATTCTGGCTTTTTACCTGCAAATTACCTGCAAATTTGCAATTGCAGGCGAATAGGATTTCTCCTAATATACGCCTAATTTTGCCGTTAAGGCTGGAACGATTTTTCTATTTTCCAGCAGGATCTTACGCCACGGGTGAATCCGACCAATCAGGCTACAGAGATACGTAGTTACTACGCTTACTACGCTCCCGAGCATGGTAAGCAAACAGTAACTATTAGTTACTATTCCGACAAGGTTGGAACGGTCAGCGTAGTAACTTTTCGTGAGGATGGAACGGAAAAAGTAACTAATGATAACTATTGTTAGAAGGGTGGAACAAGCTCTATGTCTCTGTCACAGTTTTGATAATGAAGCAATTGGGAACTTTCAGAAACTAGTCCGCTTGGAGCGCTGCGAACTGCAATAGGGGGAATTTCAAGGCAACTCTTTTCGGGAACAAGGATTTATTTGTTTTACGAACATCAGCTCGACTTATAAGAGCAAATGGTTCTATTTTCGAAACCAATTGTTATGTTTATTTTCGATCCCTTATTTCCTTTCTTCTCGATTTTCACTCGGTTCGTTTTCGAATAAAGAAAAAATTATGAATTCTACTTCACTTAAAGCTTAAATCTCAAATCTGCAACTGGGATTGTTGTAAAATGCTGCAACCTAAAACACACCTTTGGTCAATCACAGAAATCTGAGACTTTTTCGTTGAAACTGAAAAAAAGGACCGAGTTTCTTATGTGCCAGAATGTAACAGGTTTTTTCAGCGTAATGTCATAGGTACCGGTAGAGAAAAGTGGCAACGCTAGAGCCAGTCCGTGTTCCAGACCAGAGGCATTGAATGTTGATGTGCCGGACAGTTTTTACGCACCAAACAAGGGCGTTGACTTCAGGGGATCTTGTCTCTGAGTATATATATATGTATGCTTGCATGTATGCATTGCACACGGAGGAGTGTGCTATTTGTAGTCTGTATAGTACAACAATAAGATGTTAATGAAAATTTTCAAAACTTGTGCGGTTATTTATCCGCGGACGAGACTAAGAATTTGCAATCCAACTAGCCGGTTCTCAATAAGAAAGCTCCAGAGTTGCCAGGCGGGATGAGGAGGATTCAGTTTTCTGAGGTTAAGAAAGAGGAGCTCTTCAGTGGTGCTTTAAGTTTCTCTTTTGCCAACATAAGTGTCGTCACTATCGGATTCTACTTACCAGGTAGATAAGGGCAGCTGGTGACATGGTTGAAGTTTTGGGACTGCATTTCCTCCTGATCCGTTTCTCGATGATAGAAATAGTTGAAGTTAGAAACAATAACAGGCACTGGAAGGGCAATTGTGAGCACACCAGCAATGGCGCAGAGTGACCCGACGATTTTTCCCCAAACGCCGACTGGCCTGAATATAAAATATAGATTAGTTTCAGTCAACTTTGTGTTTAGCACTCGACAAGGAAAAAAAAAGCTGTGGTGGCCTCTTCAGCACAGCTTTGAAAAGGAAAGTCTGTCAAGGAAGTTTCTCGCGGTCTACAGGCTCTTGACTTGAAAATGTTTCTTTCGAAATGTTCCTGGCTCCGAATGAAACATTGTCTAGGGCCTACACTGTCTGTCATGTAAAATGAAAAAAAGAGTCTGTGCTTTAATGTATCTTATAATTTAATGTTAATTTCAGACGTTATAGCGAATAGTGAAAATAAATAAGTGTTAGTGTTCCCAAGTTTATACACAGCTTAAGCACAAATAAGAACCACATCCACAGTCGGTACCTATCGTGGTGTCTTAATACAAGCACCTATCCATCGCCCCTTAGACTGAAAAAAGACTGTTGAACTTTTTCTCTTCGTTTTACGAAATTATCTTTTGCACTGTCAGATGTTTGATAACACAAGGATGCGCAGTCCCGACAGAAAATAATTTGCATTCCATTTGGTAATGGTACAGGAAGTATGAGACTTTGAATAAAGCTTGAAAGAGCATAATGGACATTTTCTGCAATCCGCATTTTCTGCGGTCAGATAAAATCCAAAGCGTTGTCTGTTGAAATTGCGCATACAGGTGTTGTCAAACTTCCGATAGTGTAAGGCTGATCAAAAATTTATTTTTCTTTTAACCAGATGCCAACTTAGGGAAAAAGCTCAACTGCCTTTTTTCAGTCTAAGGGGTGAGGGATAGGTGCTTGTATTAAGACACCACGACGGGTACCGACTATCGATGGGGTTCTTATTCCTGCTTAAGCTATGTCATGTAAACTTGGACAGAGTAACACTAATTAAATTTCACTATTTGCCCCAAAGTCTGCAATTAACTTTAAGGATACATTAAAACACGGACACTTATTTTCATTTTACATATTTAACAAATTCCCGAACCCCCTTACTGAACTTCAACTTATAACCCTCGTTAAACTTGAATATACTGACAACCCTATTTACAAACTAAATATTTATCACTAATTATTTTAAAACAGAAGCTATATCCTGGGCATGTGTCCTTAGCACGTTCTAACACCCTAATCAGTCGTTCGAGCCTTCTAAGAGTGTGTTCCAGTCTTCTGCGAATGGTGACCAAATAGTCAATACCGTCGTTCCATATCCCTCCGTACAGGTGGACTGACTATGGTAGCTGTTACGGAACCCAACGAGCCTATGTCGCACGATCGAAACTGTATGAAGAGTTTTACCGGCTTTTCTTTTAATGAAGTTCATGACTCTGCTCTTTAACATGACGACCCTCTAGTCACCAGTTACATCAACAATCAGTAAAACTGCATGTTTTTCGCTCTTAATTCAGTTTTTCCCGCCCATCCGGTTCCGTGTTTCATTTTCTTTTTTGCCTTCGTGTTTTATTTCTCTCTTTCTTTTAGTAATTTCTAAATTAGATTATATTTATTTTATTTTATTAATATGTTCGTGTATGTTGTTGCTAATGTTATTTACATATTATTACCTATTTTGTGATCAGTTTTCTTTTTGTATAAGCCTATCATTTAGCGTCTGCTGTTTTTGCAATTTTTCAGTAATCCTTAGTTCTACTGAAGAAGTTTCCACAAGCCTTCTATACTCAGCTGTAATGTGCACATCAGGTTTTGATTATTAAAAAAGAATTAAACTTCTAAGTATAAGGTAAAGTTTGCCTAGTACAAAATATTAAGTTTTATCATTCGGAGGAGATTGGAACACAGTCTAAGAGCATGTTCCGCCCTACTTACCATAGTTACTACGTCACGAGCTTTGGCTCCTTGGCGTCAAGGCTGGAACGTTTTTTACTCCAGCCAATCACGTTACAGAGATGCGTAGTTACTACGCTTACTACACTCCCAAGCATGGTAAGCAAATAGTTACTATTTCGAGAAGCGTTGGAAAGGTCAACGTAGCAACTAATAGTTATTATTGTTAGAAGGGTGGAACACACTCTAAAAACGATTGGGGTCGTGGTATTCTGGTTATGCCAAACAGACCGTAGGAATACATGTTCCCTTTTACGGATCCGATCATACTGCATCAACCATGATTACAAAGGGAGTCCTAACTTTGGGATAAGAAAACCTTTAGCCTACAACAAAGAATACACGAGAATAAGAAATCAAGCTCATGCACACATGCCAAGGCAGGCAGAAACCTCAAGCAACATTCAGAGCAAAGCAATGTTCAATGCTTTGAAAAATAGCGCTGAAGTTGAATGTCGGATGTCACGTACATTCCTGACACGCATTAATTAGCGCGGAATGCGAGTTCATTGGACGCTCCAGCGACATACTTGCGATTAAGGGGAAATGCATCTATTACGCAAGGAACGAAACTACAAGCAAAATAATTAGTCTGCCATCTACTTTGAATGAGGGAATAGGGTTGGAAGGTTGAAGGTTGGGGACGCGTTTATCCAGTCTCGTGATGTATCGTGGTTTCCTTAGAAACCTCAATATTTAATGCCAAAAGAAGTCTATTAGAAGCTAACTAATTTGATTTTTTCTGTCTTTCTGGAAAAATATATATTCTCTGTTGATTCTGGTTTAAACAATTCTGAACGATTACGATGGGGCTGTAAAGCCCTCGCATAGACTGTCTTTATTCATTTTTTGGATTATCACCATATCTTTCTTACCGTAGTAGGCTACAACTGGAACACATTTATATATTCGTTTAATTTAAAATTTTGCTAAATATTCTAAATGGTGGAGCAAGAAGCAAACTGTTAGTTGGTGGGGGTGAGTAATCCAGCTTCATTTGGTGAGAGGGTGAATGAGGCAAGGTGGGTTCAAAAATTTACAAATAGTTCTGATTAAGTACTGTGGACGAAGCCGTACGTCATGTCGCCATAGCCGACGGTCGTCATCGTCACGACTGCCCACCAGAAGGCGTCCGGAATGGACTTGAAGAGGGAACTCTCGCTTCCCGCTTCGGCAAAGTAGACGGCACTCGAGAAGAGAACAACGCCTGAAAATAATTCATTCACATTGCACATCTATAACAGACAGCAGCGATAGAGACAGAGAGAGAAGTGGTGACACAGACGCCAAGTCACAAAACACACAATCGCTCCCCTGTGCACCCCTTTTGACGGACGTAAGAGCACCCCCTCGCGCTAATTACTTTTTTTAAATGGTTGAAAACTTTCAAACTAGCCTCTACTTTCAGCAAATTACACACGACTTTGGCTGTTTTAAGGCTTTTTTCAGGCATGTTGACTTCTAGCAACAACAACCGTTTTTTCTGACGAACGAAGAACAACCGTCGACAGCATGATACGCATCGAAGTTAGCCAAGTGTGAAAATCAGTGAAGTGTCGTTAGGGGGGTTGGAAAGGGAATATAGAGTGAAATTCGGCTATCCAGATGGATGTAGGGATTGCGGAAGTCACTTGAATCAGTATTATAATATTTGAACAACAGAAAAATTATTAGACTTAGCCATATTTTTTGGCCTCGAGCCCACTATCAACCCCAATGGCAGTTTGACATTAGCCATATCCGATGCGGAACAGAATGAAGTCTTTTTTTCAACCCTATTCTTAAACTCTTAAACCCTCGTACTTATTCTGCCTTTCATTGTTCTTAGATCCCTATATCGTTACAAGCTTCGGAAATCTTCACTTTTCGTCATTGTTTACTTTTGCACCTATGAATTTTTAGTGGTGTTTCCGCCGAGCCGAGTTTGTCAGTCACACAGCGCAAACTTCACTGGAAGCTTCAAGTTCCCCCACAACTCTTTCAGGAAGAAGGACGAGGTAAATTAAAGTTTTTCTTTTTCAATTTGGCAGACACACTGTAACGGCAGCGCGCACAGTTTTCAAATATTTTGCGTTGAACCTCTGCTTCAGTCTGCTTGAAGTATTTACAGAGTCGACAGGCACCAACAGGCAAATCGGTAATTTCAGTGTAAAAAATCAGTATTCCCCAAAACGGTAATTCTGATCCATTTTATCGCGAAAAGATAGTTTTTGGAAGGCAAAGAGTTGTGCTTGAATCACTGATACTGATACCGATGGTCTTTCTTCGAAAAGGCGGATGTCCTGAACTCCGCCCCGGTAACCATTACGAAAGTAGCTTATCTAGATAAGAAGAAAGGACATTGGCAACCATGCCAATGGTTAAAGCACAGCTCTTGGCCATTATATTAAATCGGATCTTATGTGCAATTTTTCTTGCTCATTCTGCTTTTTCTGTATTACTAGCTCCGTTGTGGAATTATCAGCTTCTGAAATCCCCGCCTTTCCCCATTGGTTCGTTTTGGATTTTTTTTTTTTCGCTTTTTCTGCCGCACCGAGTTTTGCCAGCCACGCATTGCAGACTTCGACGACAGCTTCAAGGCCTTCCGACAACTCTTTCACACATAAGGACATGAGTTCGAAGTGTTGTTTTTCATTTTGTATCACCATCTGGTCAATCTCCTATTCTTGACTTCTTTGTTTTTGCTTGGTTTTCCCACTTTTTAACCACGGCGCGTTCAGCTTCCAAATATTTTGCGTCCGAGAGCGGGAAGGCTTGATAGGATCGACAAGCGCTTACAAGAAAATCGCAAATTTAACGTGGAATTTACTGGTATTTTCGAAAACCAATATTTCTGAGCCGTTTCAGGGGTGAATAATGATTATACAGCCGGCTTGATTCTCCGAGTATATCTACTACCTGTTGGGTCTTAAATTAGTACTCCTAAACTGCAACAGCGAAGGTCATCGCGAGGGGGGGAGGGGCAGAAGTCTGACCACAGCCAAGTCGCAAGCTACCAGACCGACCTCTTTTCAGCTTTGGTGGTGAACCCTTTTTCTAATCTCCCATTAGCTTTCTTTTCAGTTAGTTCGTCGGTGTTCTTCCTTCTCGTAGAACCCAGAAAGGAAAACTTTTTGTCCAGAGGATAGATCCAGAAGGGTGAAAGTTTAATCAATACTGCTGAATGCAAGCTTTCAAAGACGTGAACTGGCTCAATTTTGCCCTCTGATTTGACACGCGCATAACACCAATTACCTCATGTCGCCGTAACCGACTGTGGTCATGGTAACTACGGCCCACCAAAACGCGTCTGGTATTGACTTGAAGTGAGACTGCTCTGATCCGACTTCGGCAAAGAACACAGCCGAGGAGAACAAGGTCACTCCTGAAAATATCCGTCATTCGTCCAGTATGATTCTTTGAACAAATCTTTCACCGACTTCTTTTTTTTTTTGCTCCTTAAGCAGTCGAATGGAAATGAGTAAATAAGAACATGGTGTCAGCCAAGTTTTTCAGCTTTCTTTTGACATGATCTTCAGTTGCCATCTCACGTTTATTTCCTGTATGTAAAATATACAGCGTGTCCAATCTAAATGAACTTGATTTTTTTTTTTACTAGCGGCGTTAACACCTTCTATGAGCTCTGTATTCATTTATTCATTTAGATATGCCTAGTGTTTTTGCAGGGAAAGTTACCGAGTAAATTAATAGCTGGATACTCCGGATGATCACGAAGTAGTGGATAACTGTTACAACGGCATGGATACCGTACCCCGGCCGTAACAGGGCATCCAAGTTTTTATTTGTTCTTTTCACAAGGCTCTCTCGAGGGCAAGAAAAAAACTAAGGTGGTGAAAAATGTTGTTCATTAGTGATGTTGACAGACGCATACCTCTATTGTAGTGTAAATAAACGCAGGGATTCGACACTTCCTTCGATTACGAAACATTTATGCGACAGCATGGTGCAGGAGCCACGAGTACTAAAAAGAGTTAAGTAGCAGAAGCGGACAAGTAAGTGAGAGTTCGTAACTCCAGAGCCTAAAAGAAGTCACGTTAGAACATGGTTCCTGCCCCTCCCTCTGAAGCCTGAAAGGGCCTTTTTACTTTCCGTGCCTCTTTTTAGTAGTCGTGCCTCCTACACTATTCGTGCCGTGCCGCACCACTATTTAGTCAATCCCCTTTCTAAAACGCACGAAATTAACCATAGAGAGTATGTTGATGTGCGCTACCCTTTCTCGTGACTTTACGTGCAGCGTCACCAGTGTCGTGCTAAAACATATGATACGCTGAAGTGGACGTGTGTTCTGGTTTTCGACAAATTGCTCTTTTCCAATACTCTATATGACTAAGTCCAAAACACGCAAGTGCCTCAGGAAGCAGGAGTAAGCGTCTCCGTAATGACTCAAACTCAACGACTCAAATCCTGCGTCAAACAATCACAGCGATCTTCGGGAGCAGCTGTGATACCCGAGGTGATACCGCTTCTGGCTCTTCCGCTAGGTACCCGGCGATTTTGCATCGGCAAGGAGAGTTAGTCATCAAGAGTATTCATCGGTCCTAGTGGATTAAAGCACAACTGAAAACGCTACTCCAAGTTGACGCCTCAACTCCATCACCAAAACAAGACTGAAAACACTAGACTTGATATTATTTACACGGGACTTGTTGTACCGTCACCAATAGACCAGTTTTTTTTTGTTTTTCAAATTATTTAGAAGTCTAGGACTACTGTAAAAGCCTCGTAGACAAAACAAAAAGGACCCCCGTGGCGGGGGCTCATTGTGAAAACCTCATTGTGCCAGATGAGTAAAGAAAATTATTACACGATAATAATCATTATCAATAATAAAATAATAATAACCGTAACATCAGATACCCTGGTGAAGAGTTTCAGGCGCCAATTGGGAGAAGCGTTTGATTGGAAAATCGCGAATTCGAATGCATTTGAGCGAATCCCTGCATCGAACTAAGGTAGACACGGAAATAACCTTTGGTCGGTGAACCCTTCCCTTCATCAGACAATAACTGCGTTTTTTACCATCATCCAGTTAACCAGCCGGCAGGATTTGCTACTATAATCCGTTTTCTTCCTTTGGTTACCAGACCTAAGTCTTCATAAGCTGTTTTTTCGTCGCCGTTTGTCGGTCGGTTAACGGACCCGTGGACTGAGTTTGGAGCTCCGTCCAACCGACCTAGTTTCGTTCTAAGGCAGGAAATCCGAATTTGTCCTGCAATGCTAGAAGATACGAAAGAGGAGCCGATTTTTGCATCGCCGGGCAAACGGGGTGGGATGCTGAAAAAACGGATAATAGTGGTAGATAAGTCGGTTCACTGGATGACGTAGAATTGGCAAAAAACGCAGCTAATGAACGGTTCTGGGCTGCTTGTGTCGAAAGGCAGAATTTTGCTTGAAATCGTAACAGTAAATTGAAAGTCGTACGTGCTCATTAGGCTTTTGACGAGCTTTTGACTGCTTTTTGGAAAGAGATAAATATTTAAACAGTTTCGGCCGGGAACTCCACGGCGCTGGAAAGATAGCCTCGTCGGTCGCTAATGATTGACTTGGCAATCGAAGGATGGTTTTTCTGCTGAAAGCTCTCGTAGGTCATTAAAAGAAAATAGAACGATGTTGACGACAATATCCTCATCCAGCTGGCTTTCATCCACACAGAACAAGAACTGAGACACATCTGCGCCTCAGTGATATGCGAAAAGGAGTCTCTGATGCCTTCTGAAACGTCTCTTTCAGGGAAAGTTCTTGCCAGAGCACTCTTGGCTCCCCACAGACTGGGGCGCACCACCTGACCGTCCGTCAAGACCCCTTTTATATCGCTGGCTCTTTTAAGAATGAGCCGACCGTCACTACTGTCAAGGACCCCAACTTCGTATTTCTTCTAACTTGGTAGTAGCCTACTGTATTGTTCGGTTGTTGGTTTGCCCAGGACCATAACCGGTTGGGTACCCTCTATCCCTTATCATAGCCAGAGTGATAAGAATCCTCGGAGAACGATTTTTATGATCCTTCTAATCCAAAGAGAGGAGATCACTTTGGGAGAGGAGATGCAGCCAAAAGAAAACCAGCTTGGCCTCGATGGCACCGCGTGAAGTTCCCGGACAGTAACGATTTGACGGACAGCTCACAATCGGCCAACCCAGCCGCTTTCCAAATCAACACAAGAAGCCGATCGTAAACATTCTTTTCGGCGAGCCAATCAAACACACTCATGTAAGTTCTCTTTTCTTCGTCGTTATTGTCGGGAGGCGCTAATGGACTCGTCTTCTTTTTTTTCAAAAGAAGAAAAACAACCGCAGTTCAGAGTTTGAAGCCGACAGAACCAAGTAAACTCGACTGTCATTAAAGTTATGTGACTGAACACATACAGTACGAAAGCCGACAATACTCCCGCTCTATTAGTGACAATAGTACTGGAATCATATTGAATTAAGTCTCTTAACACAGGTTACAAAAGTCGTTGGTAACTGATGAGCACGGACTCCGACGCTCCGCAAAGATTCTCCACAGCCCTCCTCAAAGCACAATCCGGCTAAGGTTCTCCGCTGATAGGGCTATATGCTTCGCCTGTGGCCACTACGCCAGTGACGTTAGTCAACAATTTCAACCCTCAGCACAAGGATAGAGACACCCAAGAGGCGAACCGAGCACCTGATGGAAATACGTTACATAAAGTACCCCCCCACCCCAGACGCTCCAACGCTGCCGCAAGATCGCAACCAATGGAGGCAGCTCAACCCTAGTTCCACCTATGCCAGTTTTCTCGGCGGGAGCCTTCCATTAAAGTCAAGAAACTCCTCCGACGACGATAATGTAGTCGGCTTCGGGTGCGAGGCTAGACGTCCGCATCGATCTTTCCACCATCTTTTGTTCATATCGCACGAGTTGGCAATCACAAGCGACAACGGCGCTCGTCCCCGCAACGCATCTTACAACCGTTTTAATGATAAATGGAAATATACCAGTTGAGATGTTTTACACAAAGACATGCGCAGTTCGAGCTAAAACGAATTCCGCGGTACTAAAAACTTTGGCCTGACGAGTCTCAACCCCAGGTTTTTCACACAGACTCGAAATACATTAACGCTTTTGGGGGTAAATTTAGAGCAGTTTCAAATATATCGAGTAAAGTCATTGCTTCGTATTTTGCCTTTGAAGCCGATTTAATGTGAAACAAATATTACCAGAGACGAAGATTTTCAAACGTATGTAGGGCTATCCTCCCCCCCCCCGCCCCCTCGAATGGTTCCCATGAAATCAGCTGTATAACTTGATTGATTTCTGAAAGATTTTAGTAAAATTAAGCCCGGGCTTGTTTCGTCTTGTTTTCAAAATCCCATGTCGTCTTTCTGTAAACACAATCTGGCAACATTGGTTGGGTTGCCCCCTCCCCCCCCCCTAAAGGCTTACTGCAGTGGCACCACTGGCTAATTGCAGAGCCGTCATTTCGGGGGGGGGGGGGGAGCTGCACATAAAAATTATAATTCGAAACGAATTGATTTTCATTTTTATGACAGGGAGTCGTATAAAGTGGATTCTAAAGTCTTTCACCAAACTTTTGACCTTTTTGAACCGAGCTAATGATCCGGAACGACGCCTTTGCCTCTCCTATGTTTTAGCGGAATGACGCCTCTGGGCGATTTGCACCGCGTTGTGTTTTTTCTAGTTCGGCCTGGACAGCAGAAGTGCAATTTCCGTCCTTGTGAGCGTTTCAGTTTGCAGACTTGCAGTGATTTTTTTTTTTTTTTTACTGGCGTACTTTTCTCATTAGTTGTTCTAGTCCATTCTAGAAATTCCCTCCACTCGCTCACAGAGGTCAGATCGGGTTTGGGCTCCGCCCCCAAAAGAGGTAAATAGGACTCGTTCTTGTCTGCTTTCAAGATTGGTTGAAATCGGACCTCCCAGGTTTCAGTCCCCCCTCCCCCACCCATAACCGGAACGGAACCAGACGTCGTCATTAAGGTTCTAAATGGCTAAAGGTTCTAGTGCATCGTGATTCTTGAATCTGTCTGGTCAAATACTGCAACCCAGATCCTACCAATAGAAAATGTGAAAAACATTTCGGATAGAACAAGGACAGTAAAGCCCGTGTTTAATTTAAAACCAGCAGGGATCAGAAGCTTTTATACCACTCTCGGGGGGAACATGCGGACCAAGTTTTCCGAATAACTTCAACAGAATATAAGAAAACCCGAATAAGATTGGACCAAACGATATTATTGCCAAGATATACACTGTAGTATGCGAGAGCAATATAGGTTTGCAACATTAATTTTGTCCCGAAAAAGAGCTTTGATTTTGAAGCAGAGAATCCTGGAGTACCAAGACAACGCCCAAAACAAGCCATATTTTAAAACAATAAGCCCAGTTTCCCGCCCCAAAGCCCATCGCAAAAATTTTCCCCCCCAGCCCATAGAAACAAGTCCATGGGGCGGGAAACATGCCCATCTGGCAACATTGCTCCTTAGGCTGCTTGAGAAACCTCCTAAACCGACAAACGTCACCTAGTTTCGGTGATGCTGCAGAGAAAGCAATCTTGCTTGGACCTGTGTAGGCTTCAAGGCTGGGTGTGTTACATCCCTGCTAAGCAAATGAGTACAGCCCCTTCATCGCTGGTTGAGACAGACGTCTTATGACTTCTCTAGCCAACTTTGCTGGTCAACCTTTGATTGCCTCGCCTATCACCAATGACAATGGGCATTGTCAGAGGAGGCTCAGAACGGAAGACAAATTGAATAACATCGTCTGCCTTATCAATCTATTGGCTCTACGCACTAGTTTCCCTATTTGCCAACAGTCTGACAGATCGAGCTGCGGTTCTCGGGAGTCATTAGAACTTTGGTGACGGTGCTGATGTGATCAAGAGAGAATCCCAAGAAGGCGGGACTGTGGCCGGATGGCCCATTTGTCAGAGAGTCGACAGAGTAGACAATAGCGTTGGTGTTTAAGGAATGACGCCGCCCCCCCCCCCTTGGCAAAGGAGCATGCCAACTTCAACTAATCGAAATCTGTACAGACGGAATATTATTATGTTGCGACACAGCATCAGGAATGGATAAAGAGGCATGTCCGGAATCGTGATGGATTGAACAAAATCGGACTGTCGTTCGCCGGAGTGCAGCCTGCGCGGCGCTTGTCACTGTTAGAGTCAATACTGATCGGCTTTTCTTATCATCGCCGTTTTTCAGGTCGGTTAAAAGGGGCAATAGGCTTTTCCTTGCGCGTAACTGAAGACAAAAAAAGACAAGTAATAAGTAACTGCAAATATCTCAATGAGGGAATTCAGGATATCGGATTAAAACAAAGCAGATCTTCTGATCTTGTCAGGATATCGAATTAGAGCAAACCACATCTTCAAATCCCACTTTTCCCCAGTTCACTGGTATCTCCTTAACGCTTTATTTTCAAGTAGCAAAAAATCCTCTTTTACAGATTTGCGCACTCGTTTACAATCCGATAAACCGCGCAAAACTTGGCACTGTGTGACCCTGCGGCGATTCTTTCATTTTAAGATGTTAGAGGCCGCCTTGTATTATCACCTAAGCTCCATCCCCGGTGACCGAACAGCGGAGTGTTTCGGATACTGGCGTGCGAGTTTATGCATGAGAAGGACTTAGTTGTTATGGCACTTGCCCTTCGGCCAAGTGCCATATAGCGATCGCAATTTCTGTCCGTCCGTGGGTCGGTCAGTCTGTCCAGGTTTTCCTAGTTCGGGCACTTTCACATAAGCTAGGACGATGAAACTTGGCAGGCATATCAGGGACCCCAAATGATTAAGTTGGAAATAGTCACTTCCCCGATCCGGGCAGAGTGGGGGGAGGGGGAATCCGCAAAAATTAGGTATTTTAATGGGTGATCAGATCTTAAAGGACCCCTATTACTTATTCTGCCTTTTATAATAAACCTAGCTCCCATGTACAATCACAAGCTTCTAAAATCCTCACCTTTCTCCATTGTTTCGTTTTCTGCTTACGACCTTTTAGAGTTTTTTCGGATGTGCCGAGTTTTGCCCGTCAGACAACGCAAAGTTTGCCAGAATCTTCAATGTCCGCTGACGACTCTTTCACATATAAGGATATGAGAATCTTTTGTTTTTTACTTCTTTTATTTGCTTAGTTTTCCAACTTTTTAACCACGGCGCGTTCAGTTTTCAACTGAACGCGTTCAAACGTTTTTTCAAGCAGGAGGGCTGGATAGAGTCGACAAGCTCTAACAAGAAAATTGCTAATTTCAGATGGAAAGTAATGGTATTTTTGGAGAACATTTTTTCTGATCCATTTCATTGGGAAATGATCATTTCTAGTAAGAGTTGTGCTTTAATAAAACTTTGTATATGGAAAGACCTCCTGTCTCAGAGGTCCGATTTTAAATCCGGACCGGATCCGGTGACTTTGGGGGGAGTTGGAGGGGGGAACCAAAATCTTGGGAAACGCTTAGAGTGGAGAGATTGGGATGAAACTCGGTGGAAAGAACAAACACAAGCCCTAGATACGTGATTGACATAACCGGACCGGATCCGCTCACTGTGAGGGAGTTGGGGGGGATCCGAATTTCTAGTGATCCCGCGAGTTCGGTACTTCCTGATGTGCTAGAACGATGAAACTTGGCAGGCGTGTCAGACACCTGAACAGATTGACTTGAGAATAGTCATTTCCCCGATCCGAGCATCTGGGGGGGAGTGGAGGGGTAGGTCCGGAAAACTCGGTATTTTTTACTTACGACTGGGTGATCAGATCTTAATAAAACTTGATATATAGAAAGACCCCATGTCTCAGACATCCTATTTTAAATCCGGACCAGATCCGGTGACATTGAAGGGAGTTTGAGGGGGAACCGGAAATCTTGGTAAACACTTAGAGGTGGAAAGAACAAGCACAAAACCTAGAAACGTGATTGACATAACCGGACCGAATCCGCTCTCTGTGGGGGGTCAACATTTCTAGTGATCCCGCGAGTTCGGCACTTCCTGACGTGCTAGGACGACGAAACTTGGCAGGCTTGTCAGGGACCCGAACAGATTGATTTGAGAATCGTCGTTTCCCCGATCCGACCATCTGGGGGGTTTGGAGGGGGGGGGGAGGCGAAATTCGGAAAATGATGTATTTTTAACTTACGAACGGGTGATCGGACCTTAATGAAACTTGAAACATAGAAAGACCTCGTGTCTCAGACACCCCATTTTAAATCTGGACCGGATCCGGTGAACATTTAGGGGAGTTGGAGGGGGAGAACCGGAAATCTTGGGAAACGCTTAGAGTGCAGGGTTCGGGATGAAACTCGGTGCGAAGAACAAGCCGAAGTCCTCGATACGCAAATTGACATGAACGGACCAGATCCGGTCACTGTGGGGGAGTTAGGGGGGGGGGAGGGGGCGAATTTCTAGTGATCCGGCGAGTTCGGTTCGTCCTGATGTGCTAGGACGAAGAAACTTGGCAGGCTTGTCAGGGATTCGAGCAGATTGACTTGATAATGTAGTTTCCCCGATCCGACCTTCGTGGGGGGAGTGGAGGGATGGGGAATCCGTAATCTAGTGGCAAGCTCAGCTACTGAGCGGGTGATCGGATTTAAATGTAACTTGATATTTAGAAATATCTCGTGCTCCGGACCGGATATGGTGACACTGGGGGAGGTGGAGGGGGGGGGGAACCAGAAATCTTTGGAAACGCTTACATTGGAGGGATCGGGATGAAACTTGATGGGAAGAAAGCAGAGGCCCTAGATACGTAACTGACAGAACCAGGTCTTATCGGGGCTCTGTGGGGGGAGTAGCAGGGGTTTCCCGGAATTCCAGTGATCGCGAGTTAGGATACTTCCAGATGTGCCAAGGACGATATAACTTGGCAGGCATATTAGTGACCCGACCAAATAGACTTAGGACCCTAGACAGTGCCCTTGGAAGACTTCTGTTCCTGGATCTGCAACATTTTTGGGGGGAGTTGTGGGAGGGAGAATCCGGAAATTAATGACTTCCGTAGGTTGCGAACAAATGGTCCGGTTCAAGTGAAACTTTATGGGTGATAAAAACCGATGACCTAGATATGCAAAGCATGTGTCCCCATACGGCCATGGTTGGAGAAGTTGGGGGGGGGGGGGGCCGAAAACTTTGTGATATGCACAAAAACCAAACGGATGGGCCGAATGGGATGCAAGTTGGACAGTACCAAGTTTATGCGTCCTAGATTTGTCTTTTGGCGTCCGAACCGGATCCGACCAAAGTACGAGGAGGATGAAGCGGGAACCGGAAATTTGAATATATGCTCTGATTCGAGTTAACTTGATGGGCGGGAAGAGGAGATGTTAAAGATCCGAAGTTTATGTGTCCGACTCGTATTAGGCATATTTTAGGATCCGAACCGGACCCGAGCACCGTGAGGAGGGGTACCGGAATTTTCGAAAAAATGCTCAGATTTACTTTCTCGTTTCTCACATACTCGTAACAAGTGCCATATGAGCTCGTAGCTCTTGTTCTTGACAGCATTGACTTCCGAGCATTAGTAAACACAATCAGTAGCTCAGCTATTTCTGGCGTTAAGGTAATTGACTCATAAATTGGGAAACCATCTGCTTAATGTTGTGACTCCTTTTTAACTCGAACTGTCAGCCATGGAGCATCAGGACATTTTTTTAGGCTAACTAGCGATTAACTTCCGACATCGAGGTTGACGCCGGAAAACAGTATCGAGACCGAACATCGAAGTAATAAATAACCGTCGAGCTTGTCAGTCGATCTCAAGCTTTGTTGAACACTAACCATGCACGTCACCAATAGTCCCATAGGTTATATTATGATAGCCGTCAAACAGAAAGTTAGAAGTGGATAACCTCTCTGAGTCTCTGGACGTAGATATCTTCAAATTAATCTGTCTAACTTTCTGTGTGACGATCATCTATAATTGGCCGTGGATCCTAGGACGATATGCATTATGCACCTGCTCGAGAAAGCTATAGTGGTTTGTTTTGGTGTGAGTAGAATTTGCGAGTATTGTTTTATTGTATTCTTTGTTTTTTCTGCACGAGCTCGAATAACGTCAGCCCAGTCAGACTGTCAGATCCACCGTGAAAGTACTAGTTCAGCGTAGTAACCGATTTGGAAATTCTTGTTTTCTATCACAATACATTGGTCGTCCGTTTGTTCCCAACCTGTAGACCCCTAAACTTCGTTAAGACTCTTCAGTTAATAGTGCGTGAACGAGATTTCAAGAGTCGACTTCTTCGTATTTCAAGAATGCCGTGGGAGTGACAGATTCATTTGAGAGTGTTTGGGCTGGCAGAATCCCCAATTTTAAACTGTCCACAGCCAAACGGAGTTGGTAAATGTCACAGTACAGCAGCCCTAGTAGAAAGCTTATTTTGGTTCAGAGTCACTTATTGAATCGGTCAGAAGATCGCAGTAGAGCATCTTGAGTACACCATCGGAAGTTTCATAACAGATAATACAAGACCAGACCAGACGAGACCGAACACAAGGGGAAGACCAGCTAACACCATGGCTTCTTCAGCCCCCCATAAACTCAACCGAAAGGTATTTATGTTCGTTTGCGCCTTATTTTATTCGTAATTTTAACTGTCAGAATATCAATCAGCCGTGATTGTAGCAGTTGTAAATGTTATTAAGGAAATAAATGAGTTATTATTATTATTAAGGATGCGCGGTTTCAACGAATAACACTGATGTTAGCTGTTACGTTTTTCAAACGTTACGGATTAAAACGTTATGCATACAAGAAGAGCCGAAATGCCGCCGAAAAAACATCTGCTGATGGGTAGATAGTTTTATTGATACAACTCGTCGTGCCGAACTGACACGACACTAAATGTCGACCATTTCTGTTAACGGGCTAAAATAACTTGAATATAATTTTGAATATTATATTATACAGTCATAGGACTAAAAAAAAATCTGTCACTTAGAGTACACTGTTTTTTGTTAATTTTGTCCATTAAATCATGTAGCGGTTTGTACGACACTTCACTGGCACTAACCCGATTTTTTTGTTTGTCACCATGATATCGGAGTTTTTCGGCTCTATCTCTGAATAGTTGTTATGCACAAGGGCGTCACGACTAGGGGGGGAGGGCGGGGGAGGCCCCCCCCTTACCCCGAATGTTGTCGGTAAGCCGGCAAAAAAATTGCCGATTCGGCACGAAGCGCCACGATATGTCTTGGAGACATTCGACTTTTTTCTTGGAAACAGACGATTTTTTTAAAAACAGTCGGTTTCTCGTAAAAATAGCCGATTTTTTCTTAAAAATAGTAGTTTTTCTTAAAATCAGCCGATTTTTCATAAACACAGTCGTTTTTTCTCAATAATAGTCGTTTTTGTCTGCAAAAACAGTCCTTGCCCCCCACCCCCCACCCAACATTTTGAATAGTAACGCCTCTGGTTATGCATAACGTTTAAAAAATCATAAAAGATAATATCCCAAGTGTTATCTGTTAACAATACGTATCTTTGCGTTATCTGTTATGAATTTTCTGACAAAGTAGATGAAGCTTTTTCGGTTCAGAGTCAACTAATGAACCGGTTAAACGATCATATGTAAAAAGCGTGCATTCTATTCCGATTTTTCTACGATAACACATATGTATGATACCCCCCCCCCCCCCCCCCCCCCCCCCCCCCCCCCCCCCCCCCCCCCCCCCCCCCCCCCCCCGTATACGATGCCCGGACAAACACACTGTCAGAAGTTTCATAACAGATTGCGCATAAAACTTTCTAGAATAACACCTTTTCACTTAGAAATAAAGTGTTATGACCAATTAAGTTTATACTATTTCGTGCCTGGATCTCCAACAACACCTTCAATAGGTAAAAATACTACACTGTCAGAAGTTACATAACAACAACAGAAGGATGCGCGGTTTCAACAGATAACACTTTGGGATGTTATCTGTTATGTTTCTTTCGTTCCCGTTAGTATTTTTACAAATTGAAGGTGTTGTTGGAGATCTAGGCACGAAATAGTGTAAACTTAATTGGTCTTAACACTTTATTTCTAAGTGAAAAGGTGTTATTCTCGAAAGTGTTATACGCTATCTGTTATGAAACTTCTGACAGTGAATACTATTTTATTAGTATTCACATTCTATTTTATAAATGTGGGAGAGGTACCGTCACTTACAACAAGGCTCATAAGGAGGTATAGCTTTCAGACTGAGTGAACATATGATCATAAGATACGGGTAGACCTAGCACATGAGACTAAGACTTAGCCCGCTCGGCTGTGTTGATCCCGGACTAGAAAGGCTGCAAATTCCGCGTATGTGTCGAACCGGATGCAGTTATCACGATTTTATCACGAGGTACAACTCATTAGCTTTTGGCAGGGAACAGGACGGATGAAACAGGACTTACCTATAAACAGGAAAAATATAAGCAATCCCAACTCCCGCATCGATGCTTTTAACGTCCTTCCCAGAATCTGTAATCCTTTCGAATGGCGGGATAATTTAAATATCCTAAAAACTCGAACTAGTCTGATCACTCGTAATATGGCCAGTGACATGGCCTGGTTAGTACTGCTCTCACGAGGGCTCACTGGCGCTTTCGGCAAGTGAAAAGTCTCTTCTTCTTCTGCAACTACCGTTGCTAGGGTAATAAAGTATGGAATGATGGCGATAAGGTCTATTGTATTCATAACGTCTTTGAAGAAGTTGAACTTGTTGGGACACGTGCAAAACCTCATTATCAGCTCGAAAGTGAACCAGACGATGCAGATAGTCTCTATCAGGAAGAAGGGGTCCGTGACGTCTGGGACCTCGTCCTCTTCAATCTTTGTACCGTTCATGGTTGTATTATACACTTTGTAGTGTTTGAATTCAGGCAGTGTTTCAAGGCAGAATACGACGATTGATAGGAGAATAACCACCACGGATATGATTGCCACAACCCTGGCACCTTGACTGCTTTCCGGGTATTCAAAAAGCAGCCACATCTTCCGCATGAACTCGTTGTCCGGCAAAGGTCGCTCTTCCTCTTTGATGAATCCTTCGTCTTCCCTGAAATACCACAAAATGATTGAGCTGTTTTACTTACTTGACAAACAAACCTTGACAATAATAATAATATGATATAGTATGATAGGATATATACCCGATGAAAAATTTGTAGCCTGCGTAGTAGTACGAAAACGTTGCATGTAATACTATGTAATAACAAAGAATACTATCATTTAATGTGCCTCCGACTGATCCAATCTTATGTAGTAGTATCCAGTAGCATCCTGTCTTGCCATAGTAGCATCCGGTCTTGCTAATAGTAGCATATAGTAGTATACAGTAGCACGGTAGCCTTGAAGTAGAAGCATGTAATAGCATCGTTAGTATTGCATGCTACTTTTTCGTACTACTTCATAGTACTATTTTGAGATTTTTTTTCATCCGATATTGCTTAACTCGCACTATTTACTATTCAACTTACAGTAGATTAAGATATTTGAGTACTTTAAAACTAGACTGTGTTTTCAACAAATAACCCACTGTTTTGGCTGTTTACATAACCGGTTTTTCTGATGTAAGAGCTTCTCGCAGACAACCTTCGACAGCGTGATACACATCGAAGGTATCAAAACACGGCAAGTGAGAAAGTCAGGGCGGTTTTGTTAGAGGGTTATAATGTAGCGTACCGAATTGGGGTCTCCGGGTTTAGAAATATACGGAGTGATTATGGAAGTAGGTTGCCTTAGTATTATAGGTAAGACAGGTCCTTTAACGCCCGAGAGCCATCGCCCAAACATACATTCTAAGGACAGGTACCTCAAGTCATTTGCACCTTATTTCGAACACGACTTCAATTTTATGTAGTAACAAATAAGGTAAATTGTATATATAAAGTGTCAACTGTGAATTTGTTAACTTAATATCAGAATGTCTTATATAGTGTTCTTATATGTATTGGCGGATAACTGTACGACAATCCGATGCTAGCGAGTGAATTGTACGAGCTACTAAGTTAATTAAAGATTATATATAATCAACTTCAAATACAAAAACAAGGCACAAAAAAAACAACTCGTCTAGTAAATCCTACCTACAAAAACTCTTCTCTATGCTTCCAGCCTATCCGCAAAAACCTTCCAAGCTGCCTAACCCCAAACGAACTTTTCTCCTTAAACTTTTCCACCAACCAACCTTCCCCGAAAATTCCCTCCCCAAATATTTCAACTCGACTCCACACATTCACACATAAATTGAAATAGTAATGCCAGAACAGCAAATGATAGAATAATGTAACTGCAGCGAGAAGGCATTCACTTCTTTAACTAATACCGTACGGATTGTAACCGTTGGCCGAGTTGTGTGTGAAAATGGGTTCAGAAGGCTGGCGTTTTTTTGTTTTATTTTTTAAGACTGCATATAAATTTGGCCACCACTGTAGCACACCTTATGACGGAAGGTAGCCACTCGTCATGTTCTTTTATTTTCTTTTTACTCACTTTTTTTTTCAGAATCATCTTTTTGAATGCTAATAGTTTTAATTCATTTCAGTAATTGATCAAAATTAAATTTCAAAAAACAGTAAGAAGTTGCAAAAAATGCTTATTCGCGGACTTCATGATAATAATAACAATAATGTAATGCGAGTTGGAGGAATCTCGAATCAAGGAATCACGGTGGATTCTTAAAACTTGCAAACCCCTTTTAGCTTAAGCTGAGCAAACCTCAGGATATACCCTTTATTTTTCCCCCCTATTTTTTTGTTATTAAAGTCATACAATCCTTTCACCGAGCCAGCAAACTGGATAGCTGTCCATAAATAACACTGGTCATGTCGATACAATACAAACAAAAAACTCCAAATTTAGAATTATCTCTGTCTACCACATGTCTCTGAACGACCGTTTATTTAATAGTCATTCTTATTTTGTTTTTGTTGTCTTTTTTACTATAAGCTGTCAGTATGTTTACTCAAACCAGTATTAACAGTACAATGTTTTGCTATGGCCTTCGGGCTTTTGTGTAAATTATTATATATTCTGTCATCTGGGCAATTTAGACGAAAATAGAAAAGATATTGCTTTTTAAAACAGCCGAGTTTGGGACCTCCATACCATCAGTGTAAGTTCCACTGTCAGAAGTTTCATTACATCTAACAAAAGGATTCATAATTCTCAAAGGTTACATAGCACAAAGTCTTGACGGACAGCACAAACCCTTTTCATGGAAAACAACCCTTAAAACAGATATTCAGTAACACTTGAAGATGAGAGCCAAAGTGCCGTCTGTTGAAACTGCGCATCCTTGTGTTAGATTTTATGAAACTTCTAACAGTGTCTTACAGTCTACCTCTGATACCAAGAACAAATAGGCTAATAGACCTCCGTTGGTCCCATGCAGTGTCGCTATCCAACGTTGTTATGGCAGTATGTAGTGGTAACAGGGACTACTGTATGCTACCAAGAACAAATAATCCAATAGAACCTCTGTCTTTGGTCCAATGGAGTGACTACGCGTACCCCGACAAAACTGAGCTGAGCTAGAGGTACTTGCTGACTTCAAGTTGTTGCCCGTCTACATCCCTCTTCGGCGCTGCACATATCGGAGGAAAAAGTGCAGCAGGCGCGCTGACACGTTCTGCAGCGCATCACATGTGACGTCACAATGGTAGACAACCAATCGGCTTTTGCTCTCGAAATTTCTTCTACGGTGCTTTATTGCGATATAGCTGTTAGTAAGAGGTAACGAATTGGGATGTTTCGCGTAGCCCCTACCCTCCGCTCATTTGCATCGGGAATCTATTCGATTCCGCATGGTCGCATTACAGAGATACGGGGACGGAGGTTCTGGTGCTTATTTGTTCTTGCTGATACGGAGTTTCTTGTGTCTGCAAGCTTCTGACGTACCTGAATTTATTAATGGCGTATTCTCCCAGCTCGTAAAACTTGATCTCCTCTGAAAATACATCCAACGGCACATTGACGGGCCTCCGTAATCGACCGCCACTTTGATAGTAGTATAAAATTGCATCAAAGCAAGGTCGATTCCTGTCGAAGAAGTATTCGTTCCTGAGCGGGTCGAAGTACCGAATCCGTCGGGCCGGGTCACCGAGGAGGGTGTCGGGAAACTGATTCAGAGTCCTTAGCTGAGTTTCGAACCTGAGGCCACTGACCTGAAAGAGAATTTGGGGTTAAGATTACAGGTCTTTTCTGTGTGTTTTTGTTGGTGCTTTTATTCATATTTTTACTCTTTTACTGTACGGAAGTGCGTTATTAATCATTCACTCATTCATTCAGATGACCTCTGTCGTTTTTTTGGGCCATTTGAAACTTGAGACCCTGCGGAACAGACAGGAGAAAATGTCAGAAAGTCTGGCATGAAGCGAATAACCTGAATTTTTTACGGTTGAGGATCATTTAAAATATATAGGAAGGACTTGTACAAAGATACAGCAGAATCCGACAACCATCGCTGTCCCAAACTTGCCCAATTTGTGCGGCCTTCCGGGGACAACCCAGTTACTCCTGGCAGAATGCTGTAAGTCTGTAACACACCACAATTGTTCTGTGCAAAGCACAGACCCGACTCATTGTCAAATAGGCAGAGTGGGTACCTGCCTATGGGCTCCATTCCTTCTAGGGGCCCCGCGACGAGGGCCGTCATGTATGGAGAGGAGGGGGGGGCACCCTCCCAATGTTGTCGGTCAGTCGGTAAAAAGTAACCGAGTCAGTGCGAAGCACCGCGGTTTTGTCGTAAAAGCAGTTGATTTTTCAAGAAAACAGTAGTTGTTCCTGAAAATCAGTTAATTTTTCATCAAAATCAGTCGGTAAACCCCTCCACCCCCACCCCCCCCCCAAAGAAAAAGAAATAAAAAGAAAATTTTCGCTAGTAACGCCTCTGCCCGCGATACGGTATTTTTATTCTAAAATCAAATCACAGCTAAGTTTTCCTAAATTATTCCAGTGCGAACCATGTAGTGTAATTTGCAGTGGGGATGGTCATTTCCATCTAGCGCACGACTTGTACATATCAGGAATTTTCCCACCAAGATGGGACCCCAAATTCTCAATGCCTACAGGGCTCCCAGAGGGTTTTATCCGTCACTGAACCGACTGTTGAACATGAAGGCGCAGTATGTAACCTGGCGGGAAATTTTTTACGAGAGAAGTTCTTGGCAGTTTGTCGTCCTTTGTCGTCCATCATCACGTAGGCTTGTCTTGACTTTTTGGCTTGGGAAAGGAACGAAGACGCCAGGACCGGTATGAAAATTTCAAAACAATTGGGATTCATTAGCGACGAAAGCCTCAGAAGTTGACTTTTACAGGTAAAATGTCGTCAGGTTTTGTCAACCCACTGGACTAACAAATCGGTTCACTCTCGTTGTGCAGAACTCGGGACATGGAGCGCCAAGTAAGACCAAGCTTTACGGAACTCGCTTAGGAAAGCCAGCCTTTATCTTCCAGAGTATCAGATACCTGGGCCTTCCGTACAGTCACGCCAACTCTTCCGGATACCATGACAATGACAAAAGCCAATTTCCTTATTAATAGAAACCGAGGGGTTGCCCACTCCCCTACACCTACCGTAAACCCTTCCCCGACACCGATGACGGCCATAAATTAGGGGATTCCCCCTTGCTGGGACACATGCTGTATGTTTTAACAACACATTACAACTAGTGCCGGCTTGTTTCGGCGGGACACTAGCGGCAACGGGCTAAACTCAACTAAAATCGATAGTGGACAACCCCTCGTTCAAAAATTCGTAGTTTTCCCTTTCATTCGTTTCTCAATATTTGTTTTGTCTCCTAAACGTGTTGCCTCTATGACGCCCTTACAGATTCCAGAATCCTAGCTGTCCAACGCCCGGCACTTTCAGACGCTTTTCGATGGCTTCATCTTCCGGATACCTGGAATCCGGAAGAGAATTCTGGAACCTGTATCTGACAGAGATGTGACGTCGTCCCTTTACATAACTTTTGAGCACTTTGAAGAAGTCTAATTAGCGAAGACGACTATCAGGTCCGTATAGTCTATCCGCGGGTCGGCCTTTATCCATATCAAAAAATAAAAAGATTATAGATCAGAGAAAAGCCTATAAAGACGGTTATTTTTGTATATTTTTTGGGGGGCGCACCCCCCCCCCCCTTGGATACAGCACTGGCTATATAAGCTGAGATCCTCAACTTCTTTGAGTAGCCTGCCAACAGCATTTTTCCCTACGGTTGCGATTTTTAATTCTTCCGCTCCGGAGAAAGTCCCTTGCAGTAATTTGGGGAGCTTCCTGCCGCAGACACCGCATCACGTACCAGAAGGCTGGCTCATGGAGGCTCAGAACGATAAAGATTTTTTTTTTGCGCAATGGGACTACCAAAATCAACAGCAGAGGCCTACAATAAAGTAACCTAATCACAATACTTTCCAAACCACCAAAAGATTGACATAAACGGAGTATAAAGAAATGTGGAGAAAAAGAAATGATTTTGTTTTTTGACGCAAAGGGATTGCCAAATAGACAGCAAAGGCCTATTATATGTTTTTTTACGCAATGGGACTGGGTTACAACGTATAGGAAAGGTGAAGAAATGTGAAGAAAAGGGACAATAATTGCCAAAATGGGCAGCCTTTTATAAAGTTAACAACGATAGACTTGCCCATAACCTGTCAAAAGGTGAAACAAGAGGCGTATCTTTGTTTTAATATACTTCCAGAGAGATAACACATACAATCAGACAAATTGTTCTCCTCCCGGAAATTAAACACGAAAAAGGTCACAGCGTATTATTTCTGCTTATTTGGTAATATTTAACACAAGGATGCGCAGTGTTAACCCAAGAACAAATAAGCCAAGTAGAGCCTCCGTCTGTCCGCTGCACGGACTATGGATACCCCGACAAAACTGAGCTGAGCAAGGGGTAGCCTATTTGCTGATCTTTGAGCTGTATCCCGTCTTCTCCCCTCTTCTTCGCTGCGCATTTCAGAGGAAAAAAGCGTAGAAGCCATGTGACTCACAATGGCGAAATATACGGGTGGCAAAAATCGCAAGGTATCTTGTATTATTCGACTCCTCATGGTTGTAGTAAAGAGATCGGAGACCGAGGTTCTACTTCTTATTTGTTCTTAGTTAAACGTTATCAAACTCCTGACAGTGCAGTCCAGTGGTTCCCAACCGGTGGTACGGGTACCCAAAGGGGTACGAGATACCCTCGCAAGGAATACGCGAAGGTCCCAAAATAAAGTTAATCTATAGCTTTAATATCTCGCCTCGGTCGTCTTTTATTCTTCGGACTTAGATTCAATGTTGTCCCCAAGATCAGATACCCCATCGTAGCCTACTTAATTTCAGATGTATATTTATGCCTCACGATCGATGACACTATATATCGTCTTTTTGATCTTTGATCTTGGAATTATTTTTTTTAGCAAAATAACGAGTCGTTTAAAAGTCATCAAAAAGAGTCGTCGTTTTTGGACATTGATCAGGTGGTACGCGGTACTGAAAAGGTTGGGAATCACTGTTGTAGCCTATTGCACATAAGGTGGGGTTTCCATTTATGTTTTACCGAGTCATCAATGCACTGTGTCATCTGTTATACCGGTGTTAGCGGGTCCCGTTATTCTGGAGGTCTGGGAAATCTTGTTTTAAAAGGTAAAGGGGGAGAGGCGAAGCAGACGATTCTAACGCCGCTCAGTTACACAGAGCTGATGTTCCACCGATCTTTTTCTCTCAGTTTGATTGCAAAGGTGGGACCCAAATCGGATCTGAATCCGAATTCGAGATTCGAAACTTATTGGGTATGTACGTGTCATATGAAAGAAGTGATTTTATTGTATATAATTTTGAAGTTCAATTTTGTTAGTTAAGTGCGATAATGAATACTGTTGTATGGCCCCTTGTTGGCTTTAATAAAAATTATTATTATTATTATTATTTAGTGGTTAATGTGTGTTTTTCCCCTTGTATATGGCTCTGGCTGAAGTAAATAAATAAATAAAACTATCCATTATATCCAAAGTTGCAAAAAATTGCTGTTTTATTAAACTTCACATGTCTCCTTCCAGATATTATTTTCTCGATTTTTACCCAGTGTCGGTGTATGCACAAAAGAATATAATTGCTGAGCCAAACATCTTGGCCAAACAACTTTTGGCAAAAAGCACAAGCCACATGACTACTCCTGTACTTTTTATATTGATCTTGAGTGTATTTATTTCTGATGCATTCTAAACGGTTGGCGCAAGTGATTTTAGATTACCTTCTCTTGGCTGTCGCAGAAATAAAGTACATAACACATACGGAGTAATATGGAGTAATTAATATATTTGTATGCCGTGATTATAAAATCCGTGTATGGCCCATTGAGGCTAAATAAGCACTATTCTATTCCATTCTATTATGTACGAAACATAAAGAAAAGTTGAATCGCATAGCGACAAAAAGTACGAAATTTGAAGGAAAAAAGGGCAACGCGGGTTGAAGAAAGCTTCTTTATACCATCCTAATCTGACTAGTATTATTACTAAAAAATAAATACTGAAAATTAAATAAAAATAAAATACCAGAATCCGTATCATATATTGTGAATTAAAGATTCGGACACCTTCCTTTCCAGAATCCTTTCACCTTTGGACTCTCCCACCTGGCAGTGCGAACACACGATAAGGGTTTCCCGGCTGGATTTTTCATCACAAAGTTAAAAAAATCTCAGCTTTTCCACATGGAAGTCATGATGGTGCGGAAAATCCGAACAGGAATTCCAGTCCGGGAGCACCCGATCCTGACCGTGTGTCCAAGGCTTTAGCTGGTAACAGCGTTCAAAGAAGGACAAATCTTCATCATAATGTCAAACGATTTGTCGCTCTTTCCGCGTTTTGCCAGTGCTGCCACTTACAAATAATGTCTTGAACACACGATCAGGGTCGGGTGCTCCCGGTCCAGAATCCTGCCCGGATTGTTGGCACCGTCATCACTTCCATATCGAAAAGCTTAAATTTTGTAAACTTTGTGATGAAAGTGCAGGAAATCGAACCGGAAAAATCCTGATCATGTGTGTTCGCACTATAAGCTAGGACGAAGAAACTTGGCAAGCATATAAAGAGCTGGACGGTATTATTTATCTGTCCAAACTACACCCGACCACAGTGGGAGGGGGGGGGGGGGTCCAAAAATTTAATGAAAAGCGTAGTGAATGAAACGTTGAAATGTACTTAGTCATATGCCCTAGATCGTCTAGATTAGAGTCCGGGCTGGATCCGATCTTCGTGGGCGGAGTTAGAGAGGGCTACTGGATATTTCCCGGAATTGCAACTTTGAATAATAACGGGTGATCTGATTCGAACTGAAACATCATGGGTGGCAGGAGTAGATGCTGTATATACCCCATTCGTCGGTCTGAATAGCATCCAGTTGGAGGGGGGTCCGAAAACTTTTCAGCGCATAGGGTACAAACGGGTGGAGCGATTGTGATGAATCTTGTGCGGTGCGAAGTCCATACACCCTAGAGGCGCCAATTTGAGGTTCGGGTAGGATCCGGGCTTGCTACGGCATTGCAGAGCTTTCCAAACAATTCTTTGAAATACAATTTTCAATACGAAGGGTGATATAAATAGATCGAACCTTTAACGGTTGTATGTCGTATGGGAAGATGTTTCATGTATAGGCCCTAACTGCATCCGGTGGGAGGAGTTCGAGGGCAGGCGCTACAATTCTGTGACGTCGTTATTTACTTTCTACATCATCTTCCCGTTACAATCTCCAAATGAGCTCGTGCTCTCGGTTTTGTCCTCCGTCTCATTTTTCTCCAACTCCAGTCCTCCATGGATTTTTCGTCTATGCAAGCTCCATCATCAGCGGAATTCGATAAATTTCGCTTTCGCCAGGAAGTGCAGTGGGAAGGGATTATGAGATTGTAATGCAGCATCCGTGGAGAGAAATCCGGAGAAGTTGGATCGATAAGTTACGTAGCCCGGGAGATGGCGACTCAGTCCCGAAGAAACTCGATAACGCAGAGCAAAACAGATGAACTCCAAAGTGCCTCGACGGATGAAAGAATTTTTAGAACTGCAATTCGAAAGTTTCAAGTGATGGTTGCGTATGCATTATTCCTGTCTTACATACTTTCGAGAGGGTGCAATGTTTGGTGGTTGAAAAGTATATGTTGACTTAAATTTGTTAATTTTTAATAATTCAATTATTTTAAATAATAATATAATTGATTGCGCAAGTTTTCTTGTTTTCGCGCAATAATTTATATTGCGGGTATTGAAGGGCCAGGCCTGGTCGGTCGATTTTTCGTTTCTGGGTTTTGGGGATCCCAAAACGTAAGTGGAGGCTATACAAAGTTGATGAATTGTTCGATTGAGGGGTAAGAAGACATACTGAACATTTATAAGAAAACCATTTTCTTGTCGGACAAGTAGTTCGCCCGGAATCCGTCCGAAACCGGAAAAGTTGTCAAAAGTAAAAAAGTTTTATCTGAAGTTGATTAGATGTTCGATATAAGGGTAAGGTGATACGCTGATTGCGGCTAATTTCGTTTTTGAGCTTTGATTTTGCCGGACAAGTAGTTCGCCCGGAATCCGGTCGAAACCGGATATTAGGCAGAAGTATAAGGCAGGAAGATTTAATCAGTCTCGTCAAAGTAGGTATGCCTATAGCCTAGGGGTAAATACACACATGGTGGATCCATATCTGAACTGGGTTTTCTCAGATGATTAGCCATTGACCTTCTTCTGTTTCTAAATCTTATTAGTAAAATTGTTATAGGAGTCTGGCGAAAGACCGGATGTCTACAAGACCAAATTGTATTGATCAAATATTAAATTTTTGGGATCCCATCGAAATCTTTGGTCTTCTTTTTATCGATGCTCGATCCGTGTCACCATATGTCTGGGGTGATCAATCCCTTACTCAAAATATGGATAAGTTTTCGAATAAAAAACATAAATTCGAAAAATATAGCGATCGGTAGCCTTCAACGGATCTTGAAAAATGTTTTAAGACAGCTGACTGATATTGAGGGAAATAGGAGAGAGACCGCAACTTTTTTTTTTCTTTTCTTTCTAGTTAAAGTTTAACTGAAAAGTCAGCTTGTTTTCATATCTTGGATTTTAATATACTAAATTATGTTGACTAGACGCCGAGGGATTTTTTTTTCATCTTGGGCTCTAGCAGTGACGCTAAGAATATGCACTGCTGGCCCGACAATATGAAGTTCATTCAGAGGCGGAGTATTTGAATTTTAACAAAAGCATGCACTTAAATGGCTAATGAAATAGAGGTCAAGAAATGTACAGTTTCAGACTGCAAGGTCATTTCTGAAGAAAGCCCGCTGTTGTGTATGACCCAACACATATTTATTTTCGGCAATCCTTTATCGTTGTAGCTGCTAAATATTTCAAGCATAGCGGTACAAGCACATGTGATACCACAAGTCAGTAAAAGAAAAAGCCCATTCGATGAAAATCCATTATATGAATAGCGGGCAACGAAGTAACGCATTTTTATCGGGTCTTCAAGCATTAAAGGACACCTCGCAAAACATAGTGTTTCTGATCAGATCTTCTGACAGTTGACTACTTTACAACTAAGCTATGCTTACCGAAAATTATACAAGGGTTCGGCCACTTTTGGCCTCTTTCGATGTCTCTTGTTTGGATGACAATCCTTGCAGACAATGATCGGGCGCATGATATGTCACGTTAAGAGAACAAATGTGGCAAGCGTGATAATCAGTGTATTGCTAATAAAAGAGATATGATGCCCTTATGAAGTGAAGAATCTCGGTAACGAGAATGGATGGAAATACTACTGAAGTAGAAGGAATTACTATCATAAGTACGACGTGTCCGTTAAGTGAATAGTGATGGGTAACTAGAACCCCATTATCAGCATTATTCGGTTATACTTTAAATACTTTTCTTCCACTTTGTTTTCTCTCCGAGCCCTGTACTTCCGTCCAGCCCTGTACTTCTTAATCGGGCCACTAGATCCAAAAAGGACTTAAAGAAGCATTAGAGGAAAGCAAATCTATTATAAAGCTACTACTAGAAATAACCTTTTCATGATAAAATAGTCCGGGAGTAGAGTTTTGCAAAAACATTCATCCTTGCCTCATCAAGTTGGGTATTATCTTGTCATCCCTCGCCGAGGGCTTCGCGCCAAAACTTTAAAACAAATGCGCGCCGCTGTGAGCGAATCATGTGCGTGGCCGCGTTGGCGCAGTCAAGCTTGGCACGGCACCGCATGTTCGTTCAAGTCTCAAAACCACCAGTATCTGACCTAACAACACGAGGTCCTTAAGAGATATATCTCTAGGGATACAAAGATACGTACCACCCAAGGATAAAAATCGTCGAGTCTGATCGTAGGCTATCGGTATCACTGGAGGTTTAAACGAAAAACTGTAGTTTATTTCTATCGGTGAATATGTCTGAGTCTATAACATATAAGGCCGAGCGCGTTTACATTTATAAACCTTGCTAGGGGCAATTAAAATATTAGGTCCTCATCATATGACGTTACCATTTACGTCACGGCAGTATCGTACTCCGACATAATTTGAGCGATATCGCATATTCTTCAAGTTTTAGCTTATTTTAGGTCAGCATAGCACAGTTTAGCTTAAGTCCAGCTCAGCAAAAGCCCTAGCTAAAGCCTAGGCTGCAGAATCTCATGTGACGTCACAAAAGATACAAAGATACGTATCATTAGAGGTATATCTTTTTCTTATCTTTTATCTTCAGATTTGTGCCAGTACTTGCTGTTCAAAACAAAACAAAGTTATTGTCTGGCAACATTGGAAGATCCTGGCTAGCGCTGAAGAGCGAAAAATTAAAATAGAGTGAGTCACATATGTAAACAGGAGATTCGGAGTTAATTAGACCACGTAGGTCGCCACTGGGGCTTACACCTTTTGAGTTGTTACGCTGCCGTGTAAACTGACTGAGATTAGTTGTCTTGTGTTATCAATTCAATTTACGTTTTATCCACCTCTAGTGCATTTCGAGGGAGAATCAGGAATAAGCATCAACAGAAGCAATAAGCATTACAATGCGTCGCCTCGAGTAACTCGTTTCTATTGGAAGGAAACCCTTTTTTTTATGAAACTTGTTGCTTTAATCAAGCTTTCTATCCCAAGGCACAGAGCATGGATAGAATATTAACTAAGCATATTCCTTCCGGTATATTTCGTGGACAGGAGAAACGTTAACGTGTCTTACTCTTGCATCAATGCATTAAGCACGGAACATTATTTTAAGTTAAATTTGAAAAACAAAATCTAAAAAGAATTTGAAACTATAGTTCCAGCTTCAAAAGAATTCCCTACCACGAGGTTTAGAAAAAATAGAGAGTAAGAGAAATAAGGAGGGCCATAACAGTGATAAGTTACAATACCTTGCTCAGATCATAAGCATTTAATACGGAATATTATTTTAGGCTAGGGCTAAACGCACAGACTTTAATAATAATAATAATTTATTGTTTATCCGCTAACAGAAAATCAAAGCCGAGTAGCAATACCACAAAGGTTTAGAAGACGAAAATCGAGAGGAAGATAAATAAGGAGGGCCAAACAGTGAGAAGCTAACGTACCTTGCTCAGATCATAAGCATTTAATAGGGAATATTATTTTAGGCTCCCTACCACAAGGGTTTAGGAAAAGAAAATAGAGAGGAAGATAAATAAGGAGGGCTACAAGCACAGACTTTGAAGCTAAGGTTCCAGCTTCTAGCAAATTCCCTATCACAAGGGTTTAGGAAAAGAAAATCGAGAGGAAGATAAATAAGGAGGGCCAAAACAGTAATAAATTACTACGGTTCAGGGAAAAAATCGAGAGGAAGATAAATAAGGAGGGACGAAACAGTGATAAGTTATCGTATCTTCCTCATTTCATATGCGTAGGAATGTATTAGTTTAAGCTAGGGCTATCAGCACATACTTAGAAGCTAAATGTCTAGCTTCTAACGATCGAATTCCGTTCACTAGGGTATAGAAAAAGCAGAGACTTTGAAGCTATGGTTCCACCTTCGCACAAATTCCTGCTTAGAAAAAAGATTTCGAGAGGAAGAAAAACAAGGAGGGGCAAAAGGAGGGATAAAGTAAACCACCTGGTGGGGTAGTACCAGGAGTCCCCTTACCAGGGCATGATGTTGGATATAGGGAGATCTTGGAGCTGGTATTTTGCCGTCTATAAATCAACAAGACCAAAGGTTTCGATGGGATCCAACAAATTCAATATCTCATCCAGACAATTTGGTCCTGTCTTCTCCAAACTCCTTAAGCATTTTTACTACAAACATTTAGAAACAGATTAAGGCCAAATAGCTAATCATTTGAGAAAACCTAGTTCAGATATGGATTCAGCATGTGTGTTTACCACTATATTTCATATTTGTTTTGACGAAACTGATCGAAACTACTTATCCGACAAAATAATAAAGCTCAAAATGAATTCAGCGTATCTCCTTACTCCTATATCGAACATCTAATCAGCTTCAAATAAAGCTTTCGGCCGGATTCCGGGCGAACTATGCGTCCGGGTAAAAAAAACGATTGTCATGTGCGGATTCAGCATCTCTTCTTACCCCTAAATCGGAATCTAATCAACTACAAATAAGACTTTTGCTTTTAAAAAAATTTCAGATTTGGCCGCATTCTGGGCGAACTACTTGTCCGGTTAAAAAAGGGTTTTAATAATCGTGTTCAGCATGTCTTTCCATCTAATCAACTTCAAATAAAACTTTTGCTTTTAAAAAATTGTAAGGTTTTGGCCGGATTCCGGGCGAACTACTTGTCCAGCGAGAAAATTATTTTCAGAATCGTGTTCAGCATATTATTTTTACCCCTAAACCAAACATCTGATCAACTTCAAATAAAAGTTCTAGTTTTAACAAACTTTCCGGTTTCGGCCGGATTCCGGGTTAACTACTCGTCCGATGACAAAATGATTTTCACCATCGTCTTCAACATGTCTTCTTACCCCATAATCGACTATCACATTAGCTGTTTCAAAATATTTTGTTTTCAAAGATTCCCAAAGAATCCTCACACCAAGTTTCATCAAAATATCTCATTCCCTCCGAGAGTTATCGTGCTTACAGACGGACGGACGGACAGACAGACGGACAACTTTTGCGATGTCATAGGTACTCAACTTACGTTTTGGGATCCCAAAAAACGACTAAGGCGAGATATTAAAGCTACAGGCTAACTTGATTTTAGGACCTTCGCGTAACCCTTAGGGTACGCGTACTACCGATTGGGAACCACTGCATTAGGGCAGCGGTTCCCAACCTTTTCCGTACCGCGTACCCCTAATTAAGGTTAAAAAAAGTTGCGTACCCCTTTCTGAAGAATCATTGTTCTACTATTCTACTAAGATCTGTCAAAATCAGAACGCCAAAGAAACGGCATGGGATTAATACGTAAAAATATGTACAAATAAATGGGATACATGAGGCTGCAAGGTTGTCAATTACATTATCGTCCGCAAACTGGTCTAGAGCCGGAAAATTCAGAGACTATGAACCTTCGCGTACCCCTTACGAGGGTCTCGCGTACCCCCGGTTGGGAACCACTGCATTAGGGTACTGATGGTTTCAGAAACTACATCATGCAGTAGTCCAGGGTTGGACACCAAGAACCAGGGTGTACGAGTTACTTCAGGATACTTTGGTTACTCGGGGTTACTTTGGGTTACTTTTGGTTATATTGGGTTACTTTGGTTTACATTGCATTGGGTTACATTTGGCTACATTGGGTTACTTTGAGATACTTTTGGGTTACTTTCACGAAGTTACTTTTGGTGACCAGCCCTGGGCAGTAGTTTCTGGTACTATCATTCGGGTCGGAATTGCTTAGTCGGACAAGGATGAATTGTAAGAAGGGATATGTTCTTGTACTGTACAGCATGTATTACATGCTCTTGACAGAGGGGAAGAAAGGCCGTTGTGAATAACTATGTCAAGAACGACTTATAACGTGCCGCTGCTATGAGTAACAGGAAACTTACATTTATGACGACTCGTTCGCAGAAGTCGTGATCGTGGGGTATTGGCTCGAAATTCCCACCGCTCGTATAGTTCGCTGGTGGATTGGTGCCATCGTCATCTTGGCTAGCCAACTTTGGCAGTGACCTGGAAATAAGACAAATTAGTGACACTTATGAAGACATTGATGTTTCCCTTGGTAAATGTCTTGGTTTGCTCATAGGAGATATTCATCACTCATGACAATAACGAAAGGTAGGCCTACTCGTATAGTTGGCAACTGAGCCTCTGATTTGGCACAACTTAGAAATTTTAAAGTGAAGAATCCGAGATTTTGAATGATAAATACTAAAACTTCATACACCCACGGCAATTAAAACTTGACCTTTGAACGAAACACAATCGAACAAAGGAGGAACATCTGAAGGTACTCGTGTCATTGTAACTGGGCCTCTGATCCAACACAACTAATAGTCCGACCGCCAGGTCCTGAAAATGTGACACCCCCCTAACCCAAACGGTACAGTAGGTTTATAAGTGGATTCCAACCAAATCGAACACGCTGATTCCGAATATGCCGGGAACTGGTTCCGGAAACGATGGCTTAAAGTAGAAATGAAGCTCGATGATGTTCCATTATTTCCTCTCAAAAAGAAGTATCGCTCTCAAACACAGCTCTCAAAACACCCCCCCCCCCCCCCCCCGAAACATACGAAAATAATCAATTTTTATTGGCTTTTCCCTCTGATCTATGTCTTTTTTGTACTTTTTTGTCCTACCGGCAGGCAAAAAAAAACGGCAGGCAAAAAAAAACCGAAATAAATTCCTGGATACGGGCCTACTCACTGTACATCATTTTAAATAACAACAATAATAACAGGATGTGGATGTTCATTTGCACAAGATCGTGAAGATGAGCTGCTTGAACTAGAGAAGAAAGAAATAGAAACTTTCAGAAGACAAGTTTTTCCTTTCATTTACTGAGTTCTGCACACGATGGTTTTGACAAACGTTCAAGTTTTCAGGTCAAGATTTTCCGCATTTTCATGTTGAATTTAAAAAATCTCAACATTTCCATACGGAATTGATTATGATGGCAAAATTGTCTGAACAGAACCATGAGACTGAAATTCTTAAATTCGCAGAAGTAGAAATGCCCGAATAAAATTAAAGTGATTGTGTAGATCCCCCTGATGGGTCCAACGTAAGATTACTGACGGAAATGCAGTTGAGAAATTTCGTTTTCAAGGACCTGTCTTGAAAAAACTAAACACGATTTTTTGAAACTGCGAACATCCTCAAAATACAATGGGGTTGAACAAACTAAAGCTGCGTTCAATTTAAATCCTCCTTGTCTCGGTCTTGTCTTCTTGTTACTCCCTTTTCAGGCGGACCTGAGACAGGGTCGAGACTTCAGGTTCAGGTTCATTTATTGATATTACTACTCTAGAAAAAAAATTGCACAAATCCGGCAAGCATAGAGCACGAGAATTCCGGACCTCAGAAGTCAACAAACTACTGATCTAAATACAATACAAACAATGAATAAAGATACAAGGTATGAACGCCGTCTCATAGCCACCAACCATAAGAAACTCAAACCTAAAACTAATAATGAAAAAAGACGAACGGAATGCCGGGAGACATGTATGACCATAGATCAAATCATCATTCCCCGGGTCTTGTCCGACAGGGCACTGAGAACTGTCACCTGACCGGACAAATAAAATGGCATTAAGGAGACAAAGCACTTAAATAAAAGCTGATGGGGACGGTGAACTTTAGCTGACGGGACAGAGCCAAGGCCAGTGCGAACGTGGCTTAAATGATGCCTGCTGAAAGCAAACCCAAATACACTGTACAAACAAATCTTGCAGTAATTGCTACTGTGATCAATCTTGTCTCTAAAAGGATAATCTTATCTCTAATTTGGACAAATCTTATCTTAGTAGAGATAAGGACCAGTAGCAAATACTACAGTTAATTTTATTCTTTACTCGGAGAAACGTTTTAGAGTGTACCCTTTACTTTACTTATTATTACTTCACCAAGTTACAAACGAAGAGAGTTTAGGCGTCGTGGCCCGCTGTCGATAGCTACAGAAGCATCACTCTCACCTTCCCAGTTGAACGTTGTTACTTCCATAAATATAGGAACCCTCTAGAGTAGACACCATGCGAACTTTTTTCGGTGAAGCACCAATTGACGCTGATTTCTTTGGAGATAGTGTACATGACTGTACACTTTTCACCGAGATGGGACTTGGTGTCCGAAAATGGGGAGGGGGCGACATTGAGTGCCTGCTAACGGTGGATGCAGGGCGGGGGCCCTCCCTCTTGAGTTACGGTGAGAGCCCCCTTCAATCACCAATCACCTCGTCCGAGAACTCGGCCAAAGAACAGAGGCAATAGACACACGGATTTGCAAGCATCCGTCGGAAAACAGATCTTCATTTGCTATTTCTATTATCCTCCTTCATTGCATGACTCTTCCAATGAACCACTCGTCATCACGTAACCTCACTATCTTCACATAGCACGGATATGACTCCAGCCCTTTTTTCTATTGACTGGAGCTCTCCTGGACTGCTTAGTCCAGTGCTAGCTCTTGGTGCTAGCTGCTGGAAAGCCGAGACGACGGTGCGCTTTTGCAAAGGAGGGATCTGACAGATGCCGCATTGATCCAGTTTCAGATGAGTACGGCAAGACAGTCTACGGCAATGCCCAACTCCTCAGCTTTTCTAGAGGCTACAGGAAGGGTTGCCGTAACGATAAAAAAGACGGAGGGACTTCACATGGAATAAGATGCAGTATTCTGACGTCATCGCTAAGCTTGGTCTCGCTGCATTTGAAGGAGCGCTGAGGTATTCGTTCGTAAGAGGCTGTCAATCGGAAAGATGACGAACAGAGCGGGATGAAGTTGGAAGCTTAAACATTGAAAATGACGTCACCATACTGTTTTTCTTATTGCTGTTGGGATTGTCGGTAGAATCATCAATTAAGTACGAGAAAGTCTAATTTTTGCGTAACTCAATGATCGCAGTGCAGAAAATCCAGACGGAAAAGCGTGATTGTCTCTCCGCAACATTAGTCACAGGTTAAATCGCCAACCAAAGGTGTACTAACAAATACAAGTTAAAGTCCCAGCTGCGCTTCTATAAGGCACTGAATCAATGCGTGAATCCGGTGAAAACCGGAAATTACAGAAACCATATTTCATGATTGATTGAAATGCTCGGCAGAAAGGTAGAACGAACTATCGAGTCAGATTTGATGCTGTAGTCTGCTAGGATGGAATGGTCGGCCGAAATCCGGACAAAACAGGAAATTACGAAAAAAACTAATTGCCAAATGAAATGAATACGAAGGGCCATTGCCGTGGGTAGATGCAGTGCATGGTCAAGCGAGCTGGTGAAATCCGGTGAAATCTTTCCACAATCTGGTGAGAAGAGACTTATTATTCTGTGGTAAACTTGTTCTACACGTTAGGACAAACAGCGTTGAACCGCATAATACTGATACAATCGGGTGGAAATGCTTCATTCCCTACACATGACTCATTCTATATTTCTTGATAAGTTAGGAAAAAAGAAGAAGAACCTAAAAGTGACTAATAGCCTACAGACAAAACGTTTTAAATCCTGTGCAAAATTTTACAGGAAACCAGTGCTAGGCCTTTGAGCCTATTCCTTACAGTGTCCCAAAGGAAGTGTCACCACGTAAAGGACATGGGAAGGACATATTATCATCGACAGACTGGATAGTGTGAACTGTACGTTTTCTCTCTGAAAAATTCTACAGCAGCCAAAATCATTCATAAATAACAGAAACGGAATCAACTTTTAGCGCCTTTTAGTCTGTCAATCAATCTCGCCCTCTCATTATTCAATAGGTCAAACCTGACTGATCACTGAACACGTTGAAAATCTAATAAACAAGAGCTACGAGCTCATATGGCAGTTGTTAAGGGAAGATCGCAGATTCTTGCGATATTCCCGTACATCAAGACGTCAGAGAATTTCCGCGTCCCCTCCAACCACTACCGATCGTGGCCAGGTAAGGTTCGGATCTGTAAATGGAACATATAGGGCATTTGGTATCGTCGAGCTTCGCTCGAGCCAGATCACCCGTTCTTTTTTAATGTTCCGGAAAAATCCGAAACGCTCTTTGGAATTCACACTCCCATGTCGGGTCTGGGCAGGATTCAGGAACCCTAAACAGTAGGCTACATCTAGGGTGTATGTCCTTTGTATACCACCCCAGTTTCGACTTACAACTGGGCCCTACGCGTGAAAAAAAAATCGGGAGCCCTTCAACTACCCCCCTCCCCCCGTCACAAGGTTTGGACACACCATCTTCGGCATGTGCTCCTACCACCCACCATGTTTCGATACGAGTCTGGTAACCCTGCGTTCGGAATGAGAATTTCATTAATGGAAATACTAATAGTAATATAGTTGCAACAGAAAAGGTTTGTACCTCACATAACTTTGACAAATTTGGAGTAATCAAACTGAGAAGTATTAATTATCTGGTATTCCACTCCAACTCCGCCTCCAACTCGGATCCGGCCCGGACCGCAGAATAGCGCTTCCAGGGCAATGGTTCAGGTTCAGTTAAACACTTTACTGCTTCTAAAAAAAAAAAATTGCACAAGTACGAAAAGGCCTGAACGAATCATACCGTCGAGGTTTTATAACCCAATAACCCAACCTGTTTTCCCTACCAACGCCACCCAGCGTCCGATCGATCCCGGACCCCACAGTGGCAAATCCCAGGTTTTATCAGGCGTTCAAATTTCATTCCAATCACGCCGTCCGTTTGGCCTCTTCGCGTAAGAAAGACATTTCCAGGTCCCCCTCCAACTCTGTCCCACCGTGGCTGGATGCGGTTCGGACACATAAATGGCGCTATAAAACCTAGATTCCCACGTTAATTTGTTTCCCAAAGAAACCTACTCAAATATGTGTCTTCAGACAGACGGAACCAATCTCATGACAACAACAAGTCAAACAAAATCATTATTATCGTCAATGGAAGCCGGGTGGGTTTAGACTACCGCCCGGACGACAGAAAAAGATTCATTTTGCTTATTGGAAGTGAATAAAAATGAAATGCAGGACTAGAAGTAGTTACTTTGCGATTAGGCGAGCTTTCCTGAAAACTATAAGAAGTGTATCAGTCAACACTGAGGTAGAAGTTTCCTACTATGATCGGCTTGTCCAATCTGTGAGTTCCAAGACATCTCCAGAGATGTCTGTGCGCTTATGCATGTTCAAGTATGACAACTAAATTTACAACTAGCAGAAGTGGTTCTGGATCAACTTGTACAGGAGAGGTCCAGGCAGAGCCTCCAAATTGACCTAGAAAATCTTAAAAGAAATCTGTGAAGTCCTAACTAGGTCTAACTGTTAAGAGGCAAAATCTAGTGACCTAGGACCTAGTTAGGATTCTAGAGAACTTTCCTTTTAACATTTTGGATGCCAATTTAAGAAATCGACTAAAAACGGATATGGACCGGAATGACACGGTTCAGGAGGAACGCGTTCTAAAAACGGGAACACGTACTAAAAACGGGACAAACGTACTAAGATCTGGAACACTGCACCAGGAGGAACACTACTAAAAGGGGGAACGCTGCACCGTCCTTCCTTTTTTTATTAGTTTGTTTTGGTTCCAGATCTATTACAGATCATTCCCGTGCACCTCCGCACGAGGGGAAGGGCTCCTGTTCTTTAATACGAGGATTAAAAAATACGATTTTTTTACACGAGGAAAGCGTACTAAAAACGGGAATGACCGACCTTCCTGTTTTTTAATACTTGATTCCATGTTCAGGAGAAATAAGTACTAAACACGGGAATGATAGGCCCCCTGTTTTTTAAGACTTGGGTCCATGCTGCAGCAAAAATTTCCTAAGAAACAGGGGTCCGATCATTCCCAATCTTAAAGAACAAGGGGGCCGTCATTCCCGTGTGTAGTACTTATTTATCCTGAACATGGAACAAAGTATGAAAATACAGGGGGGTCGGTTATTCCCGTTTTTAGTACGCGTACCTCCTGCACCGTTTCATTCCGTTCCATTCCCGTTTTTAGTCGATCCCCAACTTTGAGGTCACGTGATTCGAAGTTGGCAACCACTCACGTAAAGACATGACAAACCAGCAGAACACCAGAGCAAAACAACTCTAGAGAGTAATGCGGAGACCTATCCTTCCCATGCATCTAAAATGGGCCTTGAGTGGCAGCGCCGCCCAGCTCGATTTGTTCGCTGCGTGCAGTGAGGGGACGTAGAAATTCTAGCCAGCGCTCGTTAACGATTGGTCAGAGCAGAATAATTTTGCTCTGCGATTGGTTGAGTTTCGATAGGGATGTTCGTATCCACTAGTGGAGCTAGTGTTGCTGCGATTTGACTGTGTGTCACTTTTCCAAAGTTCGCGCATTACGCGCATTACCATAGAGTTATTTTGCTGGCGAAAAACACCAGATGTGCTCCCGAAAACTACCTGGCCACAGTATGACTTGACTACTGGTGAATAATTATCGCTGACTTATCGACGAAGATGAAGGAAGGATATTTTGCCCTTAAACTGTTCACCGCCAACCGATACGCCTCGTACAAGACACTTCCAGCAGAATATGAAGACAATCCCAGAAATTAAAGCAATCTTTCAGCAAGAAACAAAAGCAATAGCGTACAACTTCTTGTCAAACCCCCTGTGGAACTCTTTGGCGTAACAGTCCTTACCGAGGTGACAGCGAAGATTGAAACAACAAATGCTCTCATGAGAAGAGCTGACAGTGGCTGAAAAGAGGTAACCTGGAAAACTAGCTAGATGAATGAATCCGTTCTCAACTTCCAGACCGTAAGCATCTGCGACTTCAACATGCCACACAGCCTTGTTGACAGAGACTGCGGTTTCGGGTAGAACTTTCAAGGTAAGACCCAGCATTACAGTCAACACCTTTACCTTCCAGGACGTTGATGATCAGTATCCAATCCACTGAAGCCAAAGACCGCTGCCATGTCCTGCCACTATGCACAGGGCTCACTAACAGCAACGAGGTAACCATCGTCGACTAATCGATTCCATGAAACAATTAATTGCTTCTACTGACACGAAATGAATGAACAAAGGCACGTTTCACTTATGTGTGGTCCTTTGACGCTACTCCCGGTCTGTTTATACAACATCGTCGACTCTCTGTGTTCCACTGCCGAGTGTGTATTTTCCTCGGGAATAATTGGAAGAACGACATTTTTTTTTTCGAAATGCGGAATTACGCCTGATGGTCACGCCCCTTTTTATCGGCACCACGCTTTTGCTTATTTCATTTCCCATCTGCTGGACGGACACGCTCGGCGAGCTTTCCTCGAAATCATTAGGTAAAAGCGAACTTTGTCCAACGCCCCAGACATTCCAGAAGATTCTACAGATAGTGAACAATATTAAGAATGAGACTGAGATACAAAAATGGTCAAGAGAGTTTGGTAAAGTCGAATAGTGTCACGCAACAGATCGAATAGAACAGACCAAGAGTAGTGTGGAAACCCCGAGGAAATAGTGCCTCCACTGTAAAAAAAACCTCTCCGCTTTCACATAACTCGAATTGTAGCACTTTGCATTCTAGCATTTTAATCCTCCATCGTATTCTAGCTCTCCGAATTCGAAATAAAAATCTCTGAAATCGGTGATGCACAACTACGACGTAGGAGAGACTTTTTACAGAGAAATAGTTGAATACCGGTCCGCACAAGTCACGACAGTCGACTGATCGAACCGAGAGACGCAACCACCAACCGAAACAGTATCGATGACTTTCGACATGAAGTATTCATAGCTGCTTTGACAAGCTTTGGAGTGGTCAGAGGTCCGTTAGAGATAATTGCTACGGAAAAATTCTGACCTAAGTTGAGAATGAGGAGACAGCTTCAAAGAGCAGCTTGTCGAATAGCCCTGTATGATGAAATACCAAGTGCAAGAGACAGGAGTATTTTAATTCTTGCCCGAACCTCCGACTTTTAAAAAGGAAGTTCTTCCTTCCTCATGAATGAGTTTCCGAGATTGCCAGGCACAGGAGCCGAGGGGGTGGGGGGGGGAAAATAGCCGTAGCTGCCTAAAGTCTTACTTATGCTTCGTGAAGGGCTTGATCGAAAATCTTTTTACTCACCAAAAATATGTCAGGACTTACGCCAAATTTGTTTCGTAACGTTATAGCTTCCCAAGAGAGCCGAGAAAAAGGTTTCGCCCTTCCGATAGGAAACAGTGACATGAGGGCAATTCCGGCGTTCTCTAGGACTCGCTTTCCAAAATGCAAAACGAGAATCCGCCGAGCGCAAGAACTAACGGAAAGTCACTGCGCCTTTACAACTTCTCGCTGTTTGCCAAATCCGCTTTCCACGTACTCTACTCACTTTTCGCGATCACTTTCCAACAACAATGGAGCAGTTTTGCCCGCAGTTCCAGACCACCAGAATCGCCCTCTGAAAACAGCTAGTGGAGCTCGCTCGAAGTCAAATTTAGGTTATGTAAATTATGCAAAAGAATAATTTGATTACCTAAATAACAATGATACAGAAAGTGTTCATGTTGAGTCTTAAAGGACCCCTTACATCGTCCCTAGCTCTCCTACAGAAATTATAATCCTTACAAACCCATGCTCTTCGCTATTGTTTTGTTCTGCGCCTACGTCTTTTTACCGCTTTTCGGCCGAGCCGAGTTTACCTATCAAGCAGTGTAAACTTCGCTTCAATTCTGCGAAAACTCATTCAAGAAGAATGGAAGTTCAGTCAAACTCGAAAATATTACTTTTCGTTTGGCACACTTGGTAGACGAACAGGACTAATTTGTAAATGATATTATGCTTTACCCCACAAATTCAGACACTTTTCCTTTTGCGTGGTCTTTTTTTTTTTTTTTACCATTTCCCGCACAGCTTTCAAATATTTTGTGTCGAACCTTCGTAAAGTGGGAAGTCTGGACAGAGTTAAGAGCCGTCAATTAGAACATCGCTAATTCACATGACAAGTGTTGGCATTTCTGATAAGCGACCCTTTTATTGTGAAAAGATCATTTCTATTATGATCTGTGAGAAGATAAAAATGGAAAGAAATATAGTGATATGACAGCAAGAAAGAAAGTGACAGCAAAAGGCTCCAGCCAAGTGAAGACTGACGTAGCTTTCTAAGTTCTTCGTGGGACCAAGAATCTATAATACTGCTCTTGCAATGAATTAACTACACTGTAAAAAGCCTCTCCTACATCGGACAGTGCTTGTACATCACCGAATTAGGCGATTGTTATTCCAAATTCGGAGAGTTAAAATTTCTGAGAGTTAATATCCGATATAGGATTAAAACGCTCGAATGCAAAACACTGCAGACTAGGATTACTTAATCTGCAGTATTTTGCATTCTAGCGTTTTAATCCTGTATCGGATTTTAACTCTCCGAATTCGAATATTAACTCTCCAAATTCGGAATAAAAATCATCGAATTCGATGATTTGCAACCACTAAAGTCCAATGTAAGATAGACTTTACAGTGTAGCGATAAGCCTTCAGTTTGTAATTAGGGTTTACAGTATCTCCAAGTTCAAGATTGATGGGGCTAGTATATAATATATAAGGGTAAGTGTAAATATTAATTTCTCTGAAAAACAGACAAATACATAAAAATGTAAATACGCATTCGTGTTCTAGTGTAATTTTTATTTTATATTCAAATAACGTATACAACGGATACGTCAGCTACGATTCTTCATCAGCAATATATCAGCCCTTTTTGGCAAGGGTCCTCGTCAGGCTGTCAATCTTCAGGGTCAACGTCTGGGAAGGAAACAAACCTGTAATAAATAACTGAAGTTTCTACCGACTATAAATCTCTTATTAGGGCAAATTACTTTCAAATACCATTGTAAGGAAAAATCTAGTCCTGAGATTGAATATTGTCATTGGGCAATGACAGGAAAGGCTTTTTTTCTAAAACCCTTTCCTGTCATGACTACTTTTTCCTTACCATGGTATTTGAAATTAATTTGCCCTAATAAAATATTTATAGTCGGTTGAAGCTTCAGTTATTTATTACAGGTTTGTTTCCTTCCCCGACGGTGACCCTGAAGATTGACGGCCTGACGAGGACCCTTGCCAAGAAGGGACAAAATATCGCTGATGAAGAATCGTTGCTAACGTATCCTTTGTATACATTATTTGAATATATGTTTCAAAATCAGCTTGGGCTCAAGTAATATTTATAAGTTTTATTTTATATTAATTTAGTACCGTATCTAGACTTTGCAAGATTACTTCAGTCTGTCTTAATTTGTGTGACAGAAATGAACCTGAACTTGAGTGTAGGCGAGAGTGTAAACCATGTATTTATTCATAGTTAAAGTTTCACTAAAGGGATCATTTGCGCAGCCGTTCTTGTCGGGAGCCCGTCCATACTCTCATCGTCACTAAGAGAGCTTGTTGTAGAACAATTGAAAATCCCTCAAGAGAGTCAAAATGTTCAGTGAATAAAAAAAAATACACATAAATATCCTGGTTTTTCACTTAAACTTTATTTTTTTACAAAAACTACTATGTGGTAGAACCTTTCTCTCTCAGTCCTTGTGAGAAGTCCGACTCTGCAATGCCCAACATCTCTAACGTTCCACACAGTATCCCTATGGCGGTAATGCAAAAATAATGGTATTAATCTTTCATTTCGCATTTTACATTTTCCTTTCACAGTGTTGCATGCTTTTGCTCTTTAGCCAAACCCAGTCTTCCCATGGAGCATATTTTCAATTAAGGCCAGTGTTTCCACTTCTGTTTTTGAAAAATACCAAACCCAAATTCTGGTAGAAAAATCCCTAAAAATCCCTTTTTCTTCAAAGAATAATTCCTTGATAAATCCTTCTCCTGAGACAACCTAAGAACACGTGGCTCGATAATGCCCGCTAAGGCTCAAGAATTCTACTGGTTATAAACAATAGACTTAAAATTGTTCGAATTTCAAGAAATATAAACAACAAAACTTTCAAATCCGTCTTTTTTTTTACTGAAAAAATTCTGCTACTTCCCATACAAATTACACAATTTAATGTGGCTCACCAAAAGTTCAAGTTCCCTTCCACCAAATGAGAATGGACTATTACGAAAGGCGCCCCAGGAGAAATTTATGAGACCAGCGTGTATTTATGGGATTCCTGTAAGGATTACGATACCTATGGTACCATACATATGTACGTCTGTATTTGACAACCCGATTTATCTTCAAAACATGCCTAAAAACCTCTGTTATGCTAAAATACAAAGATTTCTGTACAAAACCAAGTAATTGTAAATTAATTTCTAAGCAAAACCCTTGAGTGAAAAAGAATCGTGTAGCCTACTCATGGCGATCGTGAAAAAGTAAATTTTGCATAAAAGTATTTTGTGCACATTGCGGTTAAGATGAGTTCTTTAAGGGATGGTCGGGTCGAAGAAGTAACGATGTCTAACCCAATGATGTCAAGTTTCTTATGCTCCAGCGAATCATCCTAGCACATCTGGAAGTACCTTAACTCACGACTACCGGAATTCCGGACACCCCCATACAGCTCCCCCCCCCCCCTGGGTACCCGAATACGGTCCGATTCTGTCACTGATGCACCTAGGACTTGTGCATGTACTTCCCACCAAGTTTCATCCTGATCGCTCAACTCTATGCGTGTCACAAGATTTCCGGTTCTCAAATCTGCCCCCCCCCCGCCCCCGTTCATCGGATCCGGTCCTGAACTGAAATGTGACATCTGAGACATGAGGTCTTTCAAGATATCAAGTTTCACTAAGATCCTAAAACCCGTTCGAAAGTTATACATGCCACTAATTTCCGGATTCCGCCGGGTTCCCCTCCTCCCACGATGGTTGAATCGGAAAAGTGACTGTTTCCAAGTAAATCTCGCCAGGTCCCTGATATGCCTGCCAAGTTTTGTTGTCCTAGTCCACCTGGAAGTACATAACTACGGATCGCCGGAATTCCGGAGCCCCCCTCCAACTCCCCCCATAGTGTCCGGATCCGGTCCAGTTCTGTCAGTGAGATCTAGAGCTTGTGCTTTTTCTTCCCTCCAAGTTTCATCCCGATCGCTCCACTCTGAGAGTTTCATACGATTTCCAGTCCCAATCCCCCCCCCCCCCCCCCGATTTCATCGAATCCGGTCCGGACTTGAAATGGGACATCTGAGACACGAGCTATTTCCAGATATAAAGTTTCATTAAGATCTGATCACCGTTCGAAAGTTATGCATGCCTCTATTTTCCGGATTCCGCCATCTCCCCACGATGGTCGGATCGGACAAGTGACTGTTTCCAAGTTTATCGGGCCGGGTCCCTGATATACCTGCCAAGTTTTGTTGTCCTAGTCCACCTGAAAGTACGTTAACTACGGATCGCCGGAATTCCGGAACCCCCCTCCAACTCCCCCCATAGTGTCCGGATCCGCAGTTCTGTCAGTGATGTATCTAGAGCTTGTGCTTGTTCTTCCCACCAAGTTTCATCCCGATCGCTCCGCTCTGAGAGTTTCATACGATTTCCGGTCCCCCTCCGCCTCCCCCCCACCAGATTCATCGGATCCGGTCCGGACTTGAAACGGGACATCTGAGACACGAGTTATTTCCAGATATCAAGTTTCATTAAGATCTGATCACCCGTTCGAAAGTTATGCTTGCCCCTATTTTCAGGATTCCGCCACCTCCCCCTCCCCCCACGATGGTCGGATTAGGCAAGTGACTATTTCCAAGTTAGTTTGGTCGGGTCCCTAATATGGCTGCCATGTTTCATCGTCCTAGCACTTCTGGAAGTACCCTGACTCGAGATGAGTGGTCTGACCGACCGACCGACAGACAGACATACCGAAAAGTGATCGGTATATGGCACTTGAGAGGGAGCTGCAAGTGCCATAAAAAAACAGAAGAAAACTTCGAGGCGTTTGCCAGAAATGCGAAAACAATCAAGACCAAAGGTTTCGACGGGATCCCAAAAATCTAGAATTTGATTCAAACATTGGGTCATGTCTTCGCCATTCACTCTCCGTCAGGTTCCTTGAATATTTTTACCGTTAAAATAAAGTTCAAAACTGAATTCAGCATGTCTCCTTGCCCCGATACCGAATCTCTAATCGAATTCAGAAACAACTCTGAACTTCAACCAAATTTCCAGTTTCAGCCGAATTCGTGATGAACTTCGACCAGCAAGAAAACTAAGTTCACATATGGATTCAGCGGAGCTCCTTACCCCCTCAATGAATATCTTAATAGCTTATAAAACATGCACGTTTTTACCGTAAATTCGAAATCCCTCCTCTGCCTCTAAAGATAGGACTAAAGAACCCATCTCCGAGCTAGACCTGTACTTTACCAGTGAATCCTCATTGAACAACATCCTCGTTTGAAGATTATATATCAACCCCTTCGACCTTCGACTATACTAGATTGTTATGGAGACATGTAACACAGAATAAACAAATGAATGTCGGCATCCACGTGCAGAGCTATACTAGTTTGAGAATAACGGGGTAGGGACTTGGCCAAAAACTGGTGACAAATTTTGTGTCCGGTTTTCGCCGGATTCTGGGTGAACTACTTGTCCGGCAAGAAAATAATGCTCATATTGGGATTCAGCATGTCTCCTTACCCCTACATCGGTTATCTCAATAGCTTTTAAAACATATTTGTTTTGCCACTTAGTTAGAAACCCCCTCCCCACCCCTAAATGTAGGGATACAGAGCCCATCTACGAACTCGACCTTACTGTTGACTAAAAGAATCCTCACACTCAAAATATCTCATTCCCTTAGAGAGTTATAGTGCGCATAGACGGACAGACGGACAACTTTGCGATATCATAGGTATCCCTCCACTTAAGTTCTGGGATCCCAAAATTAAAGAATGAGGAAACAAGCAAACAAAACGCGCTTCAAAAGTGCCCCTACAATTATTGTGAAGTTCAAGGATTTTTCCTTGAGACACAAAAGATTCAAAAATCTCCATTTTAATACTGAAAATCCGTAATATCGCAATTATCCCTGAAAAAATCCCTTACTCCTCTTTAGAAAAAAAAATTCCAGAGGAAGGCCTGGAGATCTCTCTCCCTCGAAGTGGAAACGCTGATTAAGACTCGTCACGCTTCGTTTTGTGATTGGTCCAGTCGGAGGGACGGACTATACACAAACCAATCAGAAACAATGTTTATTCGCGATGATAGTCAAGATTGCACGTGACTGACTTTCACTAATGGAGAGACATGGCGACAGATAAGTTAATCCACAGAAACTTATCCGTTTTTTCTTCGGAGGAACGCGGAATCTATTAACTGGAACTAGTAAGTTCTTTATCGAACCTTTAAAGAACAAGTCACATTGGATACAGCCCAGTATTCTAACATATCCAACCCCTTTGAAGGCTTCGCTTTCAGATAATTACGATACGATTCTGTCGTTTTTAGCTGCGCTGTCTCCGAACAGGAACATTGAAAATGAGTTAACCTGTTTTCTGACCAATGAACTCCCCCCAAACTGTAACCTGGTGCCTCCTCTGTCATGAAAGGCGAATGCAAAAAAGGTGCAGTGCAGTTAGGTTTAATGAAACTCGAATTCCGGAACCTCACAAATACAGTATGATCGCTCTGCTAGTTGTTATAAATAAGAAAGAAATAAACTCAGTTGGTTTATTCCTTGTACTCATTATTTAGCCTCATACTAACGAAAGAGGGGTTATTCTAGCGTTGCGGAATCGGGATTAGATAGCCTGCAATTGACAACCTGAAAGAAGTGAGTGCATGTGTACTTTTTCGTTGTTTGTGACACTTTTTCTTATACATTTTAAAGATATTCAAGGGTTAAAACAACATTTATAAGTATGTTTTGAGCCCGTCTTCGAACAATCCCTCTTACAGATTACTGCTTCAGCATTTGTCCGTAATCGTTCCATTCCTTCTCATTTCCAAGGTGTCGAAATTTCTGTCAGTTTTCTTCACCCTACCGGCACAACGCTCATTAAAACACGGTCTTGCAAGTTTCTCGATGTTTCTCAACGAAACCAAGGGGGCTGAGAAAAGCTGAACACGAAGGTATACTCATTATCCGGCACCCGGTGTACACAAATGCTCCTTGAGCCCAAGCTGACTGGGAAACATATGTTCAAAATGAACCTGCAATGATTGCAGATTCGTTTCTTCCCAACGTTGTCCCTGACGTTCAACAGCCTGGCGAGGACCCTTGCGAAGAAGGGTCGAAATATCGTTGCCAAAGCATCGTAGCTAACGTATCCATTTTATGCTTTGTCTGAATACTCGGTGTACACTCATTCCCGGCTCCCTCTAGGCAGGGGCGTCACTAGCCTTTTGCCTTTGGGGGAGGGGGGACGTCCGGTTTGTGCCGACGGACTAAACAAATTTGCCGACAAAACACGCCGTTTCCGCTTCGCGCCAACGGCGTACATTTCCCGCCAGCTGAATAGAACCAGTTTAGAACTAACTATAATCAATCACTTGAGATTATTCGTTTAATGCAATTTCGTATATTATCTTTGGCTTTTCATTTCGCAAAAAAAAAAGAAAAGGCGAAGTAAAAACGACTTTTCACATAACAAGGTAAAGTAAGCGCTGCATGCGAAATTTTTTCAATCTGCCTTTTTTCCGGAAAAATTTTGCTATACATACCATAAAAGTTCTAGCTTTAATTATGTTTCAAACCCCCAAGAATTTGAATCCTTAAACGCCAACTAAATGAAACATCGTTCTTCCAAACAAAGAATACTACAAAATGTGCCGCAGGCGAAAATTTGTGCAAAACTAACTGTAATGCATCGGTTGAGATTGTTCCTTTAGTGTAAATTCGTATACTTAAATTAACATATTCGGCTTTTCGTTTCAGCTTTCATTAAAAAGTGAATCTTCCATCGACTTTATCCAGAAAGTTGAACTAAGCGCCGCATGCGAAATTTGTTAAATCTGTAGTTTTTCCGGAAAAATTTACGCCAGACAAATCTTTGCAGAATTTGATTTCTCAAGTATAAAAAGCATCCGATATGCCGAAAAGAATACGGACGCCAGACAGAAGCATTCAGAGTTTGATTTCTCCCGTGTTTTGCCCGACAAGGCTGTAAAGATCTTTATTTCTTACGTGTATAGAAGCCGATGTGCCGACGAAACTTAAACTTTCGGGATGCGCCCAATAAACGTGTACAGAGTTTGATTTCTTACGTTTAAAAAGAACCCGATGTGTCGACAAGAATACCGACGCCCGACAAAACCATACGGTATTTGATTTCTTCTGTATCTTGCCCGACTAGACTGTGCAGAACCTGATTTCCTACGTGTAAAAAAAAAAAAACCGTTGTGCCGACGAGACTTGAACTTTCCGGGTGCGGCCGACGAAGTTTGCAGAATTTGATTATTACGTCTAAATAGATGTGACGACGAGTCGATCGACGCCCGACAGAACCATGCAAAGTTGTATTTCTTCTGTATTCCTTATGTATAAAAAGAACTCGATCTCCCAACGAGAATACCGAGACCCGGTAAAAGCATTCAGAATTCGATTTCTTCTGTGTTTTGTCCGACAAATGTTCGTAGGATCGGCCAACGAGTCGACCGACGCAGCTCCGACAAACAAGTGAACTTTCGCCGGGCTTCGCCCGACGAAAGTACTTTCTCAAGACCTTTGGGGGGGGAGCCCCCCCCCCCCATAGTGACGACCCTGTGTACGGGTTTAGGGAGTGAGTAGGCCTATACCCTCAGATGAAAACAGCCACGAAGGGATTGTTGTTACAACATATAGGATAGAAAATCTTGCAGCAAATGGGAGAGAAGATGGTACCACATTGGGATAGAAAGTGTATCTACTGCGCGAGGGGTTGCCCACATACGATTGTAGTGTACAGAAAGTGTCCGGTGCTGGCAACGGCTGACAGCTGCTGGCACCGGTTGCCACGTGTCAGAACATTCAATTAGCATGTTTAGAAGCGGGATCACCTACTTTATGGCCGGCACCACTAGTTTCGTCCGGTGCCGCCCAGGGCCGGGAAAGGGTGCACAGAAGGTTCCGAGAAGATGGTAACCCTCGCTACTGCGACTTGCTTTCACGCACGATCAGGTTCTGGTCATGATTTATGTTCGTTTCGTATTTACTGTTTGTTAGTTTGTGTTTTATTTGTATTGTTAGTTAGTGTTTATTTTTCCAATTCCCGCCAGTGTTAGCGTAGTGCTATTAGGGTTGAAATAAAATTGATTGATTGATTGATTCGTCTACGCCTTAACCGAGAATCATAGCTTCTGATCATAATCCGTTCTTGGTGGGAAGTATGCTACTGTTTCCTTACTCACCCTCCAGCAACCAAAATCATCTGCATCGTGCATCTATTCCTCAGTCCGGGTTCAGTAATGCCATCTATCCAAGATATTTCCGGGAAACTTACTAAGAGAACCGGGAGACTTCTAAGAGAACTGCCGCACGACGTCACTAGCTGACAACTTCACTTCCACTAGACAACAACTTTTTCTATGAAACACAGCCAAACAGAATTGTTTCCGAAAGTGAAGCCAAAACGAAACTCAGTTACAACTAAGGATGGGGTGTTGGAACTTCCGAACTTGATTACTCAAAGAATTCAAAACATCGACTAAATATTTGGCCAGCAGAGACCAATCTTCCTAATGTGTTCGGGAGGTCTTTTTGGAACAGAACCCAGCGCCAGTTTTTTATGTCTTTGCATCACTAGTCTATAAATAATAAAGCCCTCTGTCTGTCACGCCATTATGCTGATGGGTGCAAAGAAAAAGAATATGCAGATTCTGGCATTGGTCTCGAAAAGTTACTGTTGGAATCGCGCTTATCGTATCGGTTCAGAAAACTTAGGTGTTTCGAGATTGTACGAAAAAAGAAACGAGTGCTTAATCAGCTAGTACAGCTACTCGAAAGTTTGGAAGACCAGACGATCCAATTAATTAAGGAACCACAAAGGAAAATCAGCACTGGCTACTGTTTTTTGTTGTTTTTTTTTCTCTTTTTTCTTCATTGTAATGAATGAATGAATGAATGAATGAATTTATTACATGCAGCCTTGTAATAAGGCATTTGCACAGTACGTACAAAAAAAAAGGTAAATGAGCGTTTTGTCCTCTGCTTTTACAACTTGTGTGTAGAGAAGAACATTTTTTCATGATGCATTATTTTATAACTTTAACAAAATAGCACACTCCTATATTCAGCATTGAGATTTGGGGTCAGAAAAATTATGTGTTCTGTGAGGTCGTACGAAAGAGAATCGTCTGGGAAAACGAACATGCCTTTCTCAAAGTGGTAACTGTTGATATCTGCCAAATCAGCTTGATCAGCGATTTGAAAGTCTGGAAAACCAACGCCTTCGAGATTGGTCACACTGGGCTCATTTCCTGGCTTTTTGGGTTGTAAAAGTAGAAAAAAGAAAAAGAAGAAGATACAACTAATTCTGAATGTTGTCGTTTTAAATTCAGGATTAGAGCAAAACAGCTTGAATAATTATGTTATAGAAAGTGAGACCCGTATCCAGGAATTTATTTGGGGGGGGGGCCTGTGGGTCGGAGAAATCACAAAAAAGACATAGATCAGAGGGAAAAGCCTGTACAAATGATTATTTTTGTTTGTATTGGGGGGGGGTGAACCCCCTACCCCCCCTGGCTATGGCTCTGATAGGAGCCCCAATTGGCCCCTAATTGCAGTGTACTCATTATCCGCAAGCTGCCACAAAGCCCATCAAGCTCACGTCCCCTAGGGATTTTCAGTTGTTTGTCGAATAGGCGGCTTTTTGAGCCCAAACTCTTTGTTCCGAACAACATCAGTTCCAAAAAGGCCAACTTCGCGGATATTTGGCCCGGCGTCGAAAGAAGACGATGTAATTGGCGTTATCTACGCTACTGGACGAATGAATGAAGATAAAGGAAGAAGAATTTATTGCGAAATCTCGAGCCACGGCATGCGAGAAAATTAAATGCTTTAAACTTCTTGAAGTCATAATTTCCGATATCTGTCAAATCAGATTCTTTTTGGAGGCAGGGTAATGTGAAGTTGACTAAACTGTTTTTGGGATCCCAAAACGTAAGTGGAGGGATACCTATGACATCGCAAAAATTGTCCGTCCGTCCGTCCGTCTGTCCGTCCGTCTGTAAGCACGATAACTCTTGAAGGGAAAGAGATATTTTGATGAAACCTGGTGTGAGGGTTCGTTGGGTCGTCGGACCAGTCAAGTTCGTAGATGGGCTTTGTAGCTCTACATTTAGGGGTGGGGGAGGGGATTCAAATTAAGGGACAAACAAAATGTTTTGAAACAGCTAATGTGATAGTCGATTATGGGGTAAGAAGACATGCTGAACACGATGGTGAAAACCATTTTGTCATCGGACAAGTAGTTCCCCCCCCCCAAACCGGAAAGTTTGTTGAAAGTAAAAGTCTTATTTGAAATTGATTAGATGTTCGATTTAGGGGTAGGAAGACATGGTGAAGACGATGGTGAAAACTATTTTTTCGACGGACAAGTATTTTGCCCGGAATCCGGCCCAAACCGGAAAGTTTGTTGAAAGTAAAAGTTTTATTTGAAGTTGATTAGATGTTCGATTTAGGGGTAGGAAGACATGCTGAAGACGATGGTGAAAATTATTTTCTCGACGGACAAGTATTTCGCCCGGAATCCGGCCCAAACCGGAAAGTTTGTTGAAAGTAAAAGTTTTATTTGAAATTGATTAGATGTTCGATTTAGGGGTAGGAAGACATGCTGAAGACGATGGTGAAAACTCGACGGACAAGTATTTCGCCCGGAATCCGGCCCAAACCGGGAAGTTTGTTGAAAGTAAAAGTCTTATTTGAAGTTGATTAGATGTTCGATTTATAGGTAGGAAGACATGCTGAAGACGATGGTGAAAACTATTTTCTCGACGGACAAGTATTTCGACCAGAATCCTGCCCAAACCGGAAAGTTTGTCAAAATTAAAAGTTTTATTTGGAGTTGATTAGATGTTCGATTTAGGGCACGAAGACATGCTGAACACTTATGTGAAAACAAGTTTCTACCCGGACATGTATAGTTCGTCCGGAATCCGGCCAAAACCGGAAAACTGTTGGAAGTCAAAGTTTTATTTCTAGTTGATTAGATAAGCTATTTAGGGGTAAGAAGAGATGCTGAGTCCCTGTATGACAATCATATTTTACCCGGACACATAGTTCGACCGGAATCCGGCTGGAATCGGAAAATTTGTTATAAGCTAAATTTCTATTTGAAGTTGATAAGATGTTCATTACTGGGGAAAGAAGATACCCTGATTTCGTGTTTGAGCTTTCTTTTTTCGCCGGACAAGTAGTTCTGGAGTTCGGCCGGAACCGGGAAATTAGCAGAAGTGGCAGGAAGTTTTCGTCAAAACAGATATGATAGGGGTAAACACGCATGCTGAATCCAAATCTGAACTTGGTTTTCTCAGGTGATTAGCTATTTTGCCTTAATCTGTTTCTGAATTTTAATTGTAAAAATGTTCAAGGAGTCTGGCGAAGACTGGATCTGGCTAAGACAAGACCCTGTTGTCCGGATCAGATATTGAATTTTTGGGATCCCATCGAAACCTTTGGTCTTGTTATTATTACCGTATGGCGGTTCCATGAGGAATTAATAAACAAATCGAGTAAGAGATCAAAAGGTCTGTGTGTGGTAGTGGTTCAAAGTTGGACTACGAATCATTTTTTCGTCAGTACAATAGAGCCACTTCTCTAAATTTCGATCAGTTGTTGTCCGACTCTAAACCAGTCAAACGCAAACAACTAGATCTACGTGGCCGAGGCAACGTGAGGTGTTGTTACTAAGCGATACTTTGGTTTAGTTGCTATTGTAGCTCTTTTTTTTACTTCTTTTCCATTTTCCTAAAATCACCTGAACGAAGAAATTGAACATTTTTATTTTCAAATCGTGGAATTATCTTTTATTAACACGTGTATTTTTCCCTAACGGCCTAAATCTTAGTGCCTAGTCACACTGGGCTCAAAACGCGGCCTATTTGACAAACAACTGAAAATCCCTAGGGGGCGGGAGATTTTATGGGCTTTGTGGCACCTTGGGGATAATGAGCAGACTGCATTTAGAGGTAAATTAGGGTTCCTGCAACATAATTATACGCGCTGTTTTGCTCCAATTGATCTCTTGAATTTAAAACGACAACATTCAGAATTAGATGTATCCTGTTCTTTTTCTTTTTTCTACTTTTGCAACCCAAAAAGCCAGGAACTGAGCCCAGTGTGACCAAGCTCTTAATCATAGACAGTGGAATGATAAACACGACCGAAATCTAGTGGCAAGCAACAATAGGCCTAGATGGCAGCATTTCCGAACCCGTAAGAATTTTTATGGCACTTGAGCTTACTCAAGTGCCATATAGCGATTGTTATTTCTGTCCGTCAGTCGGTCTGTCGGTCTGTCGGTCCCGGTTTTGCTAGTTCGGGCACTTCCAGATAAGCTAGGACGATGAAACTTGGCAAGTATATCAGGAACTGGACCAGATTAAATTAGAAATTGTCGCTTCCTCGATCCGACCATCTGGAGGGGAGTGGAGGGAAGGGGGAATCCGGAAAAAATAGGAAAAATGAGATATTTTAAGCTTACGAACGGGTGATCGGATCTTAATGAAACTTAATACATGGAAGGACTTCGTGTCTCAGACCCTCCATTTTAAATCCAGACCGGATCCGGTGACACTGGGGGGAGTTAGAGGGGGAAACCGGAAATCTTGGAAAACACTTAGAGTGGAGGGATCCGAATGAAACTTGGTGGAAAGTACAAGCAAAAGTCCTAGATACGTGACTGATATAACCGGAACGGATCCGCTCACTTTGGGGGAGTTGGGGGGGGGGAGAAGTCCGAATTTGTAGTGATCCCGCGAGTTCCGTGCTTCCTGATGTGCTGGGACGATGGAAATTAATAGGCATGTCTGGGACCCGACCAGCTTAAATAGGAAATCATCAATTCCCCGATTCGACCATCTGGGGGGGGGGGGGGAGTGGAGGGAGGGTGAAGCCAAAATTTGAGGTATTTTTAGCTTGCGAACGGGTGATCGGATCTTGATGAAAAATGATATTTAGGATGACCTCGTGTCTCAGACACCTCACTTTAAATCCGGGCCGGATCCGATGACACTGGGGGGAGTTGGAGGAGGGAACCGGAAATTTTGAGAAACGCTTAAAGTGGAGGGATCGGGATGAAACTTGGTGGGAAAAACAACCACAGGTCTTAGAAACGTCATTGACATAACCGGACCAGATAAGGGCACTGTGGGGGAGTTGGGGTGGGGAACCGGAAATTTTGAGAAACGCTTAAAGTGGAGGGATCGGGATGAAACTTGGTGGGAAAAACAACCACAGGTCCTAGAAACGTCATTGACATAACCGGACCGGATCAGGGCACTGTGGGGGAGTTGGGGTGGGGAACCGGAAATTTTGAGAAACGCTTAAAGTGGAGGGATCGGGATGAAACTTGGTGGGAAAACAAGCACAGGTCCTAGACACGTCATTGACATAACCGGACCGGATCAGGGCACTGTGGGGGAGTTGGGATGGGGGTCCGGATTTCTAGCGATCCCGCGAGTTCGGCATACTTCCTGGTGTCCTAGGGCGATGAAACTTGGCAGGTATGTCAAGGATCCGAACAGATTGACTTGAGAACAGCCGTTTCCCCGACCAAACCATCGTGGGGGGAGTGGGTGGATGGGGAGTCCGGAATCTAGTGGCGTGCATAACTTTTGAACGGGTGATCGGATCTTGATGAAAATTGATATTTAGGATGACCTTGTGTCTCAGACACCTCACTTTAAATCCGGGCCGGATCCGATGACACTGGGGGGAGTTGGAGGAGGGAACCGGAAATTTTGAGAAACGCTTAAAGTGGAGGGATCGGGATGAAACTTGGTGGGAAAAACAAGCACAGGTCCTAGACACGTCATTGACATAACCGGACCGGATCCGATGACACTGGGAGGTGTTGGAGGAGGGAACCGGAAATTTTGAGAAACGCTTAAAGTGGAGGGATCGGGATGAAACTTGGTGGGAAAAACAAGCACAGGTCCTCGACACGTCATTGACATAACCGGACCGGATCAGGGCACTGTGGGGGAGTTGGGGTGGGGGTCCGGATTTCTAGCGATCCCGCGAGTTCGGCATACTTTCTGATGTCCTAGGGCGATGAAACTTGGCAGGTATGTCAGATATCCGAACAGATTGACTTGAGAACAGCCGTTTCCCCGACCCGACCATCGTGGGAGGAGTGGGTGGATGGGGAGTCCGGAATCTAGTGGCGTGCATAACTTTTGAACGGGTGATCGGATTTGAATGAAACTTGTCTGGTGAGCTATCGCCTCGGACGTTCAGTGTCACGTCCGAGTCGGGTCCGATACCTGTGGGGATGGGGGGGGGGGGGGGTGGAAAACTCAAGAAACTCTAAAAGTAGAGGGATTGGGACGAAACTTAATGGATGGAACAAGCATTAGGCCTAGATGAAATTGAGGGAGCCAGATGGTTTCGGGGCTCTGTGGGGGGAGTGGGAGGGGGTTTCCTGGAATTCCGGTAGTCGTGAGTTAGAATAGTTCCAGATGTAAAGCGACAACGAAACTTTGCAGGCATATTAGCGACCCGAATTATCTTGACACAACATACCCCCGGAAACTTCCGTTCCTAGATCCGAGCATTTTTGGGGGAGCAAGAGAAGAGAAATATGGACTTCTATAAATTGCGAACGAGTGGTCTGATTCGAGTGAAACTTCATGGGTGATACGAATCGATGGCCTCGACATGTAAAACATGCGTTCGAACCATATGCGACCACGATTAGAGGAATGGGGGTGGGGGGACTTTTGACATGCACAAAAACCAAACGGATGGACCGAATGAGATGCAATTCGACAGTGCCGAGCTTATGCGGCCTAGATTTGTTATTTGGCGTCTGGGCCGGATTCGGCCAAGGTAGGGGGGGGGGGGGTACTGGAAACTTGCAGATAGGATATGCTCCAATTTCAGTCAAACTTGATGAGGGAATTAAGAGATTGGGCCCGAACCGGCTCCGACAACGTTGGTGGGAAGGGGGGGGGGTACCGGAACTTTCCAAAAATGCTCAGATTCGAGTGAAACTTGGTAGATGGTATAAACGAAGATGCTTTAGGTGGTCGATTTTTTTTTATTCCGAACCAGATTCGGCCACGGTAAGTGGAAATAGAGTGAGTACCGGAAATCGTGTAGCACGTCTAGGATTCAAACAAATGGATTTATTGGGATGAAAGTTTGAACAGTCATGTGCATTTGCAATCGAGACGATGCCGGAACTGCTCAGAAATGAGTGAAACTAAATATCCTATTTCTATTTCCGAACCGCCTTTTTGGATGGCGGGTGTATTTTGTGACGTTTTCATCTACTTTCTTGTACAGCCTACTCGTACAAGTGCCATATGAGCTCGTAGCTCTTGTTTTTGTCTGATGTTCTGTTTATTAGCCAAAGCAGACATTTTCGGCTAAACAGTATGTGCATCGATTTGGACTTTACTTTACTTAAAGTATTGTCTGCAATCGATGCTGTAAGTAAATATGTGCTATGTCTGAATTTCTTCAGCGCCTTCAAAGTTAGGCGGCGTACATTCAAGCAATGAAAGTTTATCTAGAAAACCAGATCAATTTCACCTGTTTTGAGTGGCAAACACATTAACAGTAAATCAATGCTGGAAGAACTAGAAGAATCTGGAAACATTCAAAGACTCCGTTCTCCCCCACCGCTCCCCCAGGGGTTGAATCATGTTTGGGGCCTAAAAAGGCAAAACTAGGCCTAGCTCTAACTTTGGTAAAGATCCTGAAACTTCTTCTGGTAGATGGAAGTTAACAATATTCCTTTTGTTTTACTAAAGTTTTTAATTGACCTGTATTGTGTCAACTAAGAAGACTGCCAAATTCAATTGGGCATAAGATGATTTACTAATTTTAACGAGTCTGTTGCTCTCAGTTCAAGGCAATCATTAAGCCGTCGGATGTTTACGTGAAGACACAGTTCTTTATTCGAAGGTAACGTAAGGGAAAAGGGTAACGGTAAACTAAACACAAAATTGGGCAAGACGACTCCATGATCCGGGTCTACACACCCCCATTTTCCAGACGTAACACATAACTTTAAAGGCTGACCGAACACATAAATTCCTGGAGAAAGATTTATGTCAAACCTCGACTCCAGCGTTGGAAGGCCTTTTCCAAAAACCTGCCTTTATTCTCCTTAATACAGGTTCTTTTCTAGTATGAGAGTTTCTTGAAGAGGTTAAAGCATATAAAAAACAATATTTTTTCGGTATTTCAGGGGGGTAAAACCCCCTACCCCCCCCCCCCCCCCTGGGTACGGCCTTGACGTCATCTACGATGCTTCGACACCGAAATTTCGGCCCTTCTTGCCAATGGTCCTAGTCAGGTTGTCGAACGTTAGGACACTCTTTACTCGTCCGACAGTATATTTCCGTGGTAGCCTACCTCAAACTTTGTATGGCACTTGCCGTTCGGCCAAGTGCCATATAGTGGTCGCAATTTCTGTCGGTCCGGTTTTGCTAGTTCGGGCTTTTCCACACAAGCTAGGACGCTGAAACTTGGCAGGCATATGGGGGACCCCAATATTAAGTTGGAAATAGTCATTTCCCCGATCCGAGCATCGTGGAGGGAGTGGAGGAAGGGGGAATCCAGAATCTTTAGGTATTTATAACTTTTGAAAGAGTGAGCGGATCTTAATGAAACTGGATATATGGAAAGATTCACATGTCTCAGAAGACCCACTTCAAATCCGGGTCGGATCCGGTGACTTTGGGGGGAGCCGCAGGGGGCAACCGGAAATCTTGGGGAACGCTGAGTGGAGGGATCGGGATGAAACTTGGTGGGACGAACAAGCACAAGTCCTAGATACATCGTTGAAATAAGTGGACCAGATTCGGACACTGTGGGGGAGTTGGGTGGGGGGGGGAGTGGGTCCGGATTCTGTGGATACCGCCAGTCCGGTACTTCCTGGTGTGCTAGGACGATGAAACTTGGAAGAAGTATGAAGGACCCGAACAGGCTGACTTGAGAATAGTCGTTTCCCCGATCCAACCATCATGCGGGGAGTGGAGGGATGGGGAACCCGGAATCTACTTTTGAACGGGTGATCGGAATTGAATGAAACTTGGCAATTGGAAAGAGCTATCGTCTCAGATGTTCCACGTCAAGTCCTGGTCGGAAACAATACTTGTGGGGGGGGGGGCTCTGTGGGGGAGTTGGAAGGTGTTTTACGGGAATTCCAGTGATCGACAGTTAGGACAGTTTCAGATGTTTTAAGGACGATGAAACTTTTCAGGCATATTAGTGACTGAAGGATCAGACACAATACCCTAGGAAAACTTGTGTTCCTGGATCCAGGGAAATCCGGAAATCACTGACTTCCGTAAGTTGCAAACAGGTGGTCCGATTCGAGTGAAACTTTATGGGTGATAAGAACTGATGACCTAGACAAGTAGAACATGCGCCTGAACCACATGCGGCCACGGTTGGGGTATTTGGAAGGGGGGGGGGAATTCTTGACATGCAAAAAATCCGAACGGATGGACAGAATGGGATGCAAGTTGGACAGTACTGAGTGTATGTGGCCTTGATTTGTTATCTGGCGTCCGGACCGGATCCGGCCAAGGTAGGAGGACGAAGCGGGAACCGGAAGTTTGCTGATGCGATTCAAAAGAAACTTGGAATATACAGAGATCATATGCCCTAGATGACATATTCTAGGGTTCCGACCACGGTGTGGAGGGGGGGGGGGGGTAAAGTTACCGGAAGTTCCCCAAAAAATCTCACATTCGAGTGAAACTTGATAGGTGGTACGAGAAAATGCTTCAAATGAGTCATTTAGAAGCCCGAACCAGATTCGGCCGCGGTAGGGTGAGTTGGAGGTCGCTACCGGAAATCGTGTGGCACGTCTAAGGACCACATAAGTGGATCTATTGGGCTGAAACTTGGCAGGTAGAAAAGTATTTGCCCTAGATGATCCGAGGCCATGTCGGAAGTGCTCAGACTTGAGTGAAACTAGATTTCCTATTTCTAGGTCCTAACCGCATTTTTGGATGGTGGAGTATTTCGTGACGTTCTCATCTAATTTCTTGTACCGCCTACTCGTAATAACTGCCACATGAGCTCGTAGCAGCTTTAGTCAGCTGGGCTGAAGGATTATCTATAGTTAGGCGACATTCTTCTTGCTTCCTCCACTGTTGTCAGTTTCCGACTGCTTTTATTTTATTTTTGGTTATACAACATTTTATACTTGAAGCTTAACTGAAAAGCCAAATTATTCTTGTATCATTTAACTGAATATACTGAAATATTTGGGTTCTGCTAAGGGAATTTTTTTTTCCACTATCTGCTCTAGTAGTGACATTCAGAACATCTAGGCCCGTCACCACAACGCAAATTCTACTACGACCCCGAAAATCTGAATCTCAATGCAAACGCAGCTTTTTAGTGACCAGTGATCATCGCGGCCACTGCGGGAAAACCGTAAATCGTTTTCATCAAGCATACAACACAGGTACTAGGGTATCGGACAAAGAAAGTCCACTGTCCGAAAATCAATTGTTCGCGAACAGCGGAGCTGCAGCGGAGCAACTAAGTAACGTATTTTCATCGGGTCTACAAGCATATTTAAGTCAATAAGTGATTTTTAAATGGATTTTCCTATCTCATCCCTTTTCGGATAAACTTTAAACATTTCTTCTCTCCTTTTCCTACGTAAGCATTTTTTTTCGTTTTCCATCGGTTATACGCTTGGATCGCAGTAGTGACTCCAAAGTTTTGGGGGAGGAGAGAGAATTTTGTTTTGAGAATGTATCGACCAGAGAGACTGCAATGCAGCTGTTGCTGGAGAAGGTTCCTCTCCAGCTCGGCGTTGAGGATCGCAGTCAGCAGTTTTCATTCCAGATCTCTTGTCATATAGCAAGAAAGAAGAGCAAGTCGAGACTGAAAATCGTTAAAGAGTAGGTTGGATAACTACTCGACAATGTAACAGCTGTCGCTGAATCATCATAGAGGAAGGCTATGAGCTATTATTTATTTTACTAATAATGATAATAATACTAACTTATTTATTGCTCACAAATTCCAGAGAAAAAAAGGAAAAAGAAATGAAGAAAATACTAAACAACTACCATTATACATATAAATGTGCTAGGACACAAACAGGAGATAAGGGTGATGTGGCGAAAACCGGGAGTATGCTGATCTCGACAGCATCCTATGTAAAATTAGTAATTTCCGCGAAAGATCGGGAATACCAAACTTACGAATTAATTACTCTTTAGTATTATTTTTGTGGCCCGTCTTTCGTGTTTTTGGAGTTCTTTTTTAAGATAATATTCGACTGTGACGCCGTTAACCTAGACGCGTTAACCCTACTTCAATAGTTAGAGCGTGCTCCACCCTACTTACCATAGTTACTAGGCAGGATTCTGGCTTCTTGGCGTCAAGCCTGGAACGAATTTTTCTATTTTCGGCAAAATATGGTGCCACGGGCTAATCGGGTCAATAACTTCCATATCATGCCACGGGCTAATCTTTCCGATCACGTCACAGGTATTCGTAGTTACCCCGATTGCTGCTCTTCCGAGAGTGGTATTCAAATAGTTACTATTTCGAGAAGCTTGGAACGGTCAGCGTAGTAGCTTTTCACGAGGTTCGAGTAGTAACAGTTAGCCTACTATTGTTAGAAGGGTAGAACACCCTCATAGATACGAAGTTTGTTGACACAAACCTATCCTCTTTTCTGGATCATCATCAATACCAGCCGAGATTTCAGGCGTTTTCCTACATAGCATTAGTTTTGTAAAAGAACAGAAATATAAATAAAATGAGACATTCGAAATATTCGTGAGGATGATAGTAAAAACAACCAGATTATTATATTGCTGATTTTTAATAATGATTCCTGAATACAGGAAGGAATTTAAGAAATCCCGGCGTCGCCGACTGTATTCAGGAGGCGAGCAAAGGGGTTAGACCCTTGCACTTGAAGGAAGTGCAACGTATGTGCTGTTTTGTCAGTATTTAGACATGTTTGTGGAAGGAAAAGTTACCTCAAAAATACAGAGAGGACTCTGTTCTGGGCAGAAACAGTATATCTCTAGACAAGGCCGTATCCAGGGGGGGGGGGGGGGGGGTTAGGGGGTTGCCCCCCCCCCCCCCCGAAACATACAAAAATAATCCCTTTTATAGGCTGTTTCCTCTGATCTATGTCTTTTTTGTCCTTTTTTTTTCGATCCGCAGGCAACCTCCCCCCCCCCCCCCCGAAATAAATTCTTGGATACGGGCCTGTCTCTAGACAATCAATCTTTAATATTTAGGGTCGCGTATATCCCTTGCAGGGCACCAGTTTAGCCAGATTATGTATTCCGATTATAGATTTTTGTAATGCTTTCGAGAAGATTAAACTAATTTTGAGGTGGAGGTTGAGGTAAAGTTGAGGTCGCACAGCACCTGTCGTTGCCTCATGTCTTCTAGCAGGACTTATAAGGTGGGAAGAAGATCGCTCAAAAAAACATGCGTGGAAGCTCCCTGTCAACAAGGACAACTATGATTATTATGAATGATCATTGATTAAACTGTGAAAGATCATGGAATGTTTAAAATATAAAAGAAAATAAACTTAAAAGCCGGTTTGCTTCTTTTCTAACAATGGCACCATTATGCTGAGATAGTAATTATCGTTACGGTTTTACTGATTAAGGCTGAGGTATGACGTTCTAGTTACCCAATAGGCTTGAAGACCCGATGAAAATGCGTTACTTAGTTGCTCCCCTATTGATACCTTTCTGCCAAGCTTTCTGCTTGAATATTTAGCGACTACAATGGTAAACGATTTCCTAAAACAAAACATTTTTGGACACAGGCAATAGCGGGCTTGCTACATAAGTGTCATTTCGATCTGAAATTCACATTTTCTGAGCTTTGCTTCATTAACTGAAATGCACGCTTTTGTTGAACTTCAAATTTCCCGCGTCCGGGTGAACTTCTTCTTGTCTGGTCAGTTTTGTATATTCTGAACGTCACTAAATCCGTCACTAAGTCCAAAATCCATGAGTAGAGTCAAAATGATTCAATGGTATTCAAACTTAAGATATAAAAATAAGCTGGCTTTTCTGTTAAACTTTGAGGTATATTTAGGATAATAGTATTTTATTAGTATGATGTTTGGTATTGATATGAACATGCGTAATATGTGCAGAATCTTGTACTTTTCTCTTTGTAACGTACTCGCCGACCTCAAGGGATATAAATAAAATAAATAGAGAAAGAAAATATTAACAGATCATGCGTCTTTGCTAATATCCCCACCTCCAGCGAAACCAACAGCATAGCATCAACACAACGAGTGTCGAGCTGTTCGAGGTCTAGCCGCAATAGCCTCGATTTGCAGATGACATGCAGATCCATGTCGTCGAGTCTGTGCTAGCCAAGTTTGTGGAACTTTTCTGCGAAATGTCGGGCTTCTAACGAGACAACCAAACAAACACTTCAGTTTGTTAAACTGTAATCAATCCTCCTCAAGCGGGATTAAGGTCTGACCAATTAGTGGGCAGTGTTTATTTCACGATATTTGGATGTTTACATTGTAGTGTTTGTGGCATGAGGAGTCCACTTTCGGGAAATAGCCCTCTTCTATAGCAACTAACAAAACCGGAAAAACGCTTACTAGAAATGATGGTTCAGAAATATCGTTTTCGAAAATACTATTACTTGCCACGTAAAATTTTCGATTTTCTTGTTAGTGCTTGTCAACTCTATCCAGCCCTCCCGTTCACCGACGCGTCGGCAGGACGCAAAGTATTTGAAAACTGAACGCACCGTGGTTAAAAAGTGGGAAAACCAACAAAAAAAAGAAGTCTTAAACAGTAGATCGACCTGATGGTCTACCACGTCTTCCAAAATAAAGAACAACTCTGTGAAGCTTATCATGTCTTTCTGCGTGAAAGAGTATCGGCGAACCTTGAAGCTTTTGGCCAAGTTTGCGTTGCGTGACTGGTGCAAGTTGGCAAAGCCGGAGAAGCACTAAAAAGACGTAGTAAAAAAATTGAAACAAATGGCGAAAGGCGGGGATTTCAGAAGCATATAATTCCATAGGGCAGATAGAGATAATATACAAGACAGAAGAAGTTAGAGGGGTCCTTGGACAGATAGGCTTCACGACCAGATTCCCAGATATCTGAGCTTCCGCATAGTCAAGCCAACCCTTCCGGATTTTCATGATAATGACGGCAGCTAACTTTGATATTTTTCACGATTTCCCAGGTGTTCGCTTCCAGTGTATTTTACCTCATTATTACAACTGTCAATCAAGCTTCCTTTTTCCCCAACCATTTGCACAGTTATGTTGTCTCTAAGGTGTGTGGCCTCTACGATACCGAAACCCTTCAATATTACATAATCTGGGGGGCCCAACACCCCGGACCTCCAGATGTTTTTAGTCTGGACTAATTTCGATCAACCCCGGCAAAAAAGGATCCTGGAATCGGGAACAAAATTCTGAAAGGAGACGCCTGGCTTCAGGTTCGGATAGGTCTCACCGCCCAGATTCATCTAAATCTAGAAGCTGGGAAGCCAAAGTTAAAACAACCACCCGTCAAGGCATCAACAAAATATCTCCACTCGTTTGTACGGTACCTTATTTTATTAAACACTATAACTTACGCTATAAAAACATGAAGAAACAAGACCAAAGGTTTCGATGGGGATCCCAAAAATCTAATACTTGATCCAGACAATTGAGAACGAATTACCATACTTGTCCAGAAAAAAAAGGAAGTTCAGAAGCGAATTCAGCGTATCTCCTTATCCGCATAAAGAACATCTAATCAACTTCAAGTAAAACTTCTTATAAAAAAATCCGGTTTCAACCGGATTCCGAACAAGCTATATGTCCCGGTAAAAAAAAGATTATCATATATAGATTCAGCGTGTCTTCTTACCCCTAAATATGTCATCTAATCAACTTCAAATAAAACTTTTGATTTGAACAAATTTTTGTCAAATTTTGGTCCGGGTAGAAAATACTTTCCAAATAACTGTACAGCATGTCTTCTTACCCCTAAATCGAACATCTAATCAACTTCAGATAAAACTTATACTTTTAACAAACTTTCCGGTCTTGGCCGAATTCCGGGCGAACTTCTTGCCCTGCGAGAAAATGGTTTTCACCATCGTTTTCAGCATGTCTTTCTACTCCTAAATCGAACATCTAATCAACTTTAAGTACAACTTTTACTTTTAAAAGACTTTCCGGTTTTGGACGAATTCCGGGCTGACTACTTGTCCGGCGAAACAAATGGTTTTCACCGTCGTGTTCAGCATGTTTTCTTACCCCTAAATCGAACATCTAATCAACTTAAAGTAAAACTTACTTTTAAAAGACTTTCCGGTTTTGGCCGGACTCTGGCTAACTACTTGTCCGGCGAAAAAATTGTTTTCACCATCGTGTTCAGCATGTCTTCTTACCTCTATATCGAATATCTAATCAGCTTCAAATATAACTTTTACTTTTAACAAATTTTCCGGTTTTGGCCGGATTCCGAGCGAACTACTTGTCCGATGACAAAATGGTTTTCACCACCGTGTTCAGTATGTCTTCTTACCCCATAATCGACTATCACATCATCTGTTTAAAAATATTTCATTTGCCCCTTAATTTAAACCCCCTCCCCCACCCCTAAATGTAGAGCTACAGAGCCCATCTACGAACTCGACCTTACTCTTGACCCAAACAGTCCTCACACTAAGTTTCATCAAAATATTTCATTCCCTTCGAGAGTTATAGTGCGCACAGACGGACGGACGGATAGACGGACAACTTTTGTGATGTCATAGGTATCCCTCCACTTACGTTTTGGGATCCCAATAACCGATAGGCCTGCAGTTGCAGACAATATTATCATTTACTCCGCCTTTTCAAAATGGCGGGTCATAAATAAATTACTTACTTACTTACTTATTAAAATTCGACAATGTATTTAGTGTTTTATCGTATATCTAGTATTCTATTTTAATTAATTTGACAAACCAATTGTATATAACTATTCTAATTGTCTTTTTTGTCGTGTAGTGTACGATTACTTTGTGTCAGCCTGTGCTATCCAGTGGATATTTTTGGTATTAATAAATGATTGATTGATTGATTGGTATATTTCAGATGGGTTAAATTTTTTTAATAGAAAACCAATGCGGCTATAGTTTCTTCAAAAACAATGGTGCTTACATGGAAGAAGAAGAAATCTGGTTATAATATTTCTTCAGGGCAGGATTACGGAAGGGTATGTCCCTTGTATATTGTGATACCAGCAACCTTTTTTTCTTTCCATGAGAATGCCATAGATACTGAAAGACTGCCTCATACATGCTACTTGTAAGTAGTTAACCCCTGGGTGTGGTTCGGCGAAGCCGGGATGCATAATTTCCTTCCATGAGCATACCAAATCATCACTGAATAACTGGCTATCTGTGAGGTCCAAATATCAGCATGTCTGCGAATGTTTTCAATGTCTAATTTAACATGTATTTATGTTCTTGCTCAAAACTGGTTGCTGCATAAGACAAGAATGTTCTATGCCTGAAATGTTAGCTGGATTCGGAATACTGGATTCGGACTAGTATGTCTGGGTTTTGATATGCACTTTAAGGAGCCTTCATTTTTCAGGCCATACTGGAGGCTGAGTTGATGGTCATCACTTACTTAACACGGGATATTTTTGGATTCAAAGCGGATAGTGTCAGTGCCCTTTCCCCAAACTGACCTAGGACATTTTGGAACTAGCGGTCGATATTTTTAACAGCTGAGGTACTCTTTCATGGCAGAAAGGAGGAAATTGTCCGAAATTATTCGGCCTATCAATGGAATGATTCTTGTTTTCTCACACTTTAAAGTAATTGTGGCTTTTGACCCCCGAAGCACCCCCCCCAACGCGGACCATTGTCCTCTCAATGTATTTACTTTTCCTTTTTGACCCTCCGCCCCACACACCCCAATGAAAAATTGTATAGTACTCAAACAGACATCGTTTTTGAAGATCATGAAACTGAAATATATCTTCACGAATGTCTTAGGAGGTCTATGAACACCGAGGGTCAGTTGCACACAAGTTGGCGACTTGCTCTGGGACCACTAGTTCTGGGACTAGTCCATCTAGTCCAGTCCTACTTTTTTCCCTTGGATTTCATTTTCTGGTCATGTCTTATTTATTGCAAAAAAAAAAATCTGGGTAATATTGAACCTACATTATCGACGTGTCATCTATTCAGTCTGGCAGAGGCGTCACGTATGGGGGGGGGGGGACCCCTCCGAATGGTGTCGACCAGTTGGTAAGAAATTAGCGTAAGACGGTGCGAAGCGCTGTGGTTTTTCCTAAATCAGACAATTTTTTTGCGAAAATAGTCATTCTTTCTGAAAATCAGTCGATTCTTCATCAAAACAGTAGTTTTTTTCTTAAAAACACTCGGTTATTCTGAAAATCAGTCGATTTTTCGTCAAAACTGTGGTTTTTTTCAAAAACAGTCGGTAAAATGATTAGCAAGTAGGTAAACATCTTACCCCCCCCCCCAAAAAAAAAAAAAAAAAAAAAAATTTGGCTAGTAACGCATCTGCAGTCAGCTACCAGTCTTCCCTTTCGAAACCTGGCCCAGAGGATTTGCTAACTCCCAACATCGTGTACATTACGTGCACGGTTCCCGAAGGATGTACAGTGGTGCCCACCAAGTGAGCAACTCCTTGCCTAACACATCCTCCGAAAGATTACGTGATAAGAAACTCTGCAGTCTTTTTCTAAGCAATTTGTATCGGCTCGTAAGTTGCCCTGGCCACTGATGAACGTAAACAATCAGATAATCAACTCTCCATTCCGTCCGTCGTCATTTTGGCACAACTACAGAAGAAGAAGAAGCAATACCTTGCGAGCTCCCCAATCACTTCCGTCATGGCGAACATTGTTATTCCGGAGGATCACTCTCATCGAGAAGTCACGTTACACCACAAGACAACATGTCACGCAAACCCCACCATTGTCTACTTTGGCACGTAATGATAGAACTACTTTTTTGTTCTCAAATTCAAGGCCACGAAATGCAACGAATAATCTACGAGATTGTTTCGATGCGGGGAAAGTTGCGCTGGAAAGTTAGCGCAGATACAGCAAAGCTTCTCAAACGACCTGACCGTCGGAAGCGAGGAAGTTAGGAAAGTAAAGTAGCCTCTGGCGGGGATCCGACTACGATGTATAGCAGAGATGATCGAATCCAAAAGCGACAGAAGGTGGCGATAGAAACTCCGACTGCGATCACTCTAGGACTGCGATGCATTATTATGTGAGATGGGCAAATCCCAAGAGGGATAGATGGTTTCAAACTAAGGCAGATGCAGCATCCCTCTGTAGATAGCTCGTTACAACAGCTGGTCTGCAGGGTGGCCCGAAGCACTCAGGCCAGGGGGGTGAGACCCATCATTTCAACGACTAATGGATCGTAATATACGACTCGTACGTACGGACAAAAATGGACTGTTGCCACTACGCGGCAATGGCGCACATTCCCCACAAACAAATAATAGAACTCCCAAAGATCGCCGTGATTGTTTGACACAGGATTTGAGTCATTGAGTTTGTGTCGTTACGTAGACGCTTACTCCTTCTTACTGAGAATCACTGGCGTGTTTTGGACTTAGCCATATAGAGTATAGCTATGAAATCAGGACTCTGTCCATCGAAAACGTGACAAAATAATGCCCATCGAAAACAAAGTAGATTAGTTCCGAACTAATAGCAAAAAAAGTGATTTTCACGTAAAAATACACTTCCTTAGAATCGAAACGAGGAAAAAAGGTTTGCCAGTGCATTTAAAAAAAATCTGGATTTACGGACTTTTGGTCTTCGCCCCACAAAATTTTACAGAAAGAAACAGACGCCGGTTCGCCGACGAAACTTGGAGTCCATTTTTTTCCGGATGTAGTTTCACTGTAGTTTTGATGTACCTTTGTTTCATTATGAAACTACCGTGTACCGTTTTATTAGTCATTCGACACACTGTAAAAGTAAAGCATATAAAGCTACAGTGAGCTAAATCTGATAAATTGCAACTTAAAACTGGTTTGCAGAATTGGATTCTTTCTGTGTAAAAACAAACCCACATTCATTGACGAAACAAACTTTCGTCTTTCGCCCGATAGAAACATTTTGTCTTTCCCAATGTAGCATATTCAAGCACACCTGAAAAATTTATATTTGTCTCAATCTTCATCTGCGACCTTCCCACGAAATTAGGTCCGAGTCTCAATACACGACAGAAGATGCTATACACAGCAAATGAAGAACGCGAAGTTCGCTTTTATAATGACTAAAACATCATAATTGTATCATTTTCGAGTTGTATGATTTTTCTGAATTTTACAAAGGCTTTTCAGATGTGCTTTAACACTAGCATACAGGGGCATCACGTATGGGGGGGGGGTATAACCCCCCTTAATGTTGTTGACTAGTCGGTAAAAAAAAATAGCTGAATCGGCGCGAAGCGCCACGATTTTTCGTTAAAACAGTCGATTTTTGGGATCCCAAAACGTAAGTGGAGGGATAGGCCTACCTATGACATAGCAAAAGTTGTCCGTCTGTCCGCACGATAACTCTCGAACGGATTGAGGTATTTTGATGAAACTTGGTGGGAGGATCTGTTGGGTCAAAGTACAGGTCAACTTTGAAGATGGGCTCTATAGCCCTATATTTGAGGGTGGGGGAGGGGTTTCAAATTAAGGGACAACAAAAATATTTTTTGAAAGCTATTGTGATAGTCGAGTGTGAGGTAACAAGACTTGCTGAGCACGATGGTGAAAACCATTTTCTTGTCGGACAAGTAGTTCGTCCGGAATCCGGCAAAGACCGGAAAGTTTGTTAAAAGTAAAAGTCTCATTTGAAGTTGACTAAATGTTTGATCTAAGGGTAAGAAGACATGCTGAACACGATGGTGAAAAACATTTTCTCGCTGGACATGTAGTTCGTCCGGAATCCGGCAAAAACCGGAAAGTTTGTTAAAAGTAAAAGTATGGTGAAAACCATTTTCTTGCTGGACAGCTAGTTCGCCTGGAACCCGGCCAAAACCGGAAAATATGTTAAAAGCAAAAGTTTTATCTGAAGTTGATTAGGTGATAGATTTAGGGGTAAGAAGAGACGCTGAGTCTGTATATGACAATAATTTTTACCCGGACATATAATTAGTCCGGAATCCGATTGTACCTGCACTTTTTTTAAGTCAAAGTTTTATTTAAAGTTGATTAGATGTTCTTTAGAGGGATAAGGAGATACGCTGGATTCGTTTCTGAATTTTCTTTTTTTGCTGGACTAGTAGTTCGCTCGGCATTCGGGCGAAACCGCAAATTTGGCAGAAGTAAAGCAGGAAGTTTCGGTCAGTATCGTCAAAATAGATTATAGAGGTATAGATAGATAGACAGATAGAATATCTGAACTCGGTTTTCTCTGATGATTAGCCTAGCGAAGACTGGATCTGGCGAAGACAAGACCCAATTGTCTGGATCAAATCTTAGATTTTTGGGATTCCATCGACACCTTTGGTCTTGTTCTTTCGGAAACAATCGAATTTTCTTCCAAACAGTCGGTTTTTCGTAAGTCGACTTTACTTAAAAACGGTCGGTTTTTCTTAAATTCAGTCGATTTTTCGTCAAAATAGTCGGTTTTTTTCGTAAAAAAAAGTCGGTAAAAATGACCAGCCAGTCCGTAAATACCTTGCCTCCCCCCCCCCCCCCAAAAAAAAAAAAACATTGGATAGTAACGCCTCTGCAAGCATAGAGGATAAACATTTACCTGTCGACTAGAATGAGCTATTCCAGCGTCTGCAGAACCCCTCCTGTCCTGGTAAAGGAATTTCGGGTGTACATTCAAATCTTCCTTGTCCTTTTCAAGCGTTGTTCCCACCTCAACCTCGCTTTGTAATCGACATTTTTCCACCTGTTTTGGGCACACTTGTTTCGCGGGTCTCCTGTCATTTGAGTTTTGACGGCTTTTCCATTGTGTTTAAGAATTCTATTCCTTCTTTTTTCACTTTATAGTCAAAGTTTGACCAACAACTAACAACTGAACTATTGTAATTTTGACAGGTTAAAATCTGAAAGACCTAAGTGAGGCAGATACAAATCACATGGGAGTAGAACAGGCTGCCCCCACGAATCATGTATCTGACCTATCGGGGTTACGAAAGCTGATTTAAACGACTCGACTCGTCTTTAGAGACGGGCCTACGACTGAAGCTATGCAGAGCCAAAATTATCAAAAAAAAATTTAACGACTCGATTGTTTTAAACGACCCGGGACCTCGTCGAGGTCGAAATAAACGACTGATTTGACTTAGCAAAAGGCAGGGGGGGGGGAATCACCCCCCTCCCCTTCGGGCCACTCCTGCAGTGGTCTGGATCCATTATCTTCATGGTTAACTGCCTCGCTGCTTCAATTCTTTCTTAGTCCGATTTCAAGGAGGCAAGGAGCTCACATAATCTACTCAACAAAGACCACCTACAATTACCTCAAACCAAGACTGTGAGATAGATTTCATCGTATTTCGTGTACTTGGCAAAGTATGGAGTCGCTTTGAACTGGTTAATTTAAAAAAATCTGTTTATAGGTAAGATTATTACTGATTGGGTCTCTGGATGCTAGTCTGATTGTGGGAGATAGGTGTGGACCTGGACGTAAGCAAAAATGAAAAACAAGTTTTGGTCTTTTTGTATTTTTTGTTTTGTTTTGTTCGTTATTTGTTGATTAATATTGGTATCCAGCCCTATGTGACGGGCCATGGAGCTTTGTAGGGATCAATATTTATTGCGTTCATTTTTAATTTTATTTGATGCAAACGAACTGAACTGATTGGCAACATTCAAATCTCGTCTAGACAAGGAATGGGAGAAAAAAACATTCAGATACAAATGGGTTTATAAATCCTGTTGAGTCAACCATCAGAACCAACATTAATAGAGAACAAGACAACAGAAGACCATCCTGCCTGAAAACCAACCATGAGCGGAGGATGCGCTTGCGGACCCTTATTCGCTCCGATTTCCGAATTAAGGTATTAAAGGTAACATTTCAAGCTTGACGTTGTTCAATTTTCTGATCAACCTTGGAATTTCTGTTGCGGATTTCGGACTCAATGAGAAAAACGCTCTATTACTCAGTCATGGTGGGTTTACACACTGCGTAAAATCCTAGCATATTTTGAAATTGGAGCGTATTTTACGCACCTTTTGAGCTTGAAAACATTTCTAGCAATACGGACGTATTTGAGAAATCGGTCCGTTTTGTATCCAAATACGTTCGTATTGCTAGAAATCTTTTCAAGCTCAAAATGTGCGTACAATACGCTCGGATTTTACGCAGTGTGTAAATGCACCATCAGCTTCCCCACGCAGTCAACTCCCCGAACTCCCCCAATCAGTTACTGAACACACCTTTGACATGACAAATTACTTTTTACCTGACAAGAACCCTTTGGCTCTTACGTGTCATTCCTGGCCTCGAGAAATCGCAATACCGCTTTTCCTCTCTCTGATCTCCGGTAAATTTAACTGTGGCCTTCTAGTTATGAATCACGCATCGACCTATCACACAAGTAGAGTGACGCCAAATCATCAATTTGCTTTGACTACAAGCAATCCTCACAAAGAAATTCACCGACTCAGACATTCAAGGCTAGGCTAGAATCTTTAGTTGTTTTTCCACAATTTCATTTTCCAGCTTGAGGGGCTTGGGCCTGAAGAGGACCCTTGCTAAGAACGTCCCAAATACAGCTCTAATAAAATGCAGCTGACGTATAAGATTTGCACTGTCAATACGCGGGGGCGAGGTTTCGCCAGTACTTCTCTTTCGCCTAGACCCCCAGAGCAGAGTACCGGCTGAGAGGGAAAATTATCAATAGGACGACCTGTGTCCCATACGACAAAAAGCTAGTATACGCAGTCAAAATAACCTAATAAAAGCTGCAGCGCCACCTTCACTTACATAAATCAAGTCTCCTAGAACAAGACCAAAGGTTTCGATGGGATCCCAAAAATCTAATATTTGATCTAGACAATTGGGTCTTGTCTTCGCCAGGTCCAGTCTTCTCCAGGCTAATCATCAGAGAAATCCAAGTTCAGATACGCCTCTATAAGCCATAGCTTTTTTTGACGATACTGACCGAACCTTCCTGCTCTACTTCTGCCGAATCTCCGGTTTCGACCGAATTCCGAGCGAACTACTAGTCCAACAATGATTGTCATATACATATATATACTCATATGATTGTCATACACAGACTCAGCGTCTTTTCTTACCCCTAATCTGTCATCTAATCAACTTCAGATAAAACTTTCGCTTTTAACAAACTTTCCGGTTTTGGCCGGATTCCTGGAGAACTGGGTGTCCGGTGAGAAAATGGTTTTCACATCGTGTTCAGCATGTCTTCTTACCCTTAAATCGAACATTTAATCAACTTCAAATAAAACTTTTACTTCTAACAAACTTTCCGGTTTTTGCCGGATTCGGGACGAACTACTTGTCCGGCAAGAAAATAGTTTTCACCATCGTAATCAGCATGTCTTCTTACCCCATAATCGACTATCGTATTAGCTGTTTAGAAAAATTTTGTTTGTCCCTTAAATTTGAAACCCCTCCCCCACCCTCAAATATAGGTCTACAAAACTCATCTTCGAACATGACCTGTACTTTGACCCAAAGAATTCTCCCACCAAGTTTCATCAAAATATCTCAATCCCCTCGAGAGTTATCGTACGGACAGACGGACAACTTTTGCGATGTCATAGGTATCCCTCCACTTACGTTTTGGGATCCGAAAAATATCATAATTTGAGGCGCCATTAATGCATATGAATTTTCCGAACATGGAAAATGTACACATCCTTCCTCGGTCCATAAGATTATACTTTTATACTTGACCCCCAGCAAACATCCCATTCGGCAATTGTGGATTTAGTTAGTGGGTTTGATCGACTCCCTCCCCCCCCCCCAACAAACACACGCAAGTAGCATACCTTCCTATGCTGCCCAATGCATTATAATAAATCTTACTAAACAGTTTAAATATTAAACAAACCTGTAATAATCCTATAATAACTGATTATTACAGGTTTGTTTCCTTCCCCGAAGTTGAACCAGAGGATTGAAAGCCTGACGAGGACCCTTGCCAAGAAGGGCCGAAATATCGCTGATGAAGAATCCTAGCTGACGTATCCGTTGTAAACATTGTTTGAATAAACTTACTAAACAGGACACATTAAGTATCGTTCCTAACTGGATTAATGCTCCCCCCCCCCCCGCCTCGGAGGGAGTCCCTCGCCTACATTCTAAAAAGGAAAACAGGCTCGGCTATGTTATCTACATGCTCCAGCGTCCTTTCATCTTTAATGCAACAGAAATAGCAGCATCATATACCGAAAACTGTAAGTACCACTTCTACTGCGTTAGTCAACCCCACCAGAGATGTCACCCCTTGCGTAAATTCTAAACGCAATAAATAGCCTCACCGTTTTAATCCCGAAATTAGGCCCTTGGTATAGGGTTATTAGGTTTATCTGGGAAATTATTTGGAAAATAACCACTTACGGAAAATCAATGCAGTTAGCTTTGGGTATGTCAAGAAGACTCATGCAGGCATTTCGGGTTCAGCTCGGGGTATTTCTGTTTACTTATTGTCTCCAACTGGGCATCTGTGAATATTCCTAACCAGATCTCCAACCACCAGCATATTCACCCTTCATAGCATACACTTTTCAAACAAATTTTTCACACAAAACACAATATCCTCACTCCTGTCTGATACGCGCTAGAAGAGAGAGAAGTTCCCTCTAGTCTGATAAAAATAACTAGTACGTTCTCTGTAAACCAATAAAACATTCAAAATACATTGCTCCATGGAAAAAACAGGGCATAACGTCTCAAACGAGGGGCAGTGTGATCGTAAGACATAATTTGAATATCCAGAAGCAGGTATTATGTAAGGAAGAAAATACACCGGTTCCTCAAAAAATCAGGTTATAAGATATATTCAAATAATGCATAAAACAGGTACGTCAGCTACGATGCTTGGGTCCTCGTCAGCCTGTCGAGGACCCTTGCCAAGAAGGGCCGAAATATCGCTGCTAAAGCATCGTAACTGACGTACCCGTTTTATGCATTATCTGATTATATGTTTCAAAGTCAGCTTGGGCTCAAGGAATATTTGGTTTGTAAGATCTCAGACAAGGCGCGTTATGTCAAGCGAAAGAAAAGATGAACAACTTAAAGTTTAGCTGAGCCAACTTAATTTGTGTCATTTAACTGAATTCACTGAATCATTTGGACTGTGGTATGGTAGGGACTTTTTTTTAGCTCAAACATGACGTTCAGAATATCTACGGCCGTCTTCACAACGCAAAGTTCTACTACGAGGCGGAAAATCTGAATCTCGATACACACGTCGCTTTTCAGTGGCAAAACGCTTGGTGCAGGTGAGCTCACTGCGTGAAGACTTATTTGTCACAGTCGTTTTTGTGAAGCATACAAAGAAGGTACAAGCGCATAGAGGTACCACAAATCCGACAGAGAAAAGTCCAAAGTGTGAAAATCGATTATTAAAGTTTAACTGAACAGGCAACTTATTTTTACATCTTAGATTCAAATACATTGAATTATTACAACACCTATTGGGGATTTTCATTCTGTCCACAGTAGTCTTCAGTAGGGACGTTGGGAATGTGGACGCTTTCCCATGGTGAATCCGTCCACAATTCGCCCGCGAAAATCACTGCACTATCACTATCACTATCTAGCACTAGTTTTTGGCACTGCAGACTGCAGACACTTCTTTGTTTATTTGATACACAATGTATTTACTCGTTTGCTGCTGTTATTGTTGCCAAATGTTCCAGGCACCATAGAGATATCACAAAAACGGGAAGAGCGGCAAGCACAATGGGATAATCAATTATTTGGAAATATCAGAAAAACAAACTAACGCTTTTTCATCGGGTTTTCAAGATTATTTAAGCGAACAAGTGATGGGTAACTAGACTGTCGTATCCTAGCCCTTTTCGGTTAAACTTTAAGCAATCGATTTGTTTTAATGTCGAAGCAATGACGTAACATATCTTCATCAGGCCTTCAAGCCTATTGAAGTAAATATATGATTGGTAACTCGATTGTCTTGCCTCAGCCCTTTTCGGTCTCACTATAAAGTACGGATCCAAACCTGGCTCTAGTAGTCCATATCAAATCTTCAGCTTCTGCTTGAGATAAACCTGCTGTCTCGTGTGGGTAACCATCTTTAGCAGCAATGATTTCAGCCATGAAACTTTATCGTTCTACATAGTAACCAATTTCGAGCATGAATAGAGATAAAAATGAAAGCAGACATCTAACAGATTCAGAAGGATGAACTTATAACATGCGGATTTGTGTAAGTCAGAGCTTTTACACAGCTAGGACGATCTGCTATTCTCACGGTAGGAAATTAATAACCCCGGCGTCGCCGAATCCCATCCAGGTGGGGAGCAAAAGAGTTAACCAGTCTTTTGAGCCCGTCTGACTACAGTCGTTACGCAAGGGATAACCGTATAAAAAACATCGATCTAGAAAAGTCATCGACGCCCCGAGGAGTGGCAGCATTTCAACAAGGCGAAAAGATGAACAACATAATATGAATTCCTGTTCAGAGGTGAACAGAACGTTCAAAATAGTCCACTGAAGAAAACAAATCAGGATGCAAGAGAACATTCGCGGATACGTAGGTCTACTACATAAAACAAATTTGAATGACTTAAAGGACCCCTCTTGCTTTTTTCACAACCCCAGTGACGACGTACGGGGTCATCTAACTTTCGAAATCTCCATCTTTACACAATCCAAGTGAATCAATTTCTTTGAAATTTTCACTTTTCAGTGCTAGCTGGACAATATCTTTTGTTTTGTCTTCAGACGTCGTCAATCATGCATGATTTCTCCGCTTCCACGCTATTATTTAACTACGGCAAGCTTTTCTTTTAAATTTTTCGCCAGAAAAAAAGGAGTTTTTCTGAGCGAAGCCCGGTCAGAGTCGGCAAGTGCTAACAAGCGAATCCCTAATTTCAGGAAGCAAGTATGAGTATTTTTTAATACAAAATTTTCGGATAATTTTATTGTGAAAAAGACATCTCTAATAAGAGCTGTTAAGAGAAATGTCACGATGAAAGTTGTTACCTGTGGACTGTTGAAGGCACTTAAATCTTATCGACAAAAATGACGTTGCATTCCGATGGTAGACTGATTGGGAATCTGGGGAGGATTAATTGACGCAAATCTTCAATCTGTCATTCGCCGTAACCGCTTGGTCTGGAACAATGCCATCTAGCGGTTCAAGGCACCGAGGATCGTTTGTTCTATCAGTCAGTGTTGGCTCGAACCAATGTCAAGAAACTAAACGCTGCCCAGAGTGAAAAAAAATATATAGATAAACCAAGATGTTTGATCACTATGCAACACCTTTCTTTGTCGCTCTTTTGCTGACGAGGCATTTTCGGTTCAGCAAGACTTTTATAGAGGGTCTGGAATGAAAGTTAACCTCTCTACCAGAGACTTTTTCTTTCTAACAAGATGCCATAAACACTGAAAAACCACAAACACACTATATTCTTTCAAGTTATTCTCAAGTGCCTAACCCCTTGTTCACGACCTGAATGGAATTCAGCGACGCAGGATTTTTAACTTCCATCAATGAAACAGAATCAATTCTCACTGAATAATTAGCAATTTATCTTAAATGGTTTTTCAAAATCAGCGTGTGATAAGTTTATCCTTCTCCTATTTTCAACATCTTCTTTCATTTTTATTTCAGTTCTTGCTCGAAACTGGCTGTTCTAAAGACAAGAATGCTGGTACTGACAGGGGCGTAATTGCCATCCTAGGTGTTCTTTTAAGGGGGGGGGGGGGATGTGCCGAAAATTTTCAGCGTGCGCAGACGAAATACCTAAATAGTGAGTGAGGCAGAACTTTCCCTCAGCTTTTGTCGGTGCCTAATCCCGGACAAAACTTTATGCACAGTGCGACAATACTTTCCAACAAGTTGGAAATCGACAGATAATCCGCTAACTAGATCAAAGTGCACTGTAAAAAGTTTCTCCGAATAAGGACGTAGTATCTGCTACTGGGATTAATCTTATCTCTATTGGGATAAAATTAATCCGAATTAGGGATAATCTTATCTCAATAAAGATAAGATTAATCCTAGTAGCAAATACTGCAAGATTTTTTTTTTACAGTGTGGACACAACAAGTTTTGGCAGGAGTACAAAAACGTGCCGACAAAAAGTGGGTATACTTTTGCTGCTCATGTGATAGGTCTAGGTCTGAGATTTTGTCAGCGCTTCGTGACCTGATCTCCTTCTATCGGTTTCATTGGAAAGTTGAAACTGAAATTTCATGCATAGCCTAGTGTGATAATACTTTCATTTATTTTGTTGTCAAGTTGGATTGCAGAACAAAATATGATAACTAGAACCCACTACCTTTCTCTACCGCGTTTGGGCAAAATTGTGCCGACGGATTTCTTTCTCAGACCATGTTGGATTGGAAGGGGAAATCCTACCCGACCCTTTAGTTACGCCCACGGGTACTGTTGGTGATCCAAAATGAAGACTGGATTAGGAATAGTATGTCGTGGTTTTAATATGGACTTTAATCTTTGTCTATTCCACATGCAGCTTCTTTGTGTCACCTATGGGCTTTTTTAGGTTCTCACGCCAGACTTCCTAGGTGGCAGCAGTGAGGCTTAAAATGCAGAGAATGTGGCGACAGGCATCTCACGGCAAGAGACGGAACAACCTCGGAAACAACACGATAGATAGCGCGGCAAGAGATGGAACGACTTCGGAAACAACACGATAGGAAGCGTGACCGCAGTGAAAAGAAGCGAGTCCAGTGAAGGAAAAATACAGGCGAAACTGGTTCCATAAAAGACCGGCAAATACCCCTATACTGTAACTTCACGTTTAACCGAGCGCTGAGATACAACAATCTTGTAAACATCACTAAAGGCGTACTCTCGCCGTTCCCCGCGGACTCCACTTGAGGAGTCCCCGCGTTTTTGTTTGTCCCGGGGACTCACTCCCCGTATTCTCGCGAGTCCCAACGGACGGGGAATGCTCCGATTATCATCACCATCATTGAAAAGGACTCCCTTTCAGATTCGGAGGGGAATCAATTTCCTGGTGTTGGTGCAATGTAAAATCAATTAAAAAAGAATCAGAATAAACAAAACCAAAAATAAAGTGGATCTAGACTAATTTCGTCAGCTGCATATTTTTTTTCAACAAAATCTATTTTGGAAGCATTCCCCGTGTTCTCGCTGTTTCTATACGCGGAGTCCGCGTGGAGTGACTCCCTCTATTCTCGCCGTTCCCTTTGATTCCCCGAGGAGTCCTCGGGGAACGGCGAGAATACGCCTTAATTCACCTAACTAGGCCTGCAAATCCGATAAAATGACTTCGTTTGTCCGTTTTAAAAGGATAATAGTTAATACAAAGGATAGTGTTGAGATTAGTGCGAAATTTGAGTCTCCCTCCAGGTTAAGAATTAATGTGCAATTCGGAAGTAGGTTGCATTGAAGTAGGGAAGTAGGTGGCATTATAGGTACGACGGTCCTTTCAGTTCCATGGCCTTACAGCCCTCACAGGGTATGTTATGGTGGGCTCTTCAGACAGGGAATGCATTCCAGTACAATAAAATGATGGTCCGGAAATTCCTGTCACTCTGCCAGGCAGAAAAACGACCTTAACCTGCCCCCTCCCTGAAATTGTAGGACTATTTTTCTTTTTTGTTTTTCTTTTCTTGGGTTTTTCTTTCTTTCTCGTTCCTCTTTCCCTTATATTTAAAGTTGAAACCATAGGTTATGTTTTGTTTCCTCTCCTTCTTTTTCCTTTAAATAGAATGTTCAGTTAGTTGATTCTGTTTCTGTTTGGTAGGCTACTTAAATTAATATAGGTTATTTTCCTGACCTAGCCAAGCACTACATTTGTGCTTTCCTGGCAGGAATGTAAATTCTGTATTTTTTTTTTGTCTTTAAATATAGCCCAATGAAACTATAATCACAGTAGTCAAGAAAGTGCAATAACATTGTAAAGTTCCTGAGAAGAAATAATCAGGCAAACGGTAGGGGCAGGCCGGTTGCGGACTAGAATTACTGCCAGGACGAACAGTACTGAAGCCGTGTTTTATTTAGCCTTGTTTAAGTCTAGTTTTAGTCCTGTTTCCTTAACAGCGTTTTTTTACGCATTTAGTAAGATTAAGGTCGTTTTATTTGCGATATCCAGTAAGGAACCCTACCGTTTTGCGTAACTAGATCCTGAAAATCGAAACTGCTTGTGCCAGATAGTTTCACCCCTTGTTTCATAAAAATGGCATCTGACAAATTCAGCGTTTTATTTGTCAGAGGCAGTACCGAAACGAAACAAAACGACGGCTCAAATAAAACGGAATTATGCGAAACAAGACTGGAAACGGTAGCCAAAGCTGAAACTATTTTGTCTCAAATAAAACGCGGCTTGAGAAAGTTCTGAAACAGAAATACTCGCACGAAAATGGATGAGCATGCTACACTGGAGAAAGTAACCAACAAATCAAGGGAAATAGTGGCCTACCATATTACTTACTAATCTGTTCTATTACAGCAGAGATGTGTTTCTTTGAACATTAGTTAACTCCGAACAGCGTTTATTTGGAATAAATTGTAAAATAAGGCCCAATACACCTGTTTTTAGGGGCCCGATACACCAATTCATCTGTTTTTAGGAGCGGCACGAGGAAGGACATGACATTGTTACCGAGCGTGCAAAGAAACATACCTCATACCAAGAAGCGTCACTAGCCAAAATGGTTTGGGGGGGGGGGACGAGTCACTTACCGACTGGCTGGTAATTTTTACCGACTGTTTCTGCAGAAAAATCGACTTTTTTCAACAACAAAAAATTATTGTTTTGAAAAAAATCGACTGATTTTCAGAAAAACCGACTGCTTTCATGAAAAAAATCAACTATTTTGACGAAAAATCGCGGAGCTTCGCGCCGGCTCAGTTACTTTTTACCCACTGGCCGACAGCATTGGGAAGTCGTGACGCCTCTGCTCATACCTACTGTGCTGTGAATTGTCAGTCAGAGCTGGAAACAACAAGGGTTGCAATGCCGTGGCCACAGGTCAGAAGCAAAACGGTCTAAACTAAGTTGTATCGTAATTCCATACGAGCGTGACGTTACATTGACGTCACCCGTTTGATCTATTTTATCTCAGAAAAACGATTTTTTTTTTTTTTATTTATTCCTATCGGTGAATATATATTTTAATATATATAGGCTATATGTATAGTGCAGCGGCCGGCGAGGCGCCGGTCGCGTTGACATTTATAAAACAACACAACGTCGAAGAACGCCATCTAGTTCACTTGAGACGCCAGACTAGTAAATATCAACCTACTATAGATGTCAGGCTCAAACGTACATCTCAGAAAGACCGATTCACACTGCACCACTTGAATCTACTAAATAATGTACCACATAGTACACGCTATAGAATGAATGGTACGTACTATGGTATGTCAGCAATGATTACTACCGTAAACTGTCACGTTTCTGAAATTCAACCGTGCGAAACACTCTGTACTTTCAAAACAAGTGCCATAATAATATTTTCCGCCTCGTTATCAACTCGACTCATAGGTGGCATTCGGTAGTCGTTTCTATAATAATCATTGACTGCCACAATAGTACTTGAAATAATATAATTAGGTTGTCGCTGCTATAGTCGGGTAAAATTAGAAATGGAATAACACTAGTAAGCTCAAATATTTATAATCAGATGATATTTAATCAGATGATCACTTTCGCTTATCACGAATCCCATTCAACATTATAAGTTTAAATTATAAAATATGTTGGTTTTTGTTATTGTTTTTTTACTATTGCGTTTTAAAATTCCAAGCTAAATTTATGGATTTAGGTCGAACTACTTGACCGGCGAAAAGACAGCCCTCGCACTCGGACGGCATGTTGGACTAAAATATGTTTTTAAATTAGTAATATATATATTCATCTTAGTCCTATTACCCGGGTTCAGCCAGTTTAATTTGGATCTTATACTTGAATACACTGAAGTTGTTTATTCACACAGAAAGCTGTTGTGATGCCATTTAGAAGATGGACGGCATACCGACAAGACCGAATTAACAGACAAACCGCGCAATTTGAATTTCGTCACGTGGTTTTTCCTACTGTAGGATCGCGGAAGTCAGAAAATCGGAGACGCTGCTATATGTCTGGCTGACAAAATAAGTTCAGAAGAGTCTAATAGTTGCGTTTTTGATCCGAATTCTCCTTGCGATTCTCCTCGCAATTCTCCTATTTCGAGTTTTTGGACTACTCAAATGAAGCTAATTCTGCTAATTCTTTTCTTGCGTTTTTGTCAGAATCAAGAACGGGGAAAGCCTCGCGATTCTGCAGAACCGAGAAGTTGCTCCGATGGTGAATTCTCGATGCTCCTCTCTCCGTTCTCCTCCCTGACTGGTCAACAGAGTCCGAAAGTTCAATATGCAGAAACACGTATACCCGGTTGCGGACGAGCTGCCTAAATTAGTGTTCTTGTCAAAAGCGAATGGAGAAGCCAGAGGAGCAAAAACGGTAATTTGTACGAGAATCGAAAATTCAGAACAGAGAATTCGGATAAAAAACGCAACTAATTACGCTTCATTCTTACTTCAATCCACTTCCTCTCTCGGACTTCACCAAAAACCTCTTCCTTTAAACCCGACAACCCCTCACTTGAAAATAATCTCTTGATTTAATAGATTATGCGTTTTTATCAGTTTTACACCCATTATGATAAGCAAGTACAACAAATGGAGCAGGAATGATAAGGGAAAACGAAGACAACACGCCCCAGTATGTATCTACAACAAATATCTGAAAATATTTGAATAATATATTACAGATCACTTGTCGGTTCACTTATCGAGTACTTAGTTTATTCTGAAGATCCCTTTTAACATACCAGTAGCCTGCACAATTACAGCAAACAGTGGATATTTAGCCCCCTATATCGATATTTCCAACAAATTTTAAATGGTCTTGAAACTACTCGGAAATTTGTAAGTTTTTTGCGGGGTCAGAGTGCGATGGCTAGTTTATCCGCATTTTGGGTATTATCCGTCTATTCTTTTGTTCTCTAAAGAAATTTCCGTTAGCGACAATGCTTCCCAAGGGGTCCCCTTGGGACAAACTTAAGGAATTACCAAAAGTTTTACCTAGCGACCTTTCCAACGCTAATTGAGCACTGGATTGCAGTCAGGAAGGATCTCATTAGAAGATGAATATGAGCTGGTTTCATATTTTAGAGGAAATGGAAAAGTTCAAGTAGATTCAAGGAGAACAAGCATTTGTATGTTCCAGCATCGTCATCTGTAATATATGGTAACACACAAGATATAACTGATTCAGTTTTATTTTCACCCCAATTGACCTCTTTCGCTAAACAAGGGCATGTACCGGAAAAACACTCACGCTTACGACCAAGGTTTTGCTAGAAGTCTATGGTTCTGGGAAAAGGCTTAGAACAGTCAAAACTTTGGATAATTTGTCAAGAGTGGAGCTTTGTTTTAAAGTATTTAGATAGTTTTGAGCATTGGAATGTAAACAATAAATAGTGCGAGGTTTGCTTTAAATGCGTGCGTAAGTGATTAGTATTTGAGAAATCGTTATGTACAGCAGGGAACTATTTGGTTTTAAAAATATTTATGAATTTAGAAAGGTGTTTTATGCGGGAAAGCTGGTAATTTGACCATCGTTTCTCAGCTCTATTTTCTTAAACTTTAAAGGATCCCTCGCAATATTTACTCTTCAACTCACAACCTTTCAACAACATGTCAACAACACTCAACAACATTTACTATTTACTCTTCAAATATTTGAATACTTTATAACTATGCTGTGCTTTCAACAAATAACCAACTCTTTTGGCTGTTTTAAGCCTTTTCAGAGACCCGTTGACTTGTAGCGGAAACAATTTACAAAACCGGTTTTCCTGATGGAAAAACGCAGTCAACCTTCGATAGAGTGATACACATCGAAGGTAGCAAAACACAGCAAGTGAGAAAATCAGCGTGATTTTGTTAGAGGGATTAGAATGTACCGGACGAAGTTGGGTCTCCAGGTTTAGAAATATATGGAGTGATTGTGGGAATAGGTTGCATTACTATTATAGGTAAGATAGGCTCTTTAAGATCTTTCCAAGCCAAGGCCTAGCTCCAATGTACAGACAGATATAGCAGTAGTCAACGGTGGGTCATCAGAACTCGTCAGACATCACCTACAGTTCTAGAGTCCTTCATGTTCGCGCAAAAACACGTTTTACGTTGTACTGATATTTGCCCATCGTTCTATATCTTTGGATATCATTTATACCCTAATATGACTAACGACAATACCGGATTTATCATATCGAAGGTTCTACCGGATGCGGAAACGAATTCTAGAAACGAATTCTAGCAACAAAAAACTGACACAAATGCGTCCGGATATGAAAAATACGATAATTTTTGTACGCAGTATGTAAATGCACTATTAACAAGTGTATTCCTTCAGCCCAAGCTGACTGGCTAATCATACTTGATGGTGATCAGCGGATCCAGATGACAAATTTGCAGCCTGTGTAGTTGGTAGTACTGGTAGTTGTAAGTTGCATATATTGATATGGAGACAGAATAATATCGCTGAATGTGCCTCAGACTGGGCTAATCTTGAGCAGCAGTATCCAGTAGCATCCCGTCTGGCTGTAGTAGCCTCCAGTCTTGCTATATAGGAAGCATGCAGCACGCAGCGGTAAAAGTTACTATTGTATGCTACCAAGAACATATAGTCTAACAGAACCCCCATCTTTGGTCCCATGCAGCGAATATGGATACCCCGACGAAACTGAGTGGAGCTAGAGGTACTTGCTGATCTTTGAGTTGATATCCGTTTACTTCCCTCTTCAGCACTGGGCATATCAGAAGAAAAACTGTAGCAGGGTAGGACCCGCTCTGCAGCGCGTCTCACGTAACATCAGTAACATCACAATGTCAGACAACCAGTTGGCTTTACTCGTTTGTATAGCTGACGAATTGTGATGTTCCGCGTCGCTCCTGCCCTCCGCTCGTTTGTATCGGGCAGGGTATCGGGAATATATTCGACTCTGCATGGTCGTATTACAGAGATAGCGAGACGGAGGTACTTGTGATTATTTTTTCTTGATTCTACTTAACTTACAATTCCATATAAGAAATTCTTGATAATTTGTCATCAGCGGAGATTCATTCTACCGACATTTCGGCCATTATTGGCAAGCGTCTTCTTCAGGTTCTAGCTACCAAAACAAACCCGCTATCAAGCTAACACTAAATGATTTCGACCTTCCCCTGGTAGTCAGTTTCATCTTCTGTGGCTGAGGAACCTGGTGTTAGTCGCAGGATAGTTTTTCTAGCTAGAGGCTAAAGAAGACCATTGACAAGAAAGAGCCCCCCCCCCTCGAGCCCCTAGCATCCGTCTAGCACTCCCCCCTCCAAATATGCACCATTAAAGTTTAACTGAAAAGTCAGATTATCTTTTGTCTCTTCTTTTCTTAATAACTGCAAATAATTTTGACTTTCTTGAGAGATTTTCAGTTTTTCCACAATAGGCTCTACACTCAACGTCAACTCTCAACGTCCTTACTATAGTTACTTACTATAGTAAGGACGTAGAGAGTATGGACGGCAAGGCTTCCACTTCGAAATTTTCAATATCCCTAACACCTTGCCGTTTTTTCCCTAAATTACCCTAATTTGAGAAGACTTTCACCCTAAGTAAATTCCTAATGGCAGTTATTACAATCTAAAGGTCTCTGTCCATTTCTCCAGCAAATAGCGGGTTTTGACTAAAAATTTCCAGAATGTTGGCGTTCGGGTATTAAACTTCATGATTTAACTTGAAAGTTTACTAGATGAGAAGTTGAGACTCATTCGAATTTGAATATTCCTTATTTTACTCAAAATATCAGGCAAGTGTAGCTAGTCCCTGCCTGCACATACGTCTCTGTAACACTTAAGAAAATTGGAATGTAGCGTACGCCAATATTGAGACAAAGTTTATTCGACAGTGAATATAATCACACATATACTATAGATACAAGCATACAAGCACACCAAGAAACTACGAAGCCTGTCACTCCGACTCCATTACTTCAATTCCGATAACCGGATGGCTTAGCAATTTTTACGTGTCATTTTTAATTCAATCATTCCGGTGCGCTGTCGAGCTCGAGCTGCGCTTCACTCCAAACGAAATATCTTAAAGTTTAACCGAAAAGGGCTAGGATACTACAGTCTAGTTACCCATCACTTGTTCGCTTAAGTAATCTTGAAAACCCGATGAAAAAGCGTTAGTTTGTTTTTCTGATATTTCCAAATAATCGATTATCCCATTGTGCTTGCCGCTCTTCCCGTTTTTGTGATATCTCTATGGTGCCTGGAACATTTGGCAACAATACCAGCAGCAAACGAGTAAATAAATTGTGTATCAAATAAACAAAGAAGTGTCTGCAGTCTGCAGTGCCAAAAACTAGGGCTAGATAGTGATGTGTCTTGTGTAGTGATAGTGCAGTGAATTTCGCGGGCGAATTGTGGACGGATTCACCATGGGAAAGCGTCCACATTCCCAACGTCCCTACTGGAGACTACTGTGGACAGAATGAAAATCCCCAATAGGTGTTGTAATAATTCAATGTATTTGAATCTAAGATGTAAAAATAAGTTGCCTTTTCAGTTAAACTTTAAATGAACCTCCGCTGGGCACTGGCACGGACAAGAAATACTATAAAAAATGGTTTTTCTTCTAATTTTTTTTAATTTTAAACGACAATACAAAATAAACTCCTTTTATCTGAATTTTATGGGAAAGTTCAGTTTTTCCCTAGATTTCCAAAATCTTGTCCACAAACAGTTTAATTTTCCCCTATGATAGGGATTTTCCCCCTAAAAGTGGAAGCCCTGACGGTCGGGCTCTGAACAAGACCGGCTGCTCGGACAGTTCGCCATATTCCAGATCAGCGCTTCCAAGCGGACTAGTTTCTGTTAATCTCCCTTTGCCTCACCATAATCACTCGGGACAGACATGGTAAAATAGATCAGCAGGTTGATGAGTAGAAAAACTGGAGTCTACTTCCCAGGTCATGGACGTTTTGCGTATGTCTCTGTAGTAAAAGTTACCCACTACCTTATGGATCCGACTTTTTACCATGTCTACACATGCGTTGATTATGAGACAACGGTGGATTAATGGGTCCACTTGGAGGGTTGAAGTGGTATAAGGCGAATAGAACCAGATTGTTTCAACAAGCGAATAAACGGGAATTTTGCCTCTCCTCTCATCGAGGTCCAGTTTCATGGCTAAGAAATCATATATTTTATATACGAATGTATTTTCGTTGTTGTCTTTACTTCGCTATCACCTTGTGTATTTGGCAGGTTATAAATAATATTATGTATATATCACTCGTTGTGAGGGGCGTCGCAAGTGCATTTTCGTTGGGGGGGGGGGGGGTGCAGGGCCAAAGTTTTCCCGAATCTCTCAAATTTTTTAACGAATCCCAGAAACCGAGAATTCGAGCTTTAAATTATGGAACAGAAAGGATTAGGTAGGAAGTGTAAAAGTAACGGGCAGGGTGAAAGACGATCATAAGCAACTATTAGGCGGCATTGTGGCGAAGCCCACTTGGAGAATAAATTAGGGGCACGGGTGCGGTAACAGCTTCTATCTATTATAGCCAAGAGAAAATTAAATCGAGCGCCGCAGGCGAACATTTTGAAATACATTGTTTTTTGTTTCTGTAGGCTAAAAGTTTTACTGCTTGCCTTACAACTAGCATTTACCGTGGATTAAATACCGATACTCTAAGAAGTTCCAGAAACCAGATGGAGCGACGTTATCGGCATTAGCAGGTACTGTAGTCTAGTCAATACTACCCATTAGCACCTAAAGTGAGCGCCGCAGGCTCAATTTTTTTTAAGTTAGCCTTTTCCTGGGAAATTTAACTATTTCCACCCAGATCCTAGCATTTAATGTTTCGAAATCCGAATCCTAAAACTGGCTTAAAACCCCAGTCAAATGACGCGACCTTCCACAAAACAGAGAATATTACAAAAAGCACCGCAGGCGGAATTTTCGAAAAGATACTAAATAATTTCAGTAAATTCTCTCGCCGAATTCGTGATAGTTACCGAATACTGGCAATTATACCGAATCCCGATCATAATACCGAATAAACTGTACCGATAGCATATTTCGGAATCTGTATAACTACTGAATCCCCGTAAATGTACCGAATAGTTATGCTATACCCCCCCCCCCCCCTTGCGACGCCCCTGTTCGTTGAAGATAGCATATGATGTTAGACGGTGCAAATATCAAACTCCCAGTCTGCCATTATCGATATTCTCCTTATTTGTATATTTGTTCCTTATATTTATATTATCTTTATGTGTATATATATATATATATTTATACTATAGGAATCGTTTGACGTAGAAGTTGCTAAATATTCAAGGATAGAGGTATAAGCTCACAGACGTACCATGAATCCGAATAATTATTTGAATGAGGGGTAACTCGATTGTATCTGTGTCTATTGTTATCTCAGTCCTTTTAATGCTCTATCTTTTAATGCTCACGCGACAGAGATTGGCGTTCATGCTGGTCGCGCGTTTGACGAATTGACGATCCTTTGTGGAAACAATCCGCAAGTCGCATCTCAATCCGGCGTCTCTTTCCGCCCGTACCGTCTAGCAAGTAATTTTCGCGTTGCGTGTGTACTTTACTTGAGTCAATTCAGCAGGGCTATAAATTTAAACCGCAACCCACGCAGATGGCCTTCGTGGTTGGATCCAATCCTAAAACAATCTGAGTTTCTTAGCTCTAAAAATACACAGAATTCTAAGGTGATACGTAATATAATTGCCTGGAACTCAGAAATGACTTAAATATATTTTGTGCCTTGAAGACCGCGACGTATAGCTCTTTTGGAGGACAGATTGTGATTTCTGTCAAGAGTCACGGGCCAACGTCTCAAACCTTGCCAACACACACCAGTGTTGCCACTGGTCGCTGAGTTCTGCGATTTGTCAAAGATTGTTGACTTCTTCCCAGATTCACAGCTTCGAAGAATGTGTCACAGGAAATCGCATTTTGGCAAAATTATGCGATTTCAAAAAATTTTGGCCAATTTGGAGGAAGCTCTTTTCCGGAAAAAGGATTTGTTTTTGCTTAACAAATATTAGCTCTTGTTATAAGAGTAAATTAGAACCTCAGAATCTACGAGTTTTTCACAGAAAACCTGAAGAAAGGACCCAATTTTAAAGGCCCTAGAATGTCGCAGATTTTTGCGGCCAATTGTCACAGGTTCCGTCAGAGAAAGTGGCAACACTGGGCGCAGACTGCTTGTAGAAAAACCAATTGAGCGAGTTATCGCTGAAGAACGCAAAGTAACAAATTTAGTTCTCTGCTAATAGTTTTGGCGGAGTTTTGGCGGAGAATTGAGAGGGCGGATTTGACATTGCGGAATCTATGGAAAATCTTGGTTCATGAGAGCTAATGTTGGATGATTGTTCGATCTACCCCTGGTAATTAATCTTCTCTCAGATGCTTGTCTTGGAATCTCCCGTGTCACTGCTAGAATGTGAAAGTAACAAATTTGACTGTCATAAAGAAAAAAAAAAGCCTCGGAAATCGAGGGAGGATAGGCCACGCCTTCATATTATTCCTTCCAGATTAGTTATTTTTTTGCCGCTAGATGCGCCAGCATAAAGTAAATAATGACACAATACGTCTTGGTCGTGTCAGGACATCTAACCACAATACAACTCGCCATAGCGACAACTGGGAACCGACTACTCTCCACATGGTATATCGCCACAGTGACATCTCGCCACACCGATAACTTGCCACAGTGATAGCTCGCCACACTGACAACTTGCCACAGTGGCAATCTTACATACAGACAACTTGCCACATTGTGACATGTCGCCACATTTGTAGCTTAAAGTTCGGTAAGGAAGCAAATCAGTTATGTTGCTACGGCTGTAACTACCGAAAACGCATATGATTCTGCACTTAGTTTGAATTTTCACGCAGCATCTGAGTTTTGGCGGTCGGCAATACTCTTGATGACTAACTCTCCTTGCCGATGCAAAATCGCCGTGTGCCTAGCGGAAGAGCCAGAGCGAAACCACAGCTGTTCCGAACGAGCGCCGTGATTGGCTGACACATGCTTTGAGTTTTTGAGTTTGAGTCGTTAGGTAGACGTGTTCTTGTTCTTCCTGAGGATCACTGGTGTTTTGAACTTGGTCATCTAGAGTATTGAAACGATACGCCTTTCTTTGACACTTTAGAGATACCTTCATCGTCATCCTCGTAAAATACGTTTGGCTTGTTTTGTAACAACAAATAAGAAAGTTATAATAGAAAAAAAAGTAGAGAAACAAATGAATAACGTATCGTCTTATTATCTACCTTTTCTGATAAAGCTCGAATGTCAACACAGGTGTGCCCCTCGTATAAGATTTATTTCCCCTTCAGACTGGACAGCCTCCATCTTAAAACTATGCTGAACTAATGACCGCTATATACCCAACTGCGACAAAGGATTGTTATTGCGGATGAGAAACTGAAAGGATCAGAAGCTAGGATCCAAACTCCCGTGTGCATCTGGGACGATATTTATCATATTTATTTTACCTAAAATATTATTTTTCGGCTAGTTGTCAATGTGGCCAGTTGGTCGTGTGGCCAAATGTCGCTGAAGAGCCGTTCCTCTTAGGCCTAGCCATATTTAAAACTGTTTAAAATGCCTCTCCATTTGTGCTCTACCCAGCTTTGTTCGTTCAAACTTCATCAAATTTGTTAATTCTGGCTTCCGACATCAGTGCTGACTGCTGGCTGACTTTTCGACGAGGCTAATGCGCGACTTGGAATGAATTCAAGGCCCAATCGCTTATCCTCCATTCAGATAACTATACCAATATATGACGTGGGATTGTTATTGTTTCTCCGGCAGATCTGGCGGCAATTCTTCAGTGGATATTATGAAGGGTGTATTGCGGAAACAGGAAAATGGTTTGGTTAAAGGACATGTCGTGCTTGTGATTACTAACTCATTTTACTTCAGTAGTATTTCCATCTATTCTCGTTCCCAAGATTCTTCACTTCTGTGTACCGCATCTCCTCTATTAGCAATACACTGAAAAGCACGCATGCCACGTCTGTTCTCTTTGCGTGACGTACCGGGCACCCCGATCTTTGTTTCCGAGGTTTCATTGACCAATTGTTTCAAACTTTACTAACACTGTTATCGAAGACAAGGGACATGGAAAGAGGATACAGTCGACGCCGTGTGTAATTTTCTGAATGCATAGATTAGTTGTAAAGAGGTCAACTGTCTCAGAATAGCAGAAACACTATGTAGTAATAGATGTCCTTTTCCAAACAACTTGACAGTTACTGAGTTCTCAATGTAGCTAGAAATAATCATGTCTCGATACGCGAGACTTTTACCTTCAAACTGGCACGATTAGATTAGATTGGATTATTTTATTGCTAAATTACATGGTATCAAAGGTTACTTGAGTGAGAGTGTTCGTATCCTTTTTTTTTAAAGAAATTTGTTATAGGTTGAGAATCAGAGGATTGCAGCCGTCCATCATCCGGCTGTTTGAGCCTTCCCCGGGCGGTTTTTGACATAGACATAGACATAGACATTTTTTTAATTTCATCAAAAACACATAAATTAAGCAAACAATTTACGATTAGCGGCCACTTTTAAGACAAAAGAATCCTGATTGTGGCCGTAATTCTAACCACCATGAATCCACTATATCATTCCCTTATTACCTTGGGTTGGGGGGGGATATTTTTTGTTTGTGTGTTTATATAGTTTATTTTGTAATTAGTAGTAAATAGAGCAAGTCAAGTCAAGTCAACGTAATAACCCATCATGATAGGTAACCGCCCATGAGAAGACATAAATGCACTGGCACTGGGCGGTTACCACAAACTACTTTAACTTAACTAAAAAAATAAATAATAACTTATACCTTCATTCTCTGAATCGTGATGATTACACGATGATTAAAGCTGTTCTAAGAACCAGGGGCATCACGACTGGGGGGAGGGGGTAATCCCCCCCCCCCCAATGTTGTTGGCCAGTCGGTAAAAAATAACCGAGTAAGCGCCGCGATTTTTCGTCAAAACAGTTGATTTTTTTCATGAAAACAGTGGTTTTTTTCTGCAAAAACAGTCGGTAAATGCCTCCTCCCCGAAAATTTTTTTGACTAGTAACGCCTCTGCTAATAATACCTCGCTTTGTGTATCTCTATTATTATAAGATAGTTGATTTCTTAAAAACTAGATCTGCTTTCAATGAATTACAAACGGCTTAGGCTGTTTTTATCATCTCTAAGAACTCAATGGCTTCGGACCTGCGGTAATAAGTGCTGCAAGACTCGCAGAACAGAGCCTCGTTTTTGTTGCATGCTGCAGGTCCACTTCTCGGCCGATTCCGGACTGATTCTTTTTACATCCGTTTTTGCACTGCAGAGCTTCCGAGGAAGACGGCAGCGCTTCCCAAGAATCACGGACTTGCTCACCGACCAAGTCCGTGCTTCCCTGCAAGATGCTGCAGCGCTGCCGCTTCAACCAAGAAGAAAGTGAATCCAAAAAAACATATTGTGCAAAAGCAAAGAAGTGCTGCAGCAGCGATGCGGCAGCGCTATTGCAACAAAAACGAGGCTCAGGTCTTCCTGACCAATGAGCTTCGCGGGAGCCTGATAGGTCTCTTAAAGAGGCAAGACAAGACAACACATTTTCCTAGTGCCTTTAGGTAGGTGCGTAGATGGGGAGGGGTAGAATGCATTGTATAAAAGCAAAATCTCGATAATAGTAGTAGAGTGAATTAGTAGGTGTGCGACGTTTTCCTTCTGGGATATCCGAAAAGGCTCTGTCACGCCTGAATGCTTGACGCGACCCTTCTGCTTAGGTGGAAGGGGCAGTTTCTTCTATTCAATAAATCCTAAAATAGACACTAACAATATTGTAGAATCGTGTATCAGATTAAATATATAGTAGCCAGTTGGCCGTAGAAAAACAAAGCATTACTTTTTCACGTGTGTGTCTATCAAGATAAAGAGCATCTTTAAAAATGCCATATATGTAAAGATAATCTCGTCAGATTATTTTGCTGGCGAGAAAAGATCAAACCAACATGTTCCAAAATCAGAAGAAATACCGCGAAATTTAAGTCAGAGAAGGTCTGTGCAGCAGGGATAGGAATCTGTGCAGAACCGACCATTAATGTTTTTGTCAAGATCCTAACTCAGCACGTGCTGTGTCAGCCCACCAGTGAATTTCCTGTCCATGATCAAGTTTTTTGCTTTCGACCGGATTCCGGCTGACTTCTTTATTCGATTCGAAAGATAATAGCGTAATTCAGCTCGTTCCCCTCTATTAGGCAATTTGGTCCATTCGGAAATATCCAGTTTTCCCGCCGAACTGTCCATCGAAAGCAAGAACTAATCGTGAAAATTTGTAACATTTGTTTTTTTGCGTTTTGGGGGAAAGGAGAAGATATATTGGAAAAGGATAAGATTACCTTCTAATTCTTACTTTTGTCTTTGTCTGTTTGAAAACTTTTTAAACAGTTTTTCATTTGGTGGGTCGTTCCATGGATTTCCAAGATTTGAGAAGGAGGATATTTAACGGCGAGAAACGTTGGAAGAGGTGCATGGGAATCTTGGTCGGTTCAAGAGATGTTTGAATTTCTTCATTAGCATCGGTGTTGTCTTACTTAAATTTTGTTTTTCCCGCCATGCCCTCATTTTTGGGGAATCAATTTAATTTATATCAGTTTGATATGAATTTAGCTTCCGTCCCTAAATCACAGCCCCTCGTGTAACCACACGGGATGGTTTTCTATAATTTTTAATATTCCTTGTACTCAAGGTTAATTTCCAGGGAACAGTGGAATGTTTTCTCCTCGAACCATGTTCGTGAAACTGACGAAGTTGATTGAGAAATGGGATGGGGAAATCTGATTTGTTGCCTGGGAGCGTGTTCCACCCTCCTAACAATAGTAACTGTTAGTTACTATTTTCGTTCCAACCTCGTTAAAAGTTACTACGTTGACCGTTCCAACCTCTCGAAATAGTAACTAACAATAACTATTTGCTAAAATTGCATTCCAGCCTTGACGCAAAGAAGCGAAAACGTAGTAACTACGGTAAGTAGGGATGATACTTGGTACTCTTCATTCAGGTTTCCTTTTAGATATCTAGGGCTCTTATAGTAAAAGAGGGCTCTTATAGTAAAAGATGTGGAGTCACGCATTTCTTCTAGTTTCGGGACGTTGATTTGTCTCAGGGATTTCTTGTCTAGACGTAATAATGCGAAGGATTCCAACACTGCTGCTCTTCTTCAAACCTTGCTTGCATCTTCTTTTTTACCTTTTTTAACGTTTACTAATTTATCTCATGTTAAAAACTACTTTTTAAAGTTTGAGAAATTCTTCTGCCGGTTTTTCAAAATTCAACCTAGTTGTTGCATTGATTGATTAATGATTGTATTTTTGTTAAAGTTTTAGGTTGATATTCATTCAGGCTAGTGGAACTTTTTCAAACGAATTGAATGTAGATTTTGTGAAAGGATATGTTCTAGCTATTGGTTAGTTGTTAACGTATTATTTATATTTTACTATATGTTTTCCACTCGCCAGCTTTGGCGGATATAAATAAATGAATTGAATTTAAAGCAGCCCATTCATTCTTTGCCTCTACTACCTACACAGAAATGACGGGAGCCAGGAGACTTACAGGCTAACGACGGCGAATTTCGATGGAAGAAAAGGAAACTATGCGGGCGATTTGGGGCAGTCAATTTGAAACGTATTTATCACATTAGTTCATCTGTGAAGAATTCGAGACAGATCAGCTAATACGAAAGCAGTCTTTCGCACGATAGGAAGTTTCTACCAAAGAAATACTAAGTTGAAATCTTGATTGAATTTGAAATCAAATTTGATTTCTTCAGGATTTAATGTCCGTTCCCCGACCCAGAACCGTTAATACCAATCAGTCTTCAGAGTTTGCGACATAGAAAACCCACTCTCAAGCGTGGGCCATTGCCAAGACGATACGAAATATTATGCATCACACATTCCTGTCAACACAACAACAAATTGAGCAAGAAAGAGAATAAAAAGAAAGAAGGCACTCAGCATATTCGCAAGAATGAACGGTTTACATTCTAAACTAAATGTGCCGTTGGTAATTCATTCCCAAATTATTTACTACGCTCGTGAAATGAATTTTAAGAATGAGTTTGTCGCGGAACCTTGCGACAGAGTGACAGCCGGTGAATTTAAACGCATTTTTGTCATAGTTTATTACTTTTGGGCGGAAAGAACGTCGACAGCTAAAATGAAATAGAGGTTCTAGTTAATTTAAGCAGACAGGGTTTTGTATATTGAGGCCGTCTTGATCCCCTAACATTTTTCTTGTGACGTCGATCGTAACTTTGCATATTGACGAACACTTAATATAATGCTTACCCCGATTTGTCGTTGGTCATTCCACCTTGTCCATTCTGAGCTCGCTGTCCTTTCTGGTTCTGCTTAGTTCCTTTATTTACTATTCCCATCATTTTGAACCAAGCACCCCCGGGGGTGGCACCCCCCATACCACTCATACTATGCATTTTGAATCCTGTTTTCACTGCACTGGAATGAACTAACTAGGAACTACATGCTGGAAGATCAAGATTAGTCGAGTCTATCAAGCTTCACTCCCCCATGCCACAGATCCAACGCTGTTCCCGATGTTTCTAACAGCAGTGGTCCGATACTCCCAGCCGACTCGAAGGATCCTCTCTTTGAACTCAAGACATGCGAAACGGGTGATGTTTTTCGCCTTGACTTCACTTTTTTTATGTAACCTGGAGACGTTAACTGGTCCGTATATCGTTTTAGTATACATGAAACGACCATTAGTGTTGCTGATGTCCAGTTACCTGACGGCTACCGAATCTTGGTCAATCATATTTGACGGTGCAAAGCCTGAAGAGGACCCTTGCCAAGAAGGGTCGAAATATAGCTCTAATAAATTGTAGGTGACTTATCCATTTTGCAGCGTCAGATATGGTTCGTTGAAGAAATATCAATCTTTGTCAATCAGTCGACCTCTATTGTTCAATATCATTTCAGACGGCATTAATAAAAACAAAACTCCTTGTCAGGCGTGTTCTGTACAATTAAATTTCGACATAGTAACAAAATTCAATAAAAACGAAGACAAAAGTTCTTGTTTAAAAATGTTTCAATATAGTTAACAAAAGTCAATAAAACAAAGAAAAAAAATTGTTGAAATATTTGAAGTTCGAAAGAAAAAAATATTTGTTTTTGGGATCCCGAAACGTAAGTGACGGGATACCTATGACTTCATAAAAGTTGTTCGTCTGTCTGTCTGTCTGACTGTCTGTCAGTCGATCAATCAAATTTATTTCCAAACAGCTTAAAGCTGAAGAATTAGCAAGATGTGGAGAAAATGGATTGCCAGTGTTCCTCTCAGACCGACGCACGAGGGACGGGAGGGGAGGGGGAATAGAAGGCACAACGGGGGACAATACATTATCTTTGCTCCAATTTTTTTTTAAAGAGTACTTCTAAGGTCCAGTAAATTTAGGAACGTTCAGTTTACTATAAAATGTTCATATGAAATGTTATGATCACCCAGAATAATTCTCACTGCTCCGTCTGTCAACAGAATAACCCTCGAAGGGGTGGAGATAGTTTCTTCCAACTTGGGATGAGAATCCATTGGGTCAAAGTGCAGGTCAAATTCCGTAGATGAGCCCTATGGGCCCCATATTTAGGGGCGGGGAGGGGGTTTCAAATTAAGGGGATGGTTTAAAAATAAGTTTTGAAGCTAAAGGGTAAGATTACATGCTGAGTCAATATCTGTGAATCTAATTTTATTTGGTTAAAGTTAAATATTGTTTCTATAGTCGATTGGATATTTGGTACTGGGGTAAGGAGATATGCTGGATCAAGTTTTGACATTATTTTCTTGCAGTGCAAGTAGTTCATCCCGGACCTGGCCAAAACCGGAAATTTAATTAAAAGTTATTTTCTGAACTCGATTAAGGATTCGGGTAAGGAGAAATGTTGAGTCCATTTTTTAACTTCGTTTCCTTGACAGATCAGCCATTTGCCGGGAATCCCGCCCAAACCGGAATTTCCTTCAAGTAAAAGTTTTTCCCTTGCATGTCTGACAATTGGGAACCAAATTGTTCTTACCATCGAATACACCGGAAGCAAATAATAGGTACACCAACTAGCAAAAGCTGCAAACCCCTCGTTGCCGAAGATGATGATGAGGTAATAGTTGACTGTTGTATACATGTCCCCTACATGTCTCAAAACTGGTATCGCCTATTTTTGGTTTCAGTGTGTGCCTTACTACTGAAGTTGTCAACCCCTTGAAATTTTCAAACTGGTGTATCTCGTGAAGGAAGTTTTATACAAAAAGTGCATCATATATACTTTGATCACCTCATTAACGGCTATCGATTGCCGTCGAAAAAAAAATTCTACCTATCGTTCAAAAGTTGACTTTTTTGCCGTAGGCCAACTTTCTAACGTCACCACTTAGAAAGGAGCAAAGGATAAGCTCTAGTTTCTCTAGCAATGAGATAACTTGTAAAGTTTAAGAGGCACGTCTGATACCGTTTCTCTACCGCATACCCAAGTGCAGAAAAACGAATGATAAACTCAGCTGAAATCGCGAACAGGCATGGGATAGGAACAATAGATGGCAGCACTTTCGGACCCGTTGGAAAAAGCCACTTTTTTGTTTCTGTAGATCTTTCTATTTATCACTCAAAGAAGATATGTTGGCTGTGGGGCCGGGTAACTGCCGCATATATTTCACACTTATAGATTTTAGTCCATCTTCAATTTGAAACTGGTGCCTGCCTGCTTGCTTGCTAGAACGGAGCTTTCCACTCGAAAGCAGTAACATGGTTTGATGAAACGAAATGTTCGCTACACAACTTCAGATAGTCCTCTCTGTCATGGGCTATGTAACTCCACTTCACTTCGCACACCGTAAGCTCTGGCTCGAGGACAAGCAAAAACCATCCTTGTTGGCCCCAGGCAAGAGTTCTGAGCTTTCCAAAATGTAATGTCATATTCATCAATCCGGCCTAAGGTCCACACTTTCCGTAAGAACCGCACAGGTTAGACCCTTACGAGTTACCAGGAATAAAATGAAATCGGCTTTTCTCAGCTGATAGTTGTCTAGCCCTAATCCTTGGAAAACCTTCACTTTAACTATTTTAAATTTTTAATAAATCTTTATACGTCGCCTCATCTTACTAACGGGTAAACGGGAGGATCAGAATCGGAAGTAGTCAGAATTAACAAAATCCTGCGATACAATTTACAAGATGGTGTATCCATAAAGAACATGGTGGATCGGAATAGTTTCGAATACTATTGGCATTCCGTTCGTAATCTGACCCCAGGCTGGGTTATTTAACCTGGGGAAAACAACATGTTTACTCTTTACGGGGCGAAGTCAGGAAATCTACAAGACCCAATTGACTGGTTAATAAATATAAAATATTTGAGATCCCATCGAAACCACTGGTCTTGCTTAAATTCGCACTGTAAAACTCACAAAATAGGGAACAGAACTTATCTTGTACCGTGCATGGGTTTGTAGATTTTTGGATTTTCGGAACTGGGCGCGCTGTCAGCCTCTGTGGTATTCTACAGTCGGGAATGCGGGGAGGGGGAAGCAAGTGACGATGGATGGGGTAATCCAAGGCCCGAATATACAGATCCGGTCAGTGTTGCCACTATTTTCTAACGGAGCTTGTGACTTCTGACCGCAAAATCCTGTGACATTCTGATGCCTACGAAACCTTCCTTTTTACCAAATTTTAACGGAAATCTCGCTTTATCATTTACACAATTATATGCCTCAATTTTTTTTTTTTTTTTACACGGAAGGAACCGGTCGCAGAACTGTTTTTTGTTTCGAAGAAACGGAAATCCGTGACAAATCAAAACAGGATTTTTCTTTTTTTTGGGGGGGGGGGGGGGTGCCTACTCGTCGGACAAAAAAGTAAAAAAAAGACATAGATCAGAGGGGAAAGCCTATAAAAATGATTATTTTTGTATGCTTAGGGGGAGGGGGGCAACCACCTCCCCCTGGATACGGCCCTGGCCCCTAGGCACTGTCCTCAGCACCACCACCCCCAACTTTCTTAAACCAAAAGTACACTAAAACTGTTCGGTAGTTCCTCGATACCAGAACTATTCGCAACAATTACCGAGATTCGGTAATTAATCGGTATAGTAATCAGGATTTGGTAGATTATCCGGTATAATTGCCAGGTTTTGATAGTTATCAAGAACCCGGAACTTCGGTTGAACTTTGACGAAATCATACGAGTTTATTTGGTACAATTGGAGTTCGACAGTTATATAGTCATGCGGCGGATCTTTTGAAATTATTGCCTGCCGGTGCATAGGTTTAAAATTATTTTTTTTCTTCAAAAATCTCTAAGCTTTAGCAGAAAAATAGGCTTAAAAAAAACGTAAGGCAAGGGAACATTAATCGGTTTGGTAAGCATTGATATGGTCAAGTGAAGCACTGGTCACAGACAAAGGGACTGGGGGATCCCAAAAAGACGCTCTGATCATAAAAGTTTCAGAAATTGCGCATGTGGCGCCTTTCGTAGTATTCTCTATCATGTGGCAGGGGGCTTTATTTATGTGGGGTTATAGTCAGTTTTGGGCGAAAAGGCAAACTTAGCTAAATTTCGCCTGCGGCACTCAGTGCTATGATCTTGAGAAGTCTACGGTAGCTAGAAGCTGCTGCCGGGACTTCAACCCCTATGTTGTTTGGATGTTTGATCGATAGTAAAGTCTAGAGTTTGTATTGAAAGCAGCAGAACCTTGCAGGAAAAAACAAGCGAATTTCAAAATTCTTGCCTGCGGCGCTCAGTTTAATTTTGTCTTGGATACATCGTTAAAAGCTGCTACTACTGGAATCGTTCCGAGCAATATCTGTCCAAGCGGGCTTTTAGTATTTGTTAATTTAATATAACTTAACACTCGAGTTGTCAGTTGTTTCGGTGGAGTTTCCAAGAGATTCGGTAAAATTTTTGGCTCTTTACCCCCCCCCCCCCCCCCCCACAAACATTCGCTTGAGATGCCCCTGGCTGCCTAGGCATCTGCCAGTTGCTGGTTACAAAACTTTGTAGAAAGTTGGTGTCTCCGGATTGACCAGGAATCCAGGATGAGGCAAAATTCGTTGTGAAGGGAAATGCGATGAGTTTTGGAATTATTAGGAAAGATCGGCACTGGATCCTCTCTAGGCATTCCGTCTACCAAACCGAAAACTAAAGCGTGTTCACCCAAAGTGCCATACCAAAGGACATTTGAGGAGTTGTAAACCATACCAGCTAAAATGCAGCCTAAGGAAAATATATCATATAGATAGTATGATGCATAATTGAATTGGTTAGGGAAACCAGGGGCGTCACGACTTGGGGGAGGGGACGCGCCCCCCCATGCTGTTGGCCAGTCGATATGAAATAACCGAGTCGGCGCGAAGCGCCGCAATTTTTCGTCAAAACAGTTGATTTTTTTCATGAAAACAGTCGGTGTTTCTGAAAATTGGTTAAAAAAAATGTAATTTTTGTTGTTGAAAACGGTCTTTTTTTCTGCAGAAAGGTTCGGTAAAAATTACCAGCCAGTCGGTAAATGCCTCTTCCCCCCCCCCCCCCAGACATTTCGGCTAGTAACGCCTCTGAGGGAAACACTCGAGAAATCGCTTTACTCCTTATCCATGACAACATCCGCCTGTTGTAAATAAAACAATTTTGTTAAAGCACAACTCTTACCAGAATGATCTTTCGACGATGAAATGGGTTAGGATGATTGTTTTTCGAAAATACCACTACTTTTCAGGTGAAATGCGCGATTTTCTTGTTAGCGCTTGTCGACTCTATCCGGATTTCCCTCAGGGTTGCCACATCGAACAAATTTAGAGAGTGACTTTTGGTCGAAAACAGAGAGTGAACTGGGAGTGAAATTTTTCTTTTCATAAAAAAACGTGAAATGGTCATTTTTTATCGGAAACACTCCCGCAAAAAGACACATCTTAATTTGATTTTTATGAAGAAAAAAAAACCCAGTAAAATAGTCACTTTCCGTCGGAATTACTGCTGGAATAAAACATCTGAACATATTCTGTAATAGAGTGTATTTTATTTCCTGCGTAGGACAAGAGTGACAATTCACACTATCGTGCGACATGTGGGTTACCCTGACTTTCCCTCTCTCCGACTCGTAGGCAGGACGCAAAAGAAAACTGAACGCACCCTGGTTAAACAGCAGGGAAACACTGGGCGATTCGGTTAAACAGTGGTGAAAGTTTCAGGTGAAATGGACGATTTTCTTGTTAGCGCTTGTCGACTCTATCCGGGTTTCCCTCTAACCGACTCGGCGGCTGGACGCAAAAGAAAACGGAACGCGCCACGGTTAAACAGTGGGGAAACCAAGCAAAGGAAAAGAAGACCAAAATAGAAAATCGACCTGATGGTCTACCATGTCTTCCTCCAAAATGAAAAAAAAAAAACGCTTTGAAGCTTCTCAGGTCCTTATGTGTGAAAGTGTATCGGTGAACCTTGAAGCTTTCGGCAAAGTTTTCAGTATGTGACCGGCAAAATTCGGCACGGCCAAAAAAGCACTCAAAAGTCGTAGGAAGAAAACGAAACAATGGAGAAAGGCGGGGATTTCAGAAGCTTATAACTCATAACGGAGCTAGGGATAATATAGAAGGCAGAATAAGTAAGAGGGGTCCTTTAAAGAATCAAAACGAGTATGGTATGAGTGGATTCCGGCAAAAAAAAGGGTGACTACACCCCCCCCCCCCCATTGCCGTCGCCATCACCGACACACAGCACATTTGACTTTTGTTCAGAGGCAAAGATCTCACAGACTTTCGCATACGAAGAATCTGGAAAATGCTTCTTTGTCGTATATATTACCTTCTTCTCTATCCATGCATTGTATAGCGGAGACAGAGAGCATTGAGTGTTCCCAAACCCTAGTACTCTGTTTGCTTCGACAAGGACAAAAGATATTTCTATAGAAGGAATATTTTACAATAATAAAAGTTTGTTCTCACTGTCCAGTTAAGTATTCTGACTAGAAAAATCTGGAAAATCTGGATATTCCAATCAGAATCTACTGCTGACCATACTTGCACATCCATACTCGCAATCTCAGGTGAAAGTAAGGATTGCCTTTGAAGTCATAGATTTGTCCGTCGGAAAAAAGTATTGGTTAACCAGACTGAAGTACACAGAAAGTAGATTTGTTCTGGTTTTTCAGAAGAACAGTATTCTCCACGTCGAAAAAAATGCTTAGTACTGAAGTTCTGCAATCACCAGGCCCGGTCATTTTTCCTTCGAGTTCATTTACCACATCGAAAAGAGACCAAAAAACGAAATACGGAACAGGCTTTTTCCGATCATCAAGACGCAACCAAAAAAGAGAAGTTTGTGGGTGCGAACAGTTAAACGACCCACGAACGAAATAAGGAAAACCGGTTTGCCGGTGTGCCTGACGTACCGGCAAGGCACGAAATGGGACGAAATAGTCAGTGCATTACTAAAATCAAGAATCTGCGCTTTTTTGCAAGACTAGAGTTTCTCTTATTTGATTTATATAAGTGTGTAATAAAATCATATTTGCCGACGGACTCTACGTAGTTTGAAGAATTTGATTTATCAAGGGTACAAAATTGCCGAATCCCTGGCGAGACTTTTTCATCGCCCGAAAAAATTTAAACAATTTGATTAGATTTCATACGAGTAAAAGTTACCAATTTGCCGACTAGACTCAAGCTTTCGGTTTTCATCCGACAGCAGATAAAGAATTTGTTCTTCTGTTTAAACAAAATCCAATTTTGTCGACTAGAGCCAACAAAAGTTTACAAAACCTGATTTCATCTGTGTTTGTCGGCGCTCGCTCCGCTTAGACGTACTAATGATCCTAGACCGGCGTCAACCGATGAAACCACGTTCTCAACACCTTTAGAGGGGGGTGGGGGGGGGGCAGGATTCCACCCCGCCCCCTAGTCATCTAGTGTCGTCTCTGACCCTGTCAAATGTCAAGAATACTCTTGATGAATATCTCTCCTTGCCAATGCAAAATCTCCGGCCTCTCCGGATACCTAGCGGAAGAAAGGCGGAAGTGGTGTCGCATCTGCTCCCAAAGATCGCCGTGATTGGTTGACACAGGATTTGGTTCGTTGAGTTGACGGGCACGTTTACTCTATCTTCCTGAGGATCACTGACGTGTTTTTTGGACATACTCACCAGGGGTGTAATTTGCTATGGGGCTGGGGGGGGGGGGGCAACTGCCCCCGCCGGAACCCAGCTTGAACCTGGAAAAGCCCTACCCAGCCTAAAAAAGCGAAGAAGCTTGAGGTCAGTCGCGCAGTGGGCAGTTTCGGGAATTTGTATGCCTTGGTCGATTAGTAAAATATCTCTTTGTTTCTTTGTTTTCATTACGTTTTTCTTCTTGAAAAAAAACTGCTCATTATCACTTGACTTGGAAAATCGGCTCCAACTTTGCTTCCCTCCCCCCCCCCCTCCCAGGATTTTGACGAAATTACGGGACATACTCTAGTTGGAAATTATTTCCAGCTAGTTGACTAGTGACCGCGATGTGTATGTGTCTGATTGGATGTTTAGATTTTGTTTACTTATACGACAATTCCTTATATTTTCCAACTAGAGGTGTCCCGAAATTACGCCTTGTGTCATTCGACTAAGCATGCGAACGTTGCAACAACTTGGTACCTCTATGCGGAAACTCCGTACTCCTTGGGAACCGAGAGTTCCATCACTTTCATGGAAAAGGGAAGAAAAGCTGAACAGAAATCTGTTGGAGTGCTGTTATGAAATTTGTTGTATTTTGGTCTGTTCTTCATTGAGTTGTTGAAGGTAGAACAAGATGACACAGTTTCTGCCGCCAAATTTGTTGGCATTATTTGCTCCTAGAGATGCCCTGCCATTCTTACCGCCTGTACAGAAGCTTCCACATGAGAAGAAAAACCGACAGTACTCAGCAGTTGGTGATCTCATGAGTCTTTTTGAGGTAAGCTCACTTGTTAATTACGCTCTCTGCGCAAGTTCGTTTATATGTCATGGAAGTCCAGTAGACAGTAGCTAGAGGTATGCCTGTTGGGATGCTTATAAAACAATCTAACATCTAATAGCAAGGAAAAAAAACAAACTCGGTATTAGTTGAGAGCTAACTAAGAAGTTACAACAATAAAATTTAGACAGATGTGTATGATCTCTCTATTCCTTGACATTTGAGATGACGGATTCGCTTTAGTCTTAGCCTTAGGCCCTTGCGAATTAGGTTGGATGAAAAACAGAATGTTTTACATTTTCTTCAGCTGTACCTACTGTATTTTTTGTTGGCTGAGCAAATAAAAGGCATTTAAGGGATGTCCCTCATTTTTCATGTCGGACATGGAATACCCATATTCTGCCCATATTGATTGGACAGCCACCGGACATTTACTACCCAACAGGCAAAAACTTCTTTGATATGCTTTTAGTCACGAACAGATGCAAGAATACAAAATGAAATTCCAGATACTTCAGGACTAGTGTGACAGTTACTCATTTCAGTGAGTTTGATATGTTAGCCCTCTTCAACAGTAACATTGCCATTGGCCTTTTCCTGGCAATTTATTGTTTTACGGAATGGTTTCTGAACAACCCAAAACTAAAATTTGGCCAACCTTTGTTCTCTTGTTAAAATGTTACGGTGTTACCAAAAGCTAGCGGCAGCTGAGTTTTGGATTTTTACAACTTGGCTATCCTGTTTTTTATTTTAGCAAGTGCTGTGACTTTGCTGTGAAAAAAAAAAGTGTTTGATCAAAATGTTTGAATTCCAACATTTTCGTATTCCAGCATGTTCAAATTTCAATGTTTTACCCAATTTTAGCCACCTTTTTGCACCGAAGGCATTACAAGATATTGTCTTTTAAAAATTTTCTTGGATCTTATAAATCCTTCTCCCAATTTGAACAGTTGAGCAAGGAGAAGAAATTTGTGCATTGACATGTCAGTTAGAATGCTATCCATATATGAAAGATATTCTTTTGTATAAAGATCCTGTATGGTATACCAGATTTACAGCCTGTTCATTAGGGGTCTGAAACAGTAGAAAATTAAGAGCAAAAAACTTGAAAAAATTTTGGTGTTTGGGTTAACTGACTGAAATAATTGTTTGTATCTTGCAGTAAAAGTTGATATGGGTTATAGTGTTTCCTCGGGACCACTCACTGTTATCCGACATTTAAATAAGCACACCTCTGCTGTAATGCAAAACTGTTACTGTAAACAGAGGCCTTACTAGCCAAAATCTTTTTGGGAGGGGGGAAGTTATTTACCGACTGGCTGGTCATTTTTACCAAATATTTCATCAGAAAAAGACTGTTTTTAAGAAAAAAATGACTGTTTTGATGAGAAATCGATGTTTCCAAGAAAAAGTAGACAGTTTTTAGGATTTTTTTTTTAGCCTTCGAGCGGACTTGGCTATTTTTACCCACTGGCCGACAACATTGAGTGGGGTGTCCCCCCCATATATAATGCCTCTGACTGTAAATATCACACATTCGCAGCCAGACTGTGCAAAAGCAACTGGGTATTTAGTTTAGATGTCTGGCATTACAAAAAGTATCTTTTATTTGACTTTGTGTTAATTATGTTATTGTTTGGGCACATTACTTTGCCGTAGTACTTGCTAGGGTTAAAGTTTATCATATTATTCTCTGCCATTCAAAGATTATGAATGGCATTCAAAATCAAGAGCTGCCTTCACACAATTTTGTTTACGTCTTTGCTTGATAATTGAAATCGGTGATCTGGAAGGAGTTTTAAGTGCAAGTATTTTTATAATTTTGAAAAATTATGTTATCATAGACTGCATTGCAGGATATTATAAATAGACAAAGATCCTTAAGCATCTGATAACACTGAAAAGGAAGAGGACAAAAAACACAAAGGAATAAAGGGAAAGGCATCTCATAATCATCCAAACAAAATAACAAATCAAATCAAATATATTCTTTCTTCTGAAACAACTTCAAAATCAATATTTTTGTTATTATAGATTGTTCGTGCATACCTAAAACAGTTGGAAAAATAAATTTTGCTTTTTTTCCTTTCCATTGTACTATAATTTTAAGCAAGAAGCCAGAATATGGTAGGGAAAGATTGAGAGATGTGTCCAAATTAGTACTGTATTAACATGTAATATAGGGTACCTCCACTACACAGTCCCATAAAAAGCCTACTACCCCAAAAGAATAGAATATTACCACAGTGGTTTGTCTGATAAATATTCCTTCAGCCCAAGCTGACTGCGAAGCAAATCATATTTGATAGTGCAAAACGGATACATCAGCTGAATTTTATTGAAGCTATATTTCAGCCCTTCTTGGCAAGGGTCCTCTTCAGGCTCAAAACCACTCAAGTTGGCAAAACAAACACTGTTTACCACAAGTTTGTTTTCCAACTTGAGCGGTGTTGAGCCTGAAGAGCACCCTTGCCAAGAAGGGCCAAAATATAGCTCCAATAAAATTCAGCTAATGTATCCGTTTTGCACTATCAAATATTTGGTTTGTCTGGCCCACTATCCTGTTTCTGGGACCAACAACATTTTTATGGTTTGCATGGTTGGTTGGCTCAACTTCGAAAAACAACTGCTGAGCTGATTATTAATTTTGTGACTTGAAATTTGGTGCTCATTCAAAATTTGTACCTCAGCCCCTCGGAGATGTTCTTAGCTTTTCGAAGGTTGCAAAGCTGCTCAGTTGCCAGTTAGTAAAGGTTAGGATCTTCCTTCCTTGAGATATATTTTTCGTATATTATGAATACTTTTACAGTGTAGATGTTGTTTTTGTAATGGTGAAGGTTTTGAAGTGGTGTGAATTCATTGGATAGAACAGCAGTTTGAGAGAGCAGAAAGGGCAATATTAGTTTTATCATTAGCTGCTTTTGAATTATTTTTTAAGTCGTGCTGAGATCTGAAACTGCTGGAAATACTAGCATGCCCAAAAACTAGAAAAATGTTTACCATTTAGAAAAAGAAAATCTGTTACACGTGCTTAGGTGTGTGACTGAACTGCAATTTGATGATATGGTGTCATTGCAAAGTTACTTTAATTCAGCTTTATGTTAAGTTATGCTATTGGTTTGTAAGTTCTCTGGCTAACAATAAGATGAGATGAGCTAAAAGTACTTGATTAATTGGTCATAGCGTCTTAGTGGAAGTACCTCTTTGGACGGCGCCTAACAAGTGGAAACCAGAAAGAAACCCATGATATTTTATTATCTACCTTGTAGTTGATTTGATTTTGTGGGAATGGTATGCTCGTTAATTTTTCACTCCTTCTGTTCAAATTTTACTCCCAAGTCCTAACACGAGCTTATTGTTCCTGAGCCATTTCGTGTCTGTTGCTTCTTCATTAACCTGAAGTTTCTCAATGCCTACTGAGATTCTGAGGTGAGATCAGGTGGCGACTCTCAGACCCTCCCTTGGTGACTCTAGTCCTCACTTGGTGGCTCTTTTTTTTTTTAAAATAATATTTAAAAAAACCACAAGATATATAACCTCGTCAGGCTGTAGGTTGAAAAGACTCTGCAAACTTCCTTAAAATCCGCTTTGATCTTGTCCGTTCTTGGGCTTCTTGTTTTTAAATCCCCCCTCCAATCCTCTCGGTGATGCAACTTTCTTTGTTATGACAACTTAAATTTCTTATCTTTATACGTCACCTACACTTTAGTCTTACGCTAAATTCAAATTATTATTTATTTCCTACTTTAAATAATTATCATTATTTTAATTTTATTCGAGAAGTTACAATTAAACTAAAAAAGAGCCGTATCATATAATCAATCTATAACATTCACATTAGGCTCAACCGGTATCACAGGGTGCTCTTCCAGCATAGGTCACCCCTTCCACCATGACCAAAATTACCAAATTAAAATAAAACCCTTTTTTTTTTTTTTTACGGCTCTTCACCACTTAAGTGAAATATCATTCTTAGTGGCTCTTTGTGAAGTCTGGCCGAATTTAACAGTATCATATATAACCTATTTATTGAAGTTTCCCGTTTCCTTTATAGCATAGAAACGATAGATTAAAGAAGTTAGTGCAAAAGAGCTTATCGAGTCTGCTTAGAAAATATAAATAAGTTTAGGGGTTATTTTTTCTATTTGATTGGCCTATATGATCTAATTTCTGTTGAGATGAAATTTATCAATATAATATATGTAATGTTGTCCCCAAGGTCAAATAAGCTACTGTAACAAATGAAGAGGGTCCGTGTACTTGGGACCGCATACGCAAAGTGAGATGAATAAATATGCTGAGCCAGTGACTGAAAGAGTAGGATTCCATGCTCTTATGACGTATCGGTAACATTCTCTCATCAAAGTGGAGAACGACCAATGTCCGAGAAATGTTGTCACTTCGACGTGTTCCAACTGCCCTGTGTCATAGTCGTTTCCCATCAGTTTACTTACTTGGATTTGTCCCGCTTTATCCGAGGCTTTCCTGGTCCGCCTTTAGAGTCCACTCGAGGGACTGATACTCCCATAATTCCTGGTCATTCTCTAATAAACCGGACACATTAAAATGCCGACGATCAGTTGGCACTGTCACTGTAAGTCGTCGGCGATCTTTTGTTCAATTGTCGGAACTTTTCATGTTTCAAGCCGTCCCAGTCTACTACTGTTGAAGTCGAATTCACTGTGACTTGATTAATCTTTCGGCTGACAGTTCTTCAGGGGATAACCACGAGGTGGAGAGTTTGAATTATGGAAAGGATGGGCGCGGTCTTTACGCGCCGTTTGCGTGTCACTGGTATTGCGGAGTTTTGATATGGAGTGCCCCATAACCTATTCCTAATCTCAAAAGCGACTTTTTCAAACTGTGGAGTCACTTGGACGTGGCAACAACAGCTCAGACCGAAAGTCATAGTGCTGTTGGCGCGTGGCTGCTGTGCATTGGTTCCAGCCAGCCTACGCTTTGAAAGAACTCCTCTAGTGGAAAGCATGATTGAATTAATAAACCGCACAGAAAACCTTAGGGGTTCGGCATCCTATATTATATCATAATAGTTTCGAACCTGAGAACCTTGTGCTGTGACCAGGGCCGTAATCAGCAATTTATTTCGGGGAGGGGTCGCGGTTGATACCTATAAAAGACGATTCTTTTTGTATGTAACCCCTACCCCCCTGAATACGTCAATACTATCTTGGCTATGACCTGTCGGAAACGTCAATATGCACAGAAATTCTTCACACTCGCAGATTGTTCAAATTGGATCATCCTTACCTTCATCGAATACACATCTTGATACACCCCTCCTCGACAGTCAATCAATTCCTTGCACTCGATAAATGAACCATGTCATTATCGTAGACCGGACAGAAATATAGGTAAGTGGAGAAAAGACACGAGGTTTTTTTCTGTGGAATAAGTGTGAGCCACACTTTTCTGAGATTTTTTCGCGGAAACAGAATTGTGTGCCACACAGTCGACCCACTAGTCGAACCTCCAGGAAACACCCTTTTTTTTAATTCATTGTCGTTAATATCAAATGTCTTAAAACATCTGTTTAAGTAGAACTTCAAGCTTACGTCCTTAGAATTTTGTTATAGGATCCCGATTTGTATGTCTCATCTACTCGCTAAAGTGACTCATCCTATTATTCGGGTATGAATTTGCCGCTAAATTTAAATATCTCGCCAAAATCGAGCCACAAAATCGAATACCACCTCACGCGTATTCTCCGTTCCCCGAGGACTCCTTTTGAGTAGTCCGTGTGTTTTTGTTTGTCCCAGTGACTCCCTCCCCGTATTCTCGCGAGTCCCCATGGACGGAGAATGCTCAGATTATCATCACCATCATCAAAAAGGACTTCCTTGTCATCATTCTGTGCAGACCTTTTTTCTACCCACGTTCAGCTCAACGCTGCCCTCGGAGCGGTGTTGAACGGGAGGCGTATATCGAGCTGGATGGCCCGTTCACCTGTTCATCCGTACACTCGAAAACGTCCGTCGAGCTCGACGGGAGGTCGACGCGACCACGCGAAAACGTCCCCATACTCTGTTAGAGCCACGAACACTGTGGGGTCACAGTCTATAAAAGGACTGCACCCTACCCGACGAAAGTGGGTATTTCTACACCATCATCAAATGGAGCATAGCATAAAAATTTAATAGTTGCGTTTTTGAGATACCTTGGTATCTGTTACCACGGTAACTTGATCTGCAATTAGTCCTTTTTGCAGTTATCGTGGTATCTGATATAGAGTTGCTCTGCTAAAACGACTATTGCCGAAATGGCATTTTTCGAAGGCATCCCAAAAGAAAAACTGATGTCCAGTTACATCACTAAATGTTAAACTACTTTCTCACCAATCTGACAAAATTTGATGAAAGTGAGATGTCTTTTCAGATACCACGACCAGTTACCACGGTCTAAAGTCGTGTTTGCAGTTATCGTGGTATCTGCCCATTTAGCGTGGTATCTGATATTCAGATACTTCAGATACTATATCTTGGGAGATTTAGAATTTGAGACTAAATAATCGGTGTTTGGTCATCATTCTGAGCCAGTGAATTGCTGGAAACGTTAGTTTGGCTATTTCATTGTGGTGGAATAATAATTGTGTAAAAGAGTATCCTTTTTAATGAGGGTTTGAAGGCATCGATGTTTGAACACAGTTAAAGGACCTGTCTTACCTATAAGACTAATGCAACCTACTCCCATAATCACTCCATACATTTCTAAACCCGAAGACCCCAATTTCGTACGGTACATTCTAATCCCTCTAACAAAACCACGCTGATTTTCTCACTTGCCGTGTTTTGCTACCTTCGATGTGGATCACGCTGTCGACGGTTGTCTGCGAGAAGTTTTTCCATCAGAAAAACTGGTTATGTAAATTGTTTAAGTCAACGGGTCTCGGAAAACGCTTAAAACAGACCAAAACCGTGGGTTATTTGTTGAAAGCACAGCCTAGTTTTAAAGTATTCAAGTATTTATAGTACTGTAAGAAAAAGAGTAAATATTTTATAAGTAGTGAACTGGAAGACAAAAATGCTCCTCAGCCGGTATGTGAACCCAGTAGGCTACCTCTGCTTACAAGGCAGGCACTCTAACGATAAAACCAAATAGTGAGAGCACTCTAGCCAAATAGTGAGAGGGGTCCTCGAAGGAAGAGCCAGCGAAGTGTTTCCAATCATTTACAGGCTCAGAATAGTTATCAAACGAGGATAAATCATTCTCAAATTCGGAAGTCCTATACTTCGTAATGTTAAATTACTCTTTTATACCCTTCTCCGTTTCTGGTGGGTAGGTAGGCTGCAGTCTCTGTAGAGTTTCCGAGACTTACGGTGTCCTGATCTGTCTTATGACTGTTCTCACCATTTTAATATCGAGTCTTGTTTTGGAAGTGAATGTACCTCGAACCTTTTCCTCTGCCTCGAACGCTAAGCTTAGTTCCCTCTCGGGCCTTATTTCATTTCCAGATGTCGCTTCGTTGAGCCAGAAACTGCGTAATCCATTTTATTCACAACCATTAAAAGACGAGTGGAGGAATACAATCGGACTTTACTGTCAAACAAAAAAATGTCACACAGAAGGATAATCGTTGTAAGCCAAACACAATTACCTAAATTTGGACAAGGAAATACCAGTAAAAAACGGAGGGGACATCATTCTAGAAAAAAAAAAAAGTTTCCGCTTTCATCACGCAGCGAAGTGAAATTCATTATCATGGTAGAATTAGCTTTATAGAGCCATTAAAAGAGTTTATTATTGTAGATGAAAATGGGAGGGGCAATCGATAGGAATGATGATTGTGAACACAGTTGCTTATAGCCTACATTATCTGTGTACACAATCCTAAGACTAGCCACCATCATTCTCAAGTAACAGAACACAGTGGCTTGCAGCCTGCATTAAATATCTACAAAATCTTAAAAACCAGCCACCATTATTCCCAAGTAACAGAAGCCTAATTAACCCTCTAGAGTTTTTAGTCGGTCGTTCTCGGCCTCTCATTAAACTATCAAGTCGGTCTGAAAATTCATTAGTTTAGTAGGGACACCTTTTCTTTGCCTTAAATCGCACTTGCCAGCGATAGGTGATGTCTGAGGATATGGCTGTTACTTAATCAGAGTGACATAAAACCTAGCAGTGTAATTGCTAACAGAAACTGTCACAAAATTCTCTTCCTCTATCCAAAGTCCTAAGTCTTAATTGACACTCGAGAGGCTTGCTGCTGAATTTTTTGCCCCATGAAGCCAGACAGTTAGAGAGGGAGATAGTTTGTTTTACTAATTGGCTTTGGTTCTTACACAGTCAAATTTACACCCAACCAACCAACACAACCAACAGAAATAGTAACAAAATCCTAGTAATTACACTTATAAATCAAGCATGCTTTGTTAGAAAATTTTACGAGTTCTGGACTATAACGTTTTGCATATCTGACGTGTTTTGGACAGAGTTTGGTTGCTCAGAGATTGCTCATATCCGATCTGCTATTTCCCTATGTTTTCCACTCCTGCACTCCACTGTTTTATTGCTCTTACCAGTTAAGAAATAATTTTTGATTGATTTGTTGACAAAAGCTTGACAAATTTCCACATTTTCTATGAAACTAAACAATTAAACAAAACAACTTTCTTCGCCAATAATTTTCTGTATAATACCCCTAAATACCCCTTCCTATGAATTAATTGAAATAAAGTATAATAATAATATGTTTTCTGATTCATTTCTGAGTGTGCTGTTAACGGCTGATGTTCCTCCTTTTATGACAGTAGGGTTTAGGAAAGGATTGTTCAAGATGGAAATTAGGAGCCCTCCAAGTACTTTTGGAGATTATTTGTGGATAGAAAGGAGGACCTCGATCGTCTGATTTTTTATTGCCCATTTCCAGTTGGTCCTATTTTTCTCTCGCATATCCTTCTGTTATACTCCCTTTGTTTTTCTTTGTTTTTCACCGATGTTTTGGAAAGCAGAGAATAGAAGATAGAAGACAGAAATAAAAACAAATGCCAAACACATAAGATAACACAAATTCAATGTTGGACCAGGAGACAGGATAAAAGGTCTTGCGCTGGTTGGGTCCAGTTGTCAGTTGTGAACACACGATCAGGATCACCCGACATATTTTTTGCATTTTAATCGTCAAGTTGAAAAAATCTAAACTTTACAATATGGTATTGATGATGGTGCCGAAATTTCGGGCAGGGACACCAGTCCGCGGGCTCTCGATCCTGATTGTATGTTGAAGGCACTAAAGTAGGACGATGTCCATCATTTCTGGCCGTTTGACTTGCAATGTCCCAAGTCCATCTAGTGTTTTCATTATAATAATTGCAATAATAAGGCTTTCGCCTCTATAAATTTCTTGGGACACTTTACACACTAAATTGAATTTCAGCCAAGTGGTAGTCGACACCTGGTTTGAATTGGTTGATAGTTTTGGCATTTACAACACTTTAAGTAAGTAAGTAAGTAATTTATTTATAACCCGCCGTTTTCAGAAAGCGGAGCAAATGAAGAAAATAAATAAAACACATAAACATACACAAAAAGACACTTAGACACCTGCGCTGGTTGGGTTCTGTTGTCATTGATTTTTGATAGCGACGAAAAAACATCTAAAAGGCGAACACTCGCATCTTGAATTTCGTCAAAGTATGGTTATGGCATAATTTCGACAAATGGAGCAGGTGCTTTGCATATTTAAAATAACATGATCTCATCTTTTTTGTCTCCTTCTTTCGCAGAACATAAGTGACACCAGAACGAAATAGTATAGAAGGAGCGCAAATTTCTGGGAGATTATTTCCTTCTTATTTTTATTTCATCTATTATGCCCGTCCTTGCCGAGTGGTTAGTACGCTGATCTCGACTATTTGAGAGGGGTTCGAGTCTCGGTGCCTACCGTTTGGTTTTGGGGTGGCGGCTGTTTGCATACCTTGTAGACAAGCAAAGCCTTCGAATGGGTATCTAGTGAAATCTGGGGAAGGTGAATGATTGTTGTGCCAGGATGATGCGCCACCAGCCGGCCATTGCATTCCTAGCTGAGGGAAGAGAATTGGAGATTACCTCCGCCAGTAAGGCCTGTCAAGGCTGATGCTGATACCTTTGTCGGGCCATTCTTTCCCGTGTAGTACCGTTGTCAGTCCGCGGAGTTGTTTGAGGATGCGCTTTTCTTTGGATGTAGTTTCACTGTAGTTTGACGTACTTTTGTTTTAGCTATAAAGTACAGTATGTGGAGTGGACAAATAAAACGGTACACATCCTGTACTTTCTTAACTGAGACAAAACTGCGTCAAACTGCAGTGAAACTATATTGGCTCTGCATAAAAAAAACGCACCTTTAGCATGCCGCAGATGCGTCAGTTGGGCCAATCCGGGAACCGTTTCTGGATTCCTCCTGGACACGACCGGATCAGACATGTAATTGATTTCAATCAGTCAGTAACTTGTCCTAAAACTGACAACAGTCACCAGTGTCGGCAGGCAATAGGCAGACAACACTTAAAATAAAATCGAAGTGCTATGCACACCTTACTTCTTCAATAATAATACTATACTACGGTTCTTAACACCTTACCGTTGGTTACATCTCACAAGGGAGGGGCTAAAGGTCTTCTCGTACCGTTCGGAACCGACCGGACGCGGATCTCTTTTCTTTCAGGGTTTCAGAGATTTTCTAGGACAGTAATTGACGCGTGATTCTCAAAACGAATTAATAATCCCTTCAGATGGAGGTTATTAGGTTGAGAAGGGCAATAGGTCCTAATTAAAAACAAACACAGAAACATTTAAGCTATTATTATCAGAGGTAAACAAATCTTCATTGTTGAAGAATAGGGCAGACCCCAAGGTCATACGCTGTTTGCGTAACACCTGATTCCTTTAGTAAGGCTGCTTTTGGAAACGTCAGCAATGCTGCCGTTTCCCAACGGAGCACTGTTAGAAATGTTGAGTCAGCGAGGCATGTGAATCCGTCTCACAGCGTCTCTTCAGTTGTTGAGAACACTCATCGCGGTAAGTATTTATTGTTATGACTCTTGTCCTTATTCTTATTTTGTCGCTCTTCTAGGACCCCAAGGACACTCCTCCACCAACACGCGCAGAAACAAAGGCGGAACGCTTGGAACGAAGAAGGAGAGAAAAGGCTGAACAAGTCGCTTATAAGCTCGAGCAGGAAATCGCCATGTGTAAGTATACGCCTCCAGTGTTGCCACTTCTTTGTGACGGAACCTGGAACTTCTTGGCCGCAAAAACCTGTGACATTGTGCCGCCTACGAAACTATTGACGAGACATCCCCGTATTATCCTCTTCATAACCATATGCCTGAACTTTTTGCTTTATTGTTGTATTTGCTGGTAGCGAACCGGTCGCAGAATTCTGGCTCGCTTCGTCAAAGAAATGAACTTTGCGACAAATCGCAGAATTCGAATTGTTCCAATTCAGCATTCCAAGTGAAGTAGTTTCTGTTAATCCCCCATTGTCTCATATTCGACACTGCCGTTGACATAGTACAAAGCCAGACCTGTAAGGTTTTGGTAACTTTCACTCCTACTGCTAGAGATATACGCAAAAGCTCCATTACCTGGGAAGAAGATTGCAGATTTTCGACTCATACACCCATGGATCTATTTTATCATGTCTATTACAGGTGCTGTAGTGAGACATTGAGAGAAATTAACACACATTAACAGAAATTAGTCCGCTTGGAAGTCCTGAATTGGAATATGGTGAGTTAGCGATCGGTGGCAGCACTGTACGCCTCCAACCAACAGGCCATTATTTACTGGCAGGAGCGGTTCTGGCGTGGATAGGAAAGGGAAAATGGGAGATAGAGCTGAAAAAGAGTCTGGAAATGCGAAAGGATATTTCCAATTAGCGGAGAGCTGTTGGAAAATGCATAAGTTTCGGGGAAGTGAGGGGAACTAACGGGATTCTTCCCCCGGAGGTCTTGCTGGCGTGTTGTCTTCTGTGTTAATATTAGTCTCCGCTGCATCGTTTTTTATCCCATGAAAGATTGTCATCAGTGATGTTTTTTTTGTTCACACTTGTTTATGTCATTTCCATGTAGATCTGGTACTTGAGTCAAGGGATTATAATAAGTGGTTCCATAGGGCATTCCTCGATCCTTCAGAGGTTAATAAGCGGCACCTTGAACCAAGATTACACGAATTGATTTGGGACATCCTTTAACAGATTTCCACTCCTATCCCATTTACAAAAGGAAGACCATTTTCTACTGGACATTCGACGTTTCTTATCTTGCTTACGTAGACGACTTGCTTGTGATTAGCGACAGCCATACAAAGACCTTCTTTCCCTCCAAAAATCTTACTTTGGTTATTGTATATTCCCTCTCCTCCCCCTTGGCATCGGAATACAGTTATTATTCGTATGTTGGGTGTTCCAGATACTTCGGAGACATTGCTAATACTACACAACAAGATGTCGGGATGAGCCTACCCCTGGTTTTTGTCACACCATCCCCTTTTTTATGTATAGTTATATTTGTATTTTCTTCCTTTTTTTTCTTTTTTTTTACTCCACTGGTTTTTGGGATCACAAAACGCAAGTGGAGGGATACCTATGACATAGCAAAAGTTGTCTGTCCGTCCGTCCGTCTGTCAGCACGATAACTCTCGAAGGGAATGAGGTATTTTGATGAAAGTTGGTGTGAGGATTCTTTGGGTCAAGGGTAAGGAAAAGTTCGTAGATGGGCTCTGTAGCCCTATATTTAGGGGTGGGGGACGGGGGTTCAAATTAAGGGGCAAACGAAATATTTATAGATAGCTAATGTGATAGTCGATTATCGGGTAAGAAGACATGCTGAACACGATGATGAAAACCATTTTCTCGCCGGACAAGTAGTTCGTCCGCAATCCGGCCAAACCGGAAAATGTTAAAAGCTTAAGTTTTATTTGAAGTTGTTTAGATGATAGATTTAGGGCCAAGAAAAGACACTGAGTCTGTATATGACAATTATTTTTTACCCGGACATATAATTCGTCCGGAATCCGGTTGAAACCTGAATTTTTTAGAAGTTAAAGTTTTGTTTGATGCTGATTAGATGTTCTTTATAGGGATAAGAAGATACGCTGAACTCGTTTCTGAATTGTTCTTTAGCAGTTCGCTCGGAGTTTGGCCAAATCCGGAAATGTGGCAGAAGTAAAGCAGGAAGTTTCTGTCAGTTTCGTCAAAATAGATATAGCTTATAGAGGTATATTTTAACTTGGTTTTCTCAGATGATTAGCGTGGCGAAGACTGGATCTTGCGAAGACAAGACCCACTTGTGTGGATCAAATATTAGGCTTTTGGGATCCCATCGAAACCTTAGGTCTTGTTCCTCTGGGACTTCTCGATAAATAAATAGTATTATTAAGACAATGCCCAAAGCATCATCCGCGTTAATGTAACATTTCTTCGTGCGATAACGTCACAAATGATTCAGATAACACCCCCTCCCCCAAACAAAAAAGTCTCTACCCAGCTTTAAAGTTTAACCGAATAGGGCTAAGATCCGCCAATCTAGTTACACATCACCAATTCACTTAAAAGGCCTGAAAACCGGATAAAAATGCCTTACTTCGTTTGAACTTGTTCTTTCGGATTGTGGTACCTCTATGTGCTTGTCCCTGTACGCTTGAAATATTTACACAACTACAAATGTAAGCCATTGCCGATCCGTTGCAGATATCCGATTCCTTGCAAGACATATTTTAACATAATTTTCCTACTTTGGACAGGCGTAACTTTTCCGAGCTTCGGTCGGTGACACTGGAATACAGGCTTTTGTTGAAATTCAAATTCTCCGCTTCTGGGTACATTTTGGGTTGTCGTGTAATCAGCGCTCATTCTGAATGTTATTAATAGAGCCCTGAAATCCCTTAGATGAGTCAAAATATTTCAGTGTATTCAGTTACTAGATTTAACATAAAAGATGCCTTCAACAACTTTAAGCTTCCATGACTTTGATATCGATTTCCTGCCAGTAAATGTTCCTCCGGTGTCTATGCTGTGAAGCGGAAACCTGTTCTGAGCTGAGTTCGGTTTCGTGAGTTCTGATAACAAGATAATAGCAGTAACTCGGGCTTTTGATGGTTTTAAACAGCTTGTAAACTTTGGTAATGTGCAAGAAAATGTGCAAGGGTTATTACATCTCTTGTGTTTTGGGTGATTTCTGCTACCGCTAGCTGTTACAACATACATGATCATTCCAGGTGTAAATAATATTTGTTTAGCTGTGAAGCCATTCAACAAGGAGATCATGTAAAAAAAACAAAAAAAAAAACGGTTATATTTTCCTGAAACTAATCTGTCAGTTTCAGTTTCGTTGGACTTTATTTAACAAAAAAAACAAAAAAATACAATTAACATTCCTGCCAGAAAAGCACAAAAGGAGTGCTTGGCTAGGGCAACCTATATTAATTAAAGAACAAACAGAATCAACTAACTGAAAACTCTATATAAAGAAAAAGGAAGGAGACGAGAAAAATAACCAATGGTTTCAACTTTAAATAGAAAAAGAGAGAAAAATAAGGGAAACAAAGAACGAGAAAGAAAGACAACAAACAAAATAAAGAAGAACAGGGGAGGGTCCAAAGGAGGATAACACTAAACAATTTTCCTATAACGACCTTTCGCTGCTCGCTTGAAGGAAGTAACGTTATTCGAATTCCGGATATCTAACGATAGTAGATTCCAAATAGTCGGCGCCGCAAAAAATCGAATTAAAAACTATTTTTTTTTTGTTGAGGGCGCTTCTTGGACGATGTCACAAGAATTTTAGGTGTCATAAGAATGCAGGTCTTGATTTAATGTGAACATATTTTGCAACGTGTGTTTGTGATACGAAGTTTACTGCTAAACGTACATATTTCGAAACTTCCACGATATGGTTGCAGTTCGTGGATTTCAGAATATCGGGAAGCTAGATCAAACCACCTCATTTAATTTATCCCTCAAATGCCAAAACGCTTGACAGAGGAGACGGAAGTGTGCCTTACGTGTAGAGACCGAAACACCGGTGGTAGCATTTAGTGTAAGTAACTCCTTACTTACAATTGCGAGAGGGCGCGCTCTGCGTAGTGATGACAGCAGCTGTCGGACTAAGTCGCTCCGTCTTCCGTGAAAGGTACCGAGCCCTTCCAGCTCCGATCCAGTTCAAAATGGTGGAAACCTCTAACGGGCTCCAGTTCGTCTTTGACATTGCTCAGACACTTTTTACAGTTTAGCCTTTATGTTATAGCTTTTAGTAGCTATACTCAATTTAAGTCCGAAATGCGCCAGTGATCCTACCGAAGAACGAGAAACATCAAACAAAAGAGTCCTCAAAAATTGACTCATCCTGTGAAAACCAATCAACAACGCTTGTGGTGGTAACGTTTCTGGCTCTTCGCTGGCACCCGGCGATTCTTCATCGGTGTGAAGAGTTAGCCATTAAGAGTAGTAGACCCTGACGGAGCGCCGATTGGAAGTCGGCGGCGAGGCGTGTACTGGTCAGCGGCGGAAAGAAGTGGGTATATTATACACATCACAGTCATGTGAGCTTAATAAAGTTCTAACTTTTCTCGACCTGGTTGTAATGCACATCATCATATGACCCACGGTCAGTCGTGTTGCGAAAATTTTCTTACAGGAAGTCATATCTACCTCCTGAGAGGTTGATATAAAGTTATACCCACCTCTTACTTTCAATACGACGATTATCATAACCTGTGGGACTGATATGCACGGTTAATGGTTAATTGTTAATGGATTCATTTACGCCGCTTTTTCGGAATGGCGGGTTACAAATAAATTACTTACTTAGTTCATAAAAGTTCTAACAGTTAACATACCTCTATCTTGGTTGATGTCGGAATACCAATCTCGACGGCCATTTAAAAATATCAAACTCGCTGCGATCAGTAACTATTTTTCAGAACCTACTTCGCCTTCGGCTTTGACTTTCAGTGGCTGTCTTGAAGTTGTTTTGCGGTATCACCGTCGATGGCGGAAGTTAACCTTAAAGCACAATGGACACTTCTAATGCTTTACTTTGTATTAAATGCTTCAGAAATAAACATATCCGACTTCCCTTAGAAGGCGCTACGAAAATCGGTCGTTTTCTTGTTATTCTTTGTCTTTACCTCTCTGGCATTTCGGCGATCCAAATCTTAGGAGCTGGGATTTCGTGGCAGGAAATTCAAAAACTCCTAGCAATGCTTGATAGAAAAGGATATAATTGAGATGTCACCAAAGCCAAGCCGCAGATGCAGTTTACCTGATTGTTCTAGTGTTTCATCAGAACTTCCATGGCTTAAAGGGCCTAGTAACAATTTTTCTTTGGAATTTGAAAATAGTGAAATGTACCAGAATATGCAATAACCTTATAAAAAATAACATAGCTACAAAAATCATTCAGAAACAAATAAACTATTCAGATCTGGATTATACAAGCTGATTTATGCATACAATAAAGATCTACTAAGTATTATAAGAAACATCACTTTTGTCTTTGTCCAAGCTAGTAAATTGAGCATGTACTGGCCCAAAAAATTACGCTTTGAAATATCACAGAGAGGAAACTGTTGAAAAAGCTGCTGATCTAGGGGGTAATCATTATTCCTAGGTTGTTACAGAGTGGGATTGTGGTAGTTTGATGAGCCTATTGAACTTTAAACAGTCACAAATGACTGACGCATAGGTAACATAGGTAAAACTCACATACAATTTCAATCAAGAAAAAAGTCGTAGGTAACATCGAGATCGATCATGAATCGAGAATATCAGTAACCATATAGCGACACGGTTCTAGCTTACCGTTTTCGGGGTCACCGGCTTTCACCGAATGGAGACTTATTGTACATCCATTTTGGGAGTGAGTAACCCCTCGCCTTTAAAACTAGGTTCCGGACTGATACTTGGTACTTTTTTTTTTTACTTGATACTTATTTTATTAATAAACACAATTTAACTCTTTTCTATTTACATCTACTGCACTAATGGAAAATCCTACGTTTTTGCTGGCGTGCAGTAGTAAAGGTTAACCATTTTCTAAACACACCAACAAACAACATAATGAAAAACTACTAAAAAAAGAAAAAAAAAAGAAAAAAAAGAACAGACCACAAAAAAAAACAAAAAAACAACAACAGACCAAACTCCTTCACATTATCACCTCGAAAATAGACATATACCTCCCAACAACCCTACTCCCTCCCTACCACCCCGACCACCCATCCACCAATTCCTCCCTACCACCCCAACCAACCGTTCCTCCCTACCAACCAGACCACCCTACCTCCCTACCCCCCCCCCCCCCCCCTACCCCCCCTATCCCCTAACAAAGAAATACATTTCTCAACCATCTTTTATTAAATATTCTTTTAATTTTCTGTTAAACTCTAAAAGATGCTCAGCCGCCCTGATGCTCACTGGTGGAGAATTCCAGACCGCAGTTCCAAGAAACTGCAATCGAAATCCTGATCTTGTGCTACTCTTAAGCTCAATCACCAAATTATCTCTATTCCTCGTATCATATTCATGAATATCACTGTTTGCACGGGAAGCATCACGAAAAACACTTGGGACTAGATTATGCACGCTGAGATGAACTAAGGTCCGCATATTGACATTCTTATTTTTATTCTTAGGGGATCCACACAGTAACACTGCTGCCACCATGGACCCTTTCAAGACTCTCTTCGTCGCCAGAATTGTAAGTACCCGTTCTGTCCACAGTATCCATTCTTGTTACTTTCGCAAATTGCGAAATCAACTTTTCTTGTCATTTTTCCTTACTTTCTCTTGTTTATTCGTTCATAATCTACTATAAAAAGAAATTTGAGCACCAACATAAATAACTGAAAACTAAAAGGCTGTATTACACTGTTTCTCTGACGTGTTGCTAATACGACTTGTTTTTGTGGTCGTGGTAACTTATTCGGAATGGTCCGAAACTCCGAAGTGTTCAGTTGAGCGGTTGTTTGAACAGTCTCCAAATTTTTGGCCACCTTGGGTTTCTTTTCTTATCCTAGACCTGTCAAATGGAAATAAGCTAAGTGATATCAGCTGGGAGCCAACTGTTTGAACTTTCTTTTGACGTGAAGAAGGAAATGAATTCTTCTCTGTCTGTTTTCAATTGTCCCTAAATAGTTTTCTGTTGCGATACGTAGGGCGGTGGTGAAAATAGTGCCCGGCTTTTGCAACAATTCTTAGAGAACCGTAAGGCAGCAGTATCAGGGTGCTGAAGAAACATCGAGAGCAAAGATGAAACGATGAACAGTTTTAGCCGTTGATACAAATTTAATCCATTTGTTTAGTTGATCGGTTGATTTTGGTACGACGGAATGGTTTCACACTTACTCTTTGTTGTTTATTTTTTTTGCTTTCTCCCTTCATTTCTTTTTGTTCTTCCTCTTTAAGTTTTCTTCAGTTTTTATGACACTTGCCCTCCGGTCAAGTGCCATATAGCGATCGCAATTTATGTCTGTCGGTCCAGGTTTTTCTAGTTCGGGCACTTCCACACAAGCTAGGACGATGAAACTTCGCAGGCATATCAAGGACCCGACCAGATCTACTTACAAATGATCACTACCCCAATCCGACTTTCCCAGGAGCTGGGAGTCCGGAAACTATAAAGCAAAAGGGGAGCAAAAGGTAGCAAATAGATCGCTGCCCAAATGCGGGATCGATCCACGAACCTCTGTGGCGCGGGTCAGGCGCTCTACCACGGCGCCACGACTATTAGGAAGTGAATGCGGAAGTAGATACGGTTTAGAGATTAAAGTAAGACCAAGTGGTCAGAACGAAAGTGGTTAAACTAAACAAATCTCGTGAAACGCTTCCACATAAGCTAGGACAATGAAACTTGGCAGGAATATCAGGGAACCGGACCAGACTAATTTGGAAGCCGTAGAGACAATACTGACAAAACAGGACCGGATCTTGTCACAGTTGGGGGAGTTTGAGAGGGTCTTCCATAATTCTGGTCATCACGAGTTGGGGTACTTCCAAATGTGCTATGACCATGAAACTTGGCAGGCATGTTAGGGACTCAGTCAGATTGGCTTGAAAATAGTCCTTGCCCCGATCCGATCATCGCTGTGGGAGAAACTGTTATCAGTGAGTGGAGTAACCATTTCAGATTTTGTTGATCAAGTCGATTTTCTGAATGAATATCGGGAGGGAGATGCAGCCTTGAAAACTGCAAACCGTATCTGACAAACATGCTTACTGTTCTTACAAGTGCCATGTAAGCTTTCAGCTCTTGTTTGAAAAAGTATGTAAACAATAATGTAAAGTGAAGTTTTTTTTTTTACTGCCCCCAAAGGCCCATTCGGGCTTTCCTGCACTGAGGAGTATCAGCTACATGTACAAAGGATGTTAAGAGGGTTACAAAAGTAGCATGTAAGAGTTGGTTTGTATAACAAAGAGTATTGAACTAAAAAAACAAGAGCTACGAGCTCATATGGCACTTGTTACGAGTGGGCAGTACAAGAAAGTAGATGAGCAACGTTACGAAATACACCCGCCATCCAAAAACGCCATTCGGAAATAGAAATAGGATATTTAGTTTCACTCACTTCTGAGGAGTTCCGGCATCGTCTCGATTATCTGTAGTAAATGCACATGACTGTTGAAACACCGTTTCAGCCCAATAAATCCACTCGTTTGATCCCTAGACGTGCTACTCGATTTCCGGTACTCCATCTATCTCCCCCTACCGCGGACGAATCTGGTTCGGACCCAAAAATGGATCATCTAAAGCATCTTTTTTATGCCGTCTATCAAGTTTCACTCAAATATGAGTACTTTTGGAAAATTCCGGTACCCTCCCCCCCCCCCCCCCCAACCAACGTTGTCGGATCCAGTTCTGACCCAAAATATGTCATCTAGGGTATATGCTCTCTCTACGTTCCATTTTTCGTTTAAACTGACGCACTCGGTTGACCCCTATGCGACCCTCAAAGTTTCCGGCAATCTCCCTCCAACTCCCTTCGCTGTGGCCGAACAGGACTTGAAAACATAAACGTCGTATGTCTTAATTCCCTCTTCCTGTCCATCAAGTTTTACTGAAATTGGAGCATAGCCTGTCTGCAAGTTTCCAGTACCCCGCCCCCCCTCCCCTACCTTGGCCGAATCCGTCCCGGACACCAAATAACAAATCTAGGCCGCATAAACTCGCACTGTCGAACTTGCATCTCATTCGGTCCATCCATTTGGTTTTTGTGCATGTCAAAAGTTCCCCCCTCAATTCCCCCAACCGTGGTCGCATATAGTTCGAACGCATGTTTTACATGTCGACGCCATCAATTCTTATCACCCATTAAGTTTCACTCGAATCAGACCACTCGTTCGCAATTTACAGAAGTCAATTTCCATATTTCTCTTCCCTCGCTCCCCCAAAAATACTCGGATCTAGGAACGGAAGTTTCCGGGGGTATGTTGTGTCAGGTTATTAAGTCGTCGGGTCGCTAATACGCCTGCAAAGTTTCGTTGTCTTAGTTAATCTGGAACTATTCTAATTCGCGACTACCGGAATTCCAGGAAACCCCCTCCAACTCCCCCCGCAGCGCCCCGAAACCATCTGGCTCCGTCAATTTCGTATCTAGTGCCCGAACTAGCAAAACCGGGACCGACGAACCGACTGACGGACATAAATTACAATCGCTATATGGCACTTGGCCGAAAGGACAACTGCCATAAAAACTAAAAACTAAAAAACATCTTAAATCACAACTCTTACTAGAAATGATCTTTTCACTATGAAATCGATCAGAAAAAAACTTTTCGAAAATACCATTACTTTCCACCTGAAACTAGCGATTCTCTTGTTAGCGCTTGTCGAGTATATCCAGCCTTCCTGCTCTCCGACGTGGCGACTGGGCGCAAATTTTGAAAACTGAACGTGCCTTGGTTAAAAAGCAAATAAGCAAATAAGAGAAGTAATAAACAGAAGATTATCACATCCTTATGTGTGAAAGAGTTGTCAACAGACACTGAAGATTCCGGCAAACTTTTCGTTGGGTGACGGGAAAACTCGGCAAGCACGAAAAAACGCAAAAATTCTTAGTTACGGAACGAAACAACGGAGAAAGGTGGGAATTTTAGAAGCTTATAATTCCATCTGGGAGCTAAGTATATTATAAAAGGCAGAATAAGCAAGAGGGGTCCTTTAAGGGACTGTAGTGTGCAAACGTTCTTCATAGCCTACGTTGTTTTGAAAAACAGTGTAGGGGTTCGGCATGACTTTATTTTAACTATTTATGCTAATATTCGGCATGGCTATTTGTCAAGTTAGGAAATATTTTTCGGATCCATACAAAATTAGGCGCCATCATGTACATATATTATACAGTAGAGGTATGCTTGTTTGAACGTCCCCTAATAGTGAACGGTTGTGTAATACGGTGGGTAAAGGAACAAGATGAACCTTTGGACTCCCGGTTCTGTACGGTATACAGTTGCGTGGGGGAGGCTCGTGGTCTCTATCTATTACGGCGTTCTGCAGGGAAACAATCTAGAGTGCGCATATAGGTTTATTACAGAGCAAAATAACTCTAGAGAGTAATCTGCAGGCCTATCTTTCCCATGCATCAAAAATGGGCATCCGTCGCAGCACCGCCCTGTTCGTGTGTGCACTGGCGGACGTAGAAAATTCTAGCAAGGCCAAGATGCGGTGCAAAGCCAGGCGAGTTAGCGCTCGTTAACGACTGGTTGAGTTTCAGTAGGGACGTTGCTAGTGTCGCTGCGGTTTGACTGTGTGTCACTTTTTCGAAGTTCGCGCCTCTACTATTAGTCATCTCTACTTACTCGGTACATGTAGCACATACACTACTGGATTGGATAAGGTCAAGTCTGGTTGGAAAATGTAGTTTATGGTAATGCATCTGCCTCCTTCATTTACTGCTGTAACAGTGGTTGAATATATTGTACTTTTGTGTATGTTAATTTTTGGCTCGTTGACTGACATACATGTTTTATTTTATGACAAAAAAAAAATTGATAATCGGCTCTGTCCGTTGCATGTTTTTTTTAATAAAGTGAATTGAATTGAATTGAAGTTGAGGAGAGCCTAAAATGCCCTGCAGGAAAGAGAAAATCAGATACTTATTCACTGCAACACTGCTCACTTCGTAACTGACTTAAGACTGGCTTAATTAATACATATACAGTGTATACCTGCTTTTTTCTTTGTTCTAAGCGCTGCCCTAAAAATAAGCACTGCATCAGACAATGCAACTTACGGGCGCTGTGCGAGAAAAGGCACTTTGCGAGAGTTCCTTGAATCAACCAATTCTTCAAGGGACGTTCGCGGGTTTACGTATCTGTTCGAGGGGAAATCAGGATGATTCCGGGGAGCGGTCTCACTACAGTTGTCAAAGAAAACACCAGAACCTATACCAGGTACTTTGCCGCAACTTAACCTTTTTCATGTCCAGTGTATCATGTCAGCTTGATTTGAATCATCTGCTCTTGATTTCCGTCTGTTTCTTCTTTCGAATTGTTCATCTGTTGCTAAGTGTCGCGTAATTTTGCCAACAAGATGGCGTTCAAACTGAAAAGCATACCCCAATGGAAGAAAGTCATATTAAAAGTGAAAGAATAAAGAAACAAGATTTGGAAGCAGATACGGCACTTGCAAGGATAGGTAGCATGTATATCAGTTAAGGTTCGTTCTGCAAAGGTCGTGGAGGGAAGGAGCAGCCATTCCATTTCCTCCACCAAGTCCGGACCCCTGAAGTATATGGTAGTCCTGTCCACCAAGTTCCCGTCTATATATCTCCACTCTTGAGTGTATTACAAGATTTCCAAGATCCCCCAACTGAACGAAATAAACAAAAATAAACTAAAAATAGGATTACAACTACCCGTTTGTGCTAAAGGAAAGCTGTAATAGTTCGCTGATAGCTCAAATCAAGTTAGTTATTTTTGCTTTCCATTTGACTGTTTTGTAGCAATAGCCAGGGTAATGACACGAGAAGTGTTCACATAAGCATACATATACTCTCGGAAATGGGATCTTTGGTTGGATGAAGGATATCTTTTTTTTTTTTTTTACCAACTGGGAAAAGACTTTCGAGCAGTAGAGACCTGTTGTAGGTCACGTCTCTTAAAAGTCTCCGCAAACTAAAATTAACGACTTCCGTGAGAGAAAATTACCTTCCTCGCTCACGACTACGAGGACGTATTACTCACTACATTTTCACACCAACCGACTGGTAATGGTCGATGGCGCCCAAACCGGCAAGTCAGCTGAGATTTATTCCACCGCTAGTTCGACCCTTATTGGCAAGGGTCTTCTTCAGGCTGTAGCCAGAATCCAACAATATAATAAAGGGAATTTCGCACCTGACCCTGATTTGCAGTCAGCCTTGGCTTAATCCTTAATCGGTCAATCAATTTATCTAATTCGTGATATTACACATCACATATTAAAATTACACTAAAACTGGACTATTGATTACTAAATATATTCAATCGTTTCATCAGTCCCGTATCTAGAAATGTATTTCGGTAAGGGGGGGGGGTTGCCTGCGGGTTGCACAAAAAAGTACAACAAATACACAGATCAGAGGGAAAAGCCTATAAAAACGAGTATTTTTTTATGTTTCGCGGGGGGGGGGGGGGCTCCCTGGATACGGCCTTGCATTTCATCCATTCGGTGGCTCCGGGCAATAGGACAGTTGACGGAAAATGCGGTAGAATAACCGGAACTGCATTCTACATTCTCGCGAATTGCCTTAAAAGTGGATTTTTGGAGACTTCTAACTTTGCAACAACACTAATTAACGCTTTCCTTCTCGTAACATCAAAAGATTCAGTTTCATTTTCTAAACACATTTGACTAGCAGAGTAACGTCGATTATATGAAGGGAGATGACGGAATGCATTGTTAAAGTTTCAAGACAGTTATCTTAACTTAACGTCTCAAGATAGTTATCTTAAGGAATCTTTAGCTCTCTGTGAGTAGTTCTAGTTGACTTTTTTAAGTTACAAATTAAACAAGAAAAAGTTTCCAAAGCCCGGCAGAGAATACAAATTCCTGATGCACGGGATAGAAATTTCTCTTTAAGTAAATATACCATTTGTAAAACACAGGTCATTTATGCTATCCATAATGTCCTGAAGCTGTCAAGTTCGTTCTTTTGACCTGCTTCCTCATTTCCTTGTTCCCTTCCCCTTTCGTTTGAACTGAAAAGTCAGCAAAGCGGCTCTTTAGTTTTGATCCAAGTGCTTGAGCGAGATGGGCTTGACGAACAGACTTTTCTCATCATTGGCTCCTGTGCAGACTCATTTCTTTTCTAGAATTACGATTCGTCAGAGTCAAAGCTACGAAGAGAGTTCGAAGTTTATGGACCTATAAAAAAGGTGAGTCCGGCTGCCCGTATTTATTCTTCTTGCAAAGTTGTGACATCGTCTGGGAAGTTTACTTCTCCATTTGGCCCGTTTTGCGGGGTTAGGAGTTTGAAGGTTTTTATTTTAGTGTCTTTGTTCATCACTTTGTCTTTTTTTTCCTGCTATGATCTGTGGTGCTCAGGGTTATGCTTAAAGCCGCGTTCACAAGCATGCTTAGACAAGCACAGATGCCTAGGGATGTGCCCAGACTTCGCCAGGCAGCGAGTTCTAAAGCCTAGAACTCAGTGCATGACCCAAAATCTGTGCCCAGGCATGGGTGTTCAGTTCAGTTCAATTTTATTAAGTTCAAAATAACTGAATAAGATAAGATTCGACCCCTACAAAGCTCCATGGCCCGTTACTTGGGGTTAATACCAAAATAATCAACAAATGAACGAGTCTCTTCACTATTACAATAAAATAAAGAAAGTGTGAACGGTGATGCTAGGCAGCTCTGCTTGGCGAGGGTGTTCGGTGAGTAATGGTATGTGTAGTATGATTGGTAGCCGTCAGTTTGATGATGTGAGGAAGCCGGCAAGATTCCGCAGGGTTGCATTTCAACACCAAAAATTGTGCCTAGAGAAAGTAGGTTACTGTATAGATCGTTTTTTTTTGTTTGTTTTTTACTTTGTTGCCATGGCCTTTTGGATTGTTTGTGCAATTAAATCTTATCTTATCTCATGCTTGTGAACGGGGCTTAAGGGTTTGCCGCTAACGCTGTGCCTGGGACTTAAAACACCGCAACCCGGGTAGATTGGAAATCCTGCTCTGGTCAGATGGCCTATTCAGTTTGTACAAATTCACTGGGTAGCCAAGAAAGGTTTCGAAAGGTAAAGTAAAAGTAGTCTATTGATTTCTGGAGTTCTAATATAGTGGAAATAGTATACTACACTACACTACAAACGACCAAATGTCTGCTGAGTAAACCAACGAGGCCGGTCAAAGCTAAGCCTGGCTAAAGTTGCTGATGTCCTGGTTACTAATCCGTTTGCCATTGCGGCTGGAGGTCCGGCCGGATCAGATTCGGGTAGTTTTTGCGGTGGGCATAACGGGGTTAAATGGATATTTGTTGGGATGGGGGGAGGGGAGATATGTCACCACGCTGAACGGAACTTAAATGCATCTACAGCAAGTGGCCAAGTTTCCGTCGTCGAAGATCGTGGCAAATACATTACTTTAAGTTACGTGATACCTATGAGTTTCTAAAATTTGTCCGTCTAGCACGATAACTCTCGGAAGGGGTTGAGATATTTTCTCAAACTTGGCATAAGGACTATTTAAGTCAAAGTACATGTCGAGTTCGTAGATGAGCCCTGCAGCCCGATATTTAGGGGTGGGTAGGGGTTTCAGATTAAGGGACGACAAAAAACGTTTTAAAAAACCAACGAGATAGTCGATCTGGGGGTAAGGAGACACGATGAATTCACATCTGAAACTTCATCCGGCCAAAACCTGAAAATTTGTTCAAAGTTACAGTTTATCTGAAGTCGATTATAGGTTCGATATAGGGGTAGGAAGATATGCCGCATTCATTTGAGCTTTTGTTTTTTTGCCGGACAAGTAGTCTCGATAGTTTCGATCAATTTCGTTAAAGTAGATATGTCGTATAGGGTAAACACACGTGCTGAATCCATACCTGAACTTGGTTTTCTCAGACGACTAGCCATTGGCATTAATCTGTTTCTAAATTTAGTAGTACAAATGTAAATAGGAAAAGTAAAAGAGTTAATTTTCCCGGATAGGCTTATCTGGAAGACGCAATTGTATGGATCGAATATTAAATTTTTGAAATCCCTTCGAAACCTTTGGTCTTGTTTCCCAACGGCCTTCTATTTGGACATCTTTTTACTGAGGTGGTTCCGTCTTCAGTGTTCAATGTAGTGTCTCCGTTTGATATATAAATAACACCGATCTATAAAGCGCCTGAGGTGACTTCGATTCGTAGAGATAACAAAGAAACATTTTCCAGCTGCTTCCTTTGTGCAAGTTGGTCAGATCTCTTGTCTTTTATTAATTAGTCAGTATGCTGCTTGTCGGCACGCAGGCGGCCAGGGGCAACACAATGGACAATATTGCTGGCACAAGTTTCATGTGTCGGCAAAAGTACTATCGGCACACCTGCGGTGAGAGATCGTGGGATGCCGGGCTGGCCACGCCCTACGCAAATGAGTCGAGCAGTGTTGGTAGTACCACAAGTACTTACTAAGTACAAAATCGAAGTACTTGAGTTTTACTTAAGTACAACTTTCCTGGAGTACTTAAGTCAACTAACTAGTACTCGAAGGCTTGAAATACCAGTAAATTTGCAAGTACTTTCTCTGTAGATGACATAAATTAAAAAAACCTTCAGAAAAAAACTGATAAACACAGTCTGTGTGAAGGGCACTGCGCCTTGGTGAACATACTACTAGATGTCGGGAACTTGACTCAGAGCTGCAAAGACGACCTTCTCTCAACTTTTTGAAGTACTACTTAAGTACAAGTGACGTACTGAAAACTCAAGTATTTGTTGTCGCGTACCTAATATTCGGTACTCAAGTAAAAACCTTTGGAGGTACCTGATACTTAATACTTAGACAAATTTGAAGTGTTTGCCCCAAACTGTAATCGAGCGGATTCAAATAAGAGTGCCGGCCCTCAGTTCAGTTCATTTCGATTTATTCTCAAAACCGATATAACGGTCAAGCCAATTTTAGGGTTATCGTCCAAAATAACGCCACAGTCCATACTAAGGCTAATTTCAAAACATGAGTTATAATATCAACACTACTGTAAATATCTCAGAAACTTGTCAAGCACAACACAAATAACCCTCCAGAACTCATATGAGCCCGCCCTTTATTTACGCCCCTGTCTGTGTGAATCAACCCTTAAGGTATGTGCACACATAGTCCGATTTTCGCAGTTGGATGCGAATCTCCTCTTTCGCTCCGGAATTTTTACCCATCACATACAGGTTTCCCCGTGGTGACGATGCGAATACTCGACGTAGCTCTCCTTGCCGATCCAAGATCTCCGGCCTCTCCGGTTATCTAGCGGAAGAAAGGCAGAAGTGGTGTCACAACTGCTGCCAAAGATCGCGGTGATTGATTGACGCAGGATTTGAGTCGTTGAGTTTGAGTCGTACGGACACGCTTACTTCTTCTTCCTGAGGATCGCTGGCGTGTTTTGGACTTAGTCATATAGAGTATTTCTCATGCGAAATTTTATTGGACTATGAATAGAATAGAATATAATTTACCAAAAAAGCCCGAGGGCCATGGCAACAAAAATTCTAAGAAACGCACTCACTTACATAGATTACACGCAGCTCCTATTCTAAAAATCTCCTTCTATGCTCCATCGCAAGCCTCAAGAAACGTCCAAGTATTTTTACAGTAACAAAACACTCATCCTTCATCATCCTTACCATCCATTCTTCATTAAACACTCTCTCACCAAATACCTCCTTTCTCCATTCATTCAATTCCACACAATCACACATCAAATGTACTACGCTTTCGTCCTCATGACCACACATAGGACAGAAGTAAGGACCAATTCTCTCGTTTACTTTACCAATATATTTTCCCGTGGCTTTACTCCGATTTTTTTTCAGATCAATGTCGTTCATGACAAGAAAACAGGAAAACCACGTGGCTACGCTCTCATCGAGTATGAACACGAGAGAGATATGCATTGTAAGTACCATAATATGAGCTTTCAGATGAGACCAAAAGGGAAAGACCGCTGGGTGGTTAAAGTTACGGGGGCTTTCTCTGTAGATCCCGAGAGAACTTGGTACTGGGATTGAATATATAAGGCGGGAAAAACTTTTTGGTAGCATGCCTTTCCTAGAATTGTCTGGAAGTTTGGGTTCGAAAGTTCTGGGCTCGGTAAAGTCAAGTCGGGTTCGAAGGTGTAGTTTATGGTAATGTATCTGCATCCTTCATTTACTGTTGTAACAGTAATTGAAGTCGAGGGAGAGCCTATAATGCCCTAAAGGAAAAAAGAAAATCAAAGACGTATAGGCTGATTGAACTCGGGTTAGATTCTTATACTGTGTGTAGCCTACCTGGCCCGACGGACTATACCTTCTAATAGGATGGGTGATACCTTAAATTGCAGCTTGGACCAAAATAAAAATTTCTCCTGTAGAATCTGCTCCATAGTTATAGTTGACTGTATGGTTCGTCTGTACGGTGGTTTATCATAGCATAGTTCTATGCTTGACGTGTAGAATACTTATTCTCGAGCGAAGTAGTTACGTCTTCATATATCTGTAGTCGAACGAGTCGAGACCCTATATCAGTATCGATTTTTAGCCCTCAGAAGCCGCCATAGATCTCACTAAATAGTGTGACTTGACTGTGTATCGCCATCAGTCTGATCTGTAGTCAGCATGGGCCGAAGAAGTATTAGTTGCGTTTTGCAGTACCATGGTATCTGATATCACGGTCTAAAGTTGTTTTTGCAGTTACCGTGGTAACTGATCTTGGTATCTGAAAAATTCATCTCACTTTCGTGATTATTCTCATTGTTTATGTTACTCTAGATGTTCGTGGATATCAGCATCTCTTTTTGGATGATTTCTAAAACCGTAAATGTGGCAATTGTCGTTTTTGCAGAGCAACCGTAGTATCAGATACCACGGTATCTACAAAAACGACTATTGCAGATCCAGCTACCGTGGTAACAGATACCATGGTATCTACTAAAACGCAACATTGTCATAAGGCGCATTACCATAAGAATCGGTCCGTTTCTCATTTGTGATCAAAGTCGGTTTTGATGGTTCTTTCATGGAGAAGAAAAAGAATAGAATTTATTCGAAAAGTAATTTCATAGCGGGGACGTCGAATTTGACTTGGTCGCCATAAAAAAGACAGCCTTTAAAAAAATTACTCCTAAATCGTCAAAAGAAACTTCTAAATAAAGTTTAAAATAGAGCACTAAAATGTAAGATAAGCAAATTGAGATAAACAAATTGACAAATTGATAAACAAATTGTGTGGTTGTTAATTTTGCTCATGTATTGGATATACATACTAAGGTTTTGAATAAGTGAAGCTGTCTGGAACGTATTATTTCTGGTATTCGAACTATTTGTTTAAAGTTCGTAAAAAAAAAAAAAATGCGCGATAGTTGCAGTTTTGGTGGAGCAGAACTTGCCGTCCGACTCGTTTACAGCAGAGGGGTAGATAAAAAATTGACAAAACATCCGTGATCTATGTCCTGCGATGCAGACATGACAGCGACATCTGTGGCATGAATGTATCGATAAAAACTGTGACGGGACCGCGAGTGGAGCCAATATATTGTCGGAGTTCTTTCTCTGTTCTTCGCACCACGTGTCGTCCGACGTAAAGTGGGAGTAAAAAGTGTAAATTTTGGAATCCATGGCAAATAAGCTCGAAAACGGTACTGAAGTATCCTCCCGAAATTGCTAGTTTCCAGTATTAAGTTTTTGTTTTGTATCGTTCTTCACACAGTGTAACCAGATGTAGCGCTGTGTGAGGAAGTGGCAAAAACAAAAAATGTGAATCAAATGAAAAAAATATGAAGTAGTGGACGATATTTGTAGAAATGGGAGGAAGTGAATGAGATTATGAAGTTTGGTCGAACACGATTTTACTTCATAGAGAAACAAGACCAAAGGTTTCGATGGGATCCCAAAAATTCAATATCTGATCCAGACAACTGGGTCTTGTATTAGCCAGATCCAGTCTTTGCCAGATCCAGTCTTCGCCAGACTCCTTGAACATTTTTACAATTAAAATTCAGAAACAGATTAAGGCCAAATAGCTAATCACCTGAGAAAACCAAGTTCAGATTTGGATTCAGCATGTGTGTTTACCCCTATAAGTCATATCTGTTTTGACGAAAACTTCCTGCCACTTCTGCCAATTTCCCGGTTCCGGCCGAACTCCAGAACTACTTGTCCGGCGAAAAAAGAAAGCTCAAAGACGAAATCAGGGTATCTTCTTTCCCCAGTAATGAACATCTAATCAACTTCAAATAGAAATTTAGCTTATAACAAATTTTCCGATTCCTGCCGGATTCCGGTCGAACTATATGTCCGGGTAAAATACGATTGTCACACAGGGACTCAGCATCTCTTCTTACCCCTAAATCGCTTATCTAATCAACTAAAATAAAACTTTGACTTCCAACAGTTTTCCGGTTTTGGCCGGATTCCGGACGAACTACGTGTCCGGGTAGAAACTTGTTTTCACATAAGTGTTCAGCATGTCTTCTTGCCCTAAATCAAACATCTAATCAACTCCAAACAAAACTTTTAATTTTGACCAACTTTCCGGTTTGGGCCGGATTCCGGTCGTAATACTTCTCCGTCGAGAAAATAGTTTTCACCATCGTCTTCAGCATGTCTCCCTACCTCTAAATCGAAATTTAATCAACTTCAAATAAAACTTTTACTTTCAACAAACTTTCCGGTTTGGGCCGGATTCCGGGTGAAATAGTTGTCCATCGAGAAAATAGTTTTCACCATCGTCTTCAGCATGTCTTCCTCCCCTTAAACCGAACATCTAATCAATTTCAAATAAAACTTTTACTTTCAACAAACTTTCCGGTTTGGGCCGGATTCCGGGCGAAATACTTGTCCGTCGAGAAAATAATTTACACCATCGTCTTCAGCATGTCTTCCTACCCCTAAATCGAACATCTAATCAACTTGAAATAAAACTTGTACTTTCGACAAACTTTCCGGTTTTGGCCGGATTCCGGGCGAACTACATGTCCGACGACAAAATGGTTTTCACCATCGTGTTCAGCATGTCTTCTTACCCCATAATCGACTATCACATTAGCTGTTTCAAAATATTTTGTTTGTCCCTTAATTTGAATCCCCTCCCCCACCCCTAAATGTAGAGCTACAAAGCCCATCTACGAACTTGACTGGTCCGACGACCCAACGAACCCTCACACCAAGTTTCATCAAAATATCTCATTCCCTTCGAGAGTTATCGTGCTTACAGACGGACGGACAGACGGACGGACGGACGGACGGACGGACGGACGGACGGACGGACGGACGGACAGACGGACAACTTTTGCGATGTCATAGGTATCCCTCCACTTACGTTTTGGGATCCCAAAAAAAAGTACCGCGCTCTGATCACTTTTTTTCCCCTTAGCTCTGCGGTATTACACCTTAAAGTTGGAAGTTATTGAATTTTTCCCCGCCCCCAACCATCCTAACTTTCCTAAACATATTGCATTACAGGAAACAATAGCCGTTTTCCATTGCTTGAAACTTCTGAGCTTGAATCGGATTGACTGTCTGTGCCAACTTTTTCTGTCACAAACGGAAGACTCGTGTTTTACTCCGGTTTCTTATTTTTGGTTATTGTGAAGTAGTCATTGTTGAGCCAACTAAGGTGCGTGCTTTTTTGCGGGCGGTTAAAAAAATGTTCTGTACAAAATCGCATGATAGCCGACGTTCAACTTTTTTTTTTTTTTTTTTTTTTTTTTTTTTTTTACTGAGACAATATGTGAAAAACTCAGGCAATAGGGAACGGCCACTGCTGGTAAGTAACTCCGTAGCAGACATAGTTTGGGGCAACAAAGTCTCTCTAGTACATACATTGCCGGATCACACGAATCAGTAAATCGTCGGGTTTCTACGCTACTAGGGACAAATCTGTTCTTCACCTGTGTATTAATTCGTGTTTATCGTTTCCGGTCACCGACGACTTATGGCTCGGAGTCCATCCCAAATGCCTGCCTGTGATCCCTGACCCCACAAATACGTAGGTTTGTATGTGGTGGTAAGAACCGACAAAAAAAAATCTGTAAAGACATAACTTAAACTAAGATAACGTAAAGATTCTAAAATAACTAGATGAAATAAACCTGGGGTTGACTTTGGCTTTTCTTTTTATGTAATTTAACGTTGGGGACAGTACGTTCTGTTTTGGTAGCTTTTATTACCAGAACAGTTTTGACAAAAAGATGTTTTATATCGATGGGTTGAGCTCTAGATTTTGAGCTATTTTAATTTCTTGATTTGGGTTTATAACTATAACGTAAGTATATTTACTTATCGTAAGTATATAATAGTAAATTCGTCACGTAAGTATACGATCAAACCAACGTCGGAACCACAGGACACAGGTAATTAGGCAAGTTGAGTCTAGGTTGAAAGGGGACTCGAAACTTGTCTTTTGCTATGGTGATCAATCGAATTAGCGCGTTAGGGTAAACAGGAAGTTCCCAGTTTCCTTCCAACTTTGTCCCGCTAACAAGAAAATATTATTTCCCCTTCTGTTTTGGTGACCTTTAGACACAGTAGAGGTATGTTTCTTTGAACATGTCTCAAGTTTGTACGCTGGATTTTAAATAATACTATTTTTTTAATTTTATTTTGGTTTTGTTTTTCGCCTTTAGAACAGTTACAGGAATGGTAAATGAAGACCTAAATGTCTGCTACGAACGAAGTGTTTGAACTTTCTTTTTTACATGAAGAACGAAATCCTTCGGCCGAGTGCCACATAGCGATCGCATTTTCTACCCGTCCGTCGGTCTGTCGTTCGGTCGCTCCTGGTTTTGCTAGTTCGGGCACTTACACATAAGCTAGGACGATGAAACTTGGCTGGTATATCAGGGACCATAAAAGATTAAGTTGGAAGTAGTTACTTCTCCGATCCGAGCGTCGTGGGGGGAGGGAGTGGAGGAAGGGGGAATCCAGAATTTCGAGCTATTTATAAGTTTAGAGCAGGTGATCAGATCTCAAGGAAACTTGATATTTGGAAAGACCCTTGTCGCAGTTGAACGGGATCCGATGACTTTTGCGGCAGATGAAGGGGGAACCGGAAATCTTGGGAAACGCTTAGAGTCGAGGGACCGGGATGAAACTGAGTGGGAAGAACAAGCACAAGTCCTAGACACATCGTTGGCATAGCCGGACCGGATTCGGGCACTGCGGAGGTGTTGGTGGGGGGTCCGGAATTTCGGTACTTCCTTCAGTTCGGTACTTCCTGATGTGGTAGGACGATGAAAGTTGGAAGGCGTTTCAGAGACCCGAGCATGTTGACTTGAGAATAGTCGTTTCACCGATCCAACCATGGAACCTGGAATCTAGTGGCGTGTATAACTTTTGAACGGGTGATCCGAATTGAATGGAACTTGGCAAGTAGAAAGAGATATCGTCTCAGATGTTCCATATTCAACTCGTGTGAGGGAAACTTATGTCCCTGTATCCGACCGTCTTTGGAGGAGTTGTGAGTAGGGGAATCCGGAAATCACTGACATCCATAAGTTGCGAACGGGTGGTCCGATTTAAGTGAAACTTGTGGGTAGAACTGATGAACTAGACAAGCAAAACTTGTGTTCAAGCCACATGCAGCCACGGTTGGGGGAGTTGGAGGGGGGGGGGGGTGTGAAACTTGTTAAACGAGCGGACGGACAGAATGGGATGCAAGTTGGACAGTTTTGAGTTAATGCGGCCTTGGTTTGTTCTTTGGCGTCCCAGCCAGATCCGGCAAAGGTGGGGGGGGGGGGGGAGTGGGAAGAGTCCGAACCAGATTCGGCCGCGGTAAGGTGAGCTGGAGGGGGCTACCCGAAATCGTGTGTCACATCTAGGGACCAAAAAAGTGGATCCCTGGGCTGAAACTTGGAAGGTAGAAAAGTAATTTCCCCTAGATGATCCTAGGCCATGCCGGAAATGCTCAGACTTGAGTGAAATTAGATATCTTGTCTCTAGGCCGGAGCCGCGTTTTTGGATGGCGGGGTATTTTCTGACGTTCTCATCTACTTTCTTGTACCATCTACTCGTAACAACTGACATATGAGCACGAAGCTCTTCTTTTTTTTATTCAGCTGCCCTTCCTTTTCTTGTTGGGATCCTACGCCAATAGAGTGTACGAAAGCAACCGAGAGAAAAATAGTTAAAAAGAAATTACGGTGTGTGGCTTTGATTTGACTTTAATTTTACCTAAATTACGCTCCTTACTTTGCATACACGTCTGATAAAGTTGAATTTCGGCTCTGTTCAAAGGTACAAACATACCTCTACTGTAGTAGGAGGAGCCGGCTTCTTCGTACGTTTTGGGGTCCTGGTGTGCACCTGCACAATTGTAAATTTTTCCCGTCTCTTAAATTGTCGGAAAGAATGAAAGTTGTAGATATTGATTTGAGTATCACTGCAGAAGCGATCATTTGAATTTTTGTATTATTATTATGATTTGCTTTAAGATACATCCAGTTCAAGACGGATGGACAAGAAGAGATATTAATAGCGAATATTTTTTTTAGAAAGTACCTAATGCGTCCGGTGTTTTCAGAGGACAAGCTTTACCTAGGATAGTTTTAGGTGTAAGTAAAATAGGATGATATTAGATGGACTAAAATTTGTATTTAAAAAATCGATAACAATGGCGAAAGAACCAAATTTGTGATTATTGTTGAAGTCGTCGTCGTAGTCCGAAAAATACCAAATGAAATATAAGTTATCGTTAAAGTGAACTCTTGGGGAAAAAACTTTTGGCATTTCACATGTCTTGTTGGTACAGGATAGAGTATGGGTATTCGTCGTTTTTTAGATTGCTATTAAGTGCTCGAGGTATCGCGGAACTTTCCATTCATTCTTGTCGAATCAGGACCTTTTTTAAGAGATCCTAGATTCTAAATTAGACTTAGTGGCGCGAGGGAGTCCCTACTGACGTAGTGGTAGTACGACACTACGTGCAGCTTTGAGGTTCACTGGAGCATAATCGAATTTCGTGCAAATCAGTGTCATTACTCTTTCAGTCACTTTGAATTCTCTGAAGAGCATGGAGTTACTGAAGAAAATTACTGGTTGCAAAAAAAAACCTTTATCTTATATTTATTTGTGTTTGCTGCAGCGAAATGGAATAATTAGCTGAAATTTTGTTTTACGATATTTCGAGCTTTGTTGGCAAGGGAGCGATGCCGTTCAGTCCCAGAATGACCGAAAAATTACCGAATAAAATATCAGATTTCTGATCCGTTTTGCACCTCGGACTTGATTGGCAGTCGGCTTTGGCTGAAAGAATATTTACTTAATATTTTCTCTCGACCTCCCTTTAATAGACTCTTTTAAATTTGAAAGCTTAAACTTCGAAGTATTAAATATTTAAACTATCAGCACTGATATTGTGTGTGAAGGTGGACTGGAAACCCGCGTCTCCTCCATGTAGCCTACCAGATCAGAACCCGGGAAACTCGTTTGCTATGTAAGACGAAACTCCCATCTTCTATTTGCTAGTCTCTGTATTTATACCTCGTGTAGCAGTTATTGTGTTTTCCTCGGTTCTTGCAGCGGGAACAAATAACCTTTTCCGGGAATTGCCTCCACGTGGTGAACTTCCTTTTCCCTGCCATTATCTTAATCCCGCCCATGAATAACCTTAGGAACGAAAATGCCTCTGATGGTCGATAGTAGGACCGTCATCATATACAAGTCTTCTTTCTAAACAACTTTCTGAACTTTCGTTTAGCCGCCTATAAACACGCAGACGGCAAGAAGATTGACGGGCGGCGCGTTTTGGTCGATGTTGAGAGGGCGAGGACCGTGAAGGGATGGCTGCCGAGACGACTTGGTAAGTTGGAGTTCAGGTTCTTTTAATTTTTCAGTATTGATGTATTCTAACAAAAGTAACTATTAGTTACTATTTTCGTTCGAACTTCGTAAAAACTTACTATACTGACAGTTCCAACAGTAATTAATAGTTACTATTTGCTTACCATGCTCGGGAGCGTAGTAAGCATGGTAACTACGCAACTCTTTAGGATTGGTCGGATTCACATGCGTAGTAATCTACGGTAAGTAGTGTGAAACACGGTCATTGACAGTGTTCGATACATCTTCAGGTGCCTACCGTTGGTTTGTGGCGGGGGTTTGTGGCGTAGCCTGTAAGACAAGCCGAAGCCCTCCCATCTTCAAATGCGAATCTGGAGGCGTCTGGGTAAGGTGAGAGGAAGGGTGTGCGAAAGCACCAGGATGGCTAGCCCCCCCCCCCCCCTCCGCCTATTGCACTTCCGGGCTGAGGGCAGAGATTCGGAGATCAACACTTCATGTTAGGCCTATATAGGCTTATGGTGATATGATACCTCTACCTTTTTATGGCACTTGAGCTTACTCAAGTGCCATATAGCGATTGTAATTTCTGTCCGTCAGTCGGTTTGTCGGTCCCGGTTTTGCTAGTTCGGCCACTTCCAGATAAGCTAGGACGATGAAACTTGGCAGGCATATCAGGAACTGGACCAGATTAATTTAGAAGTTATCGCTTCCTCGATCCGACCATCTGGAGGGGAGTGGAGGGAGGGGGAATCCGGAAAAAATAGGAAAAATGAGATATTTTTAGCTTACGAACGGGTGATCGGATCTTAACGAAACTTGATATATGGAAGGACTTCATGTCTCAGACCCTCCATTTTAAATCTAGACCGAATCCGGTGACACTGGGGGGAGTTGGAGGGGGAAACCGGAAATCTTGGAAAACACTTAGAGTGGAGGGATCCGGATGAAACTTGGTGGAAAGTACAAGCAAAAGTCCTGGATACGTAACTGATATAACCGGAACGGATCCGCTCACTTTGGGGGAGTTGGGGGGGGGGGGGGGGAGAAGTCCGAATTTGTAGTGATCCCGCGAGTTCCGTGCTTCCTGATGTGCTGGGACGATGGAAATTGACAGGGATGTCTGGGACCCGACCAGATTAAATAGGAAATCGTTTTCCCCGATTCGACCATCTGGGGGGGGGGGGAGTGGAGGGAGGGTGAAGCCAAAATTTGAGGTATTTTTAGCTTGCGAACGGGTGATCGGATCTTGATGAAAATTGATATTTGGGATGACCTCGTGTCTCAGACATCTCACTTTAAATCCGGGCAGGATCCGATGACACTGGCGAGCCTGCGAGTTCGGCATACTCCCTGATGTCCTAGGGCGTTGAAACTTGGCAGGTATGTCAGGGATCCGAACAGATTGACTTGAGAACAGCTGTTTCCCCGACCCGACCATCGTGGGGGAGTGGGTGGATGGGGAGTCTGGAATCTAGTGGCGTGCATAACTTTTGAACGGGTGATCGGATTTGAATGATACTTGTCTGGTGAGCTATCGCCTCGGACGTTCAGTGTCACGTCCGGGTCGGGTCCGATACCTGTGGGATGGGGTGGAAAACTCAAGAAACTCTAAAAGCAGAGGGATTGGGACGAAACTTAATGGATGGAACAAGCATTAGGCCTAGATGAAATTGACGGAGCCAGATGGTTTTGGGGCTCTTTGGGGGGAGTTGGAGGGGGTTTTCTGGAATTCCGGTAGTCGTGAGTTAGAATAGTTCCAGATGTAAAACGACAACGAAACTTTGCAGGCATATTAGCGACCCGAATTATCTTGACTTAAGAACCTGACACAACATACCCCCGGAAACTTCCGTTCCTAGATCCGAGCATTTTTTGGGGAGCAAGAGAAGAGAAATATGGAAATTGACTTCTGTAAATTGCGAACGAGTGGTCTGATTCGAGTGAAACTTCATGGGTGATACGAATCGATGGCCTCGACATGTAAAACATGCGTTCGAACCATATGCGACCACGATTAGGGGAATTGGGGGTGGGGGGACTTTTGACATGCATAAAAACCAAACGGATGGACCGAATGAGATGCAATTCGACAGTGCCGAGTTTATGCGGCCTAGATTTGTTATTTGGCGTCCGGGCCGGATTCGGCCAAGGTAGGGGGGGGGGACTGGAAACTTGCAGATAGGCTATGCTCCAATTTCAGTCAAACTTGATGAGGGAATTAAGAGATTGGGCCCGAACCGGCTCCGACAACGTTGGTGGGAGGGGGGGGGGGGGGTACCGGAGCTTTCCAAAAATGCTCAGATTCGAGTGAAACTTGATAGATGGTATAAACGAAGATGCTTTAGGTGGTCGATTTTTTTTATTCCGAACCAGATTCGGCCACGGTAGGTGGAGATAGAGTGAGTACCGGAAATCGTGTAGCAAGTCTAGGGATCAAACAAATGGATTTATTGGGATGAAAGTTTGAACAGTCATGTGCATTTGCTACAGACAATCGAGACGATGCCGAAACAGCCCAGAAACGAGTGAAACTAAATATCCTCTTTCTATTTCCGAACCGCATTTTTGGATGGCGGGTGTATTTTGTGACGTTCTCATCTACTTTCTTGTACAGCCTACTCGTACAAGTGCCATATGAGCTCGTAGCTCTTGTTTATGGCACTTGCCCTTCGGCCAAGTGCCATATAGCGATCGCAATTTCTGTCCGTCCGTCGGTCTGTCCAGGTTTTGCTAGTTCGGGCACTTCCACATAAGCTAGAACGATAAAACTTGGCAGGCGTATCAGGGACCCCAAATGATTAAGTTGGAAATAGTCACTTCCCCGATCCGAGCACCGTGGGGGGAGTTGAGGGAGGGGGAATCCGGAATCTTGAGGTATTTTTAACTTTTGAACGGGTGATCGGATCTCGATGAAACTTTATATTTGGAACGACCTCATGCCTCAGACGACCCACTTAAAATCCGGACCGGATCCGGTGACTTTTGGGGGGAGCCGGAGGGGGAAACCGGAAATCTTGGGAAACGCTATGAGTGGAGGGATCGAGATGAAACTTGGTGGGAAGACACCTAGCAAACACTAGATACATCATTGACATGACCGAGCCGATTCGGGCACTGTCGGGGGAGTGGAGGGAGGGGGAATCGGGAATCTTGAGGTATTTATAACTTTTGAACGGGTGACCGGATCTCGATGAAACTTGATATTTGGAAAGACCTCATGCCTCAGACGACCCACCTAAAATCCGGACCGGATCCGGTGACTTTTGGGCGGAGCTGGAGGGGAGAACCGGAAATATTGGAAAACGCTAAGAGTGGATGGATCGAGATGGAACTTGGTGGGAAGACACCTAGCAAACACTAGATATATCATTGACATAACCGAGCCGTGCTTACTCGTAACAAGTGCCATATGAGCTCGTAGCTCTTGTTTTTTTTTTTTTACCATCTTCATTTCCCGTCGCCCATTTCCCTCAACTGTAAAGACAACAAACACTGTTAGTTTTAAACCAATAAAATAGGGAATTTAAAGGTGAAGAATAAAGCACACACATATATGTAATTTTTTGTTAAAATCAAAACAAAAAAATCACCTATAAATCAAAACTTTAATACGAGACTTGATCGCTAAAAACTGGTATGGACAGATGAGTACATTGACGGTCATGGTATATTATCAAGTAGTGTGGTACTGAGTGACATAATAGTTGCACGAGGCTTGATCTGGCGTCTGGTGTGGACTTGTGCATAGACGGTCATGGTAAATTATCAAGTAGTGTGGTACTGAGTGACGTAGTGAAAACCTACCTCTCTCAGTAACCAGGCCTTAGGACGACGTAAAAGAAAAGGCGCGTTTCATATGAATGGATTGTAAGAGGGGATATGTTAAAAGACCAAAAACAATTTTGTTTGTTGAACGGTCAATTTTTTTTTTTAATATTTTGAACAAAAAATACAATTTTCACTTAGAAGCTTACTTACAGGAACAGTAACATTGCACATTGTCTGACAAAAACGGGTATTTTTTCACGATCATCAAAGGAGTATCAGAAAATAATTTAACATTGTTTAAATAATTTATATTACACCGAGCTCAAGGAAAAAAATAATAATAATGGGGAATACAAAATGTTCTCACAATATGGCAGGTGGAAAATCGCAGAAACGTGAATTTCATTCAAGTGGCGGTTTCTTCTTCTTCTCCGGGGGAAGCATTGGCCGACAGAGGCAATCGAATTATGCAAGTAATTCAGTCTGGCTTATCATGACAAAGTCTCGGTAACAAGCGCTCATAATTTTTTGACACCGAGTCAGCCTGAAGGCAAATTCGTCTTAAGCAGTTCACATCGCAATCACGGGATTAATTATTGCATGGTCTTAAGCTGTTTTCACATTGACACGTTGTTGCGATGCGTTGCGTATGCGTTTATCTTGCGTTGCGCGCAGGTTGTGCAGCGTATCTTTCACACCTGCGCGAGAAGCTTTCGCGCTGGATGCTCATTTACATTTTCCTTCTCGGTTCTCTGCTGAATTTTAATTTCCTTCACTAGTAGCAAGTTTTTCTTCGTCATCTGCATTTTTTTTTTTTTAGTTTTTCTTCAAACATTTCCATTTTCCAGTGTGAAATCTGATGCGTACGCGTCGACGCAACGTAAGAATAGAGCTTGGTTCTATTCTTGCGTTGCGTTTTATTTGTCTGCTTAAGTTCTGCGTTGCGTCGACGGAAGAGGTTGGGAGCTTATTGTGAAAGGCTCAACTCGTCAATGTGCAAGCGGCTTTAGGCTGTTGTTGTCTCTGAGTTCTAAATTCAGTTCAGAAATTTACTTCTGGTCTACTTGTCATCATCTATGTAATAATGCATGATGTCTCCGCGACCTTTCTCTTCCTATTCATTCTCATTCGGTCACGGTTAATAAATAACTCCTTTGAAACTGCTTTTTAGTTAGAATTGACATCGGCGTTACTATGACGTCGTCGCTCAGGGTAGTATGAGTGAAACCCGATCGGGGCTTAGGAGATGACAGTATTGAAGCATAGGGATAGTGAGCTGTTGGAATCTCGACTGGTGTTTAACAAATCGTGGGCCCGTGGGGCTGTTTGACAAAGTTCCGACGAAAACTGTGCACTGTGCATCCAAATCAAGAGGAGAAAAATACAAAGAATCCCTACTTGGGAATGAGCAGTGATCAAAACGACATTATTTTGTTAATTCTCATATTTCAGTAAATATCAACAATTAGACATATAATTCGGGGTTTCCTAGCGACGCCGTGAGAGACGGAATGGCATAGCCGCCCTTTGGCTGCTGGATAATATCATGGCGACTGTTCTGACATGTCATCCCTTATCAGTTCTTGGTGGTACTAACCGATTATCGGCAAAGGCCAGCCGAAAAAAATTAATTCATTTAAGAAAAATACTCCTTGAGCCCAAGCTGACTGGGAAACATATCCAAACAATGCATAAATTGGATACGTCAGCTACGATGCTTTGGCAGCGATATTTCGGCAGTGCTTGGCATGGGGCGTCGTCAGGCTGTAGAACTTCAGGGGCAGCGTTGGAGAAGGAAGGAAGCTGCAATAGGACCCTTGCCAAGAAGGGCCGAAATAGTGCTGCCAAAGCATCGTAGCTGACTTATCCGTTTTATGCATTATTTGAATATAATTCACTTATGGTTTGCTGAACAGCATCTCCAATTTACCCTCAAGGACAATAAGACATGCAGTTGCTGCATCAGATTCAAATTGCCAGAAAAAGTCGGCTCTCATGAACTATTTCGCGCATTGACGTTCTCTACTGCAAGACACACCAGCTGTTTTTCACTATCTTGACTAACATCTCTAACAAACGTTTGTACCGTCCGTACCTCCGATGGAAACAATCACAAACGTCGCCAGGAGGCGGGGCTTAATTGTGAAAAGACTGTACATTGGGAGACCAAATTTGTCTGGAGAGAGAAAGCATGGTAACAACGTGATGGGAAAATCGAAAATTAGCGGACTGATGATGGCGCTCTTTTGAGGGAATAGCCTCAGGTTTCAGTTATACTTTAAGAACTGTGAGCTAAAGCCGGGACAAATCGGCAGGAAGCAGCAGAAGCTTCGTGCATTACGTGTGCCAGAAAGGGACCTGCGCAAAGAGTCAGGGAGTCAGCAATCCCTCGTTAAGGACAAATGCAATAACTTCTGTTTCTTTGTGGAGCTCACATTTCTGTGAAAACTGGTTTAGAGAGATAGCTTTTGTTTGTAGCCTATCTCTAATTTCCGGGTTTACCACGGAGGTTGATTTTCTGGCGAATATAAAAGTCCCCTGAGACTCGGAACTCGCAACTTGCGAGTAGTTCCACAATGGTGATGCATGGGGAGTTGTCTAGTTGATTTATTCGTATTGTTGTGAAGTTGGTACCGCCGTTCTGTGGCGGCACATGTAGTCCAGTCAGCGTGAACTGCTTCAAAAGTAGAAATGTTCCACCCAGCTATTTGTTCTTACTGACTAACAGAGAGGTTTCAGATATTAGAAGATGCGGTTAATGCCGAATCGATCAATAGTTTTAAGTGCATTGTTGATGAGATTTTTAACTCTGATCAGTTCGACTACTCCAAATTTCTTAGAGTTATTTAGAGGCGAAAGCCTTTTCTTTTCTCTTGCTTTGTATATTAGATATGGTAACATTGTTGAAAGACTTTAAAAGCGAAACCTTGATCCAAAGCGCCATCTAGTCATACATACTTAGGAATACCTTTTGCGCCTCTTCTGTATTTTTTGAACCCCTAAACGGTTTTCACCGGATACCTCTGACTTTGTAAAGATTGTCGGTCCGTTCGTCCTTCCTAGTCCAAATATATAGTCACTCTTGGATCCAATCGAAACCTTTGGTCTTGTTGAGTTTGGTTCTGGAAGTTTCAAAGGTTGGGGCCTTTGTTTTAGCAATGTAAATCTCACCGAGTTTTGGACTATTAACACTTTTGAAAGGTCGGAGCCATGTTTTACCAAAGTATCACGAGTCACAGGGCTCCGACTTTTGGAGAAGTTTTTGAAGGCTGGAGGTCTGTGTTCAACGAAATCTGTTCCCTAGGTAATTGGGTCGAACCTCTTTTGAACGTGATGCCAGAGGCCGACTAAACTGGCCGAAAGTAAAATTTAGACGAAATTTTAGTATTGACGAAGAGAATTTGATTATTGTGTTGCGAGAGCAACACTTTGGTTTTGTCCTCGTTTTTTTTTTTTTTTTTTTTTTTTCCTATGACTCCGATTTCATTTTATTCCTGGTAACTGAGAAGGGTCTAACCTGTGCGGTTTTTACGGAAAGTGTGGACCTTAGGCCGGATTGATGAATATGACATTACATTTTGGAAAGCTCCGTAGAACTCTTGCCTGGGGCCAATAAGGATGGTTTTTGCTTGTCATCGAGCCAGAGCCTACGGTTTGCGAAGTGAAGTGGAGTTGTATAGCCTATGTCAGAGAGGACTATCTGAAGTTGTGTAGCGAACCTTTCGTTTCATCAAAAGATGTTTCTACTTTCGAGTGGAAAGCTCCGTTCTAGCACGCAAGCAGGCAGGCACCAGTTTCAAATTGAAGATGGACTAAAATCTATAAGTGTTAAATATATGCGGCAGTTACCCGGCCCCACAGCCAACATGTCTTCTTTGAGTGATAAATAGAAAAATCTACAGAGACAAAAAAGTGGCTTTTTCCCACGGGTCCGAAAGTGCTGCCATCTATTGTTTCTGTCCATGTCTGCGACGATTTCAGCTGAGTTTATATTTTTTTTTTTTTGCACTTTGGTTTGTGGTAGAGTAACGGTATCAGACATACCTCTTAAACTTTAAAAGTTCTCTCATTGCTAAAGAAACTAGAGCTTATCCTTTGCTCCTTTCTAAGTCGTGACGTTAGAAAGTTGGCCTACGGCAAAAAAGTCAACTTTTGAACTAAGACAGGTAGAATTTTTTTTTCGACGGCAATCGATAGCCATTGATGAGCTGATCAAAGTATATGTCATCAATTTTTTGGTACAAAAATTCCTTCATGAGATACACCAGTTTGAAAATTTCAGAGGGGTTGACAACTTCATAGTAAGGTACATTGAAACCAAAAATTGGCGATACCAGTTATGATACATATAGGGGACTTTTAAGCAACAGTCGACTGTTAGCCCATAATCATCTTCGGTAATGAGGGGTTTGCAGCTTTTGCTAGTTGGTATACCTGTTATTTGTTTCCGGTATATTCGATGGTAAGAACAATTTGGTTCCCAATGGTAAGATATGCAAGGGACTTGTAAGTAATAATCGGCTGTTATGCTACAATCATCTTCTGCGATGATGGGTTTGCAGCTTTTGCTAGCTGGTGTACCCATTATTTGTTTCCGGTTAACTTAATGTATATCACGGGAGAGGGACTTGTAAGTAGGAATCGGTTCACGAGGGGCTAGGAATTTTTGCAAATGGGTGCACATTGTATTCGATTTCTATAAATCTGACGGTAAGAAAGTTTGTGTCGATGGTCTATCAATGTAACCGAGGATTAATTGTTTACACAACGGATACAAACGAAAATGTAAAGCAATGAGGTAGTTTCATAATAATTAATAGTGTCATCTATGGTATTTTAATCCTGAAAAGTTACGGATAGCTTTCTATTACCAACTAGATTATATAAGATATTGTTCCAAGTTTTCATCCGTCACGATGTCTACGATTGAAAAGGATAAAGTACAACTGACTGCAAAGTTAATTTAGTCCCTTCTTCCTATATTATTTTGTTGTTGTTTTTACAACGCTGAAGAATACCTTTTGATCATATGATTATTTTTTTTAGAACATCCCGTTTAAAAAGCTTATGCTATAATCATCTTTAGCGATGAGGGGCTTGCAACTTTTGATAGCTGGTATATCCATTATTTGTTTCCGGTGAATTTGATGTCAGTCACGGGAGACGGACTTGTAAGTAAGAATTGGTTCCGAGGGGCTAGACATTTTTGAAAATTGGTGCACATTGTATTCGATTTCTGTAAATATGACAGTAAGAAAGTTTGTATCGATGGTCTATCGCTATAACCTAGGATTAACTGTTTACGCAACGGGTACAAACGATACTGTAATGTAAAACAATAAGGTAATTTTGTAATAATTAATAGTGTCATCTATGGTATTTTAATCCTGAAAAGTTATGGATAGCTTTATAATATCAACTAGATTATATAAGATATTGTTCCAAGTTTTCATCCGTCACGATATCTACGATTGAAAAGGATAAAGTTCAACTTCGACGGCAATCGATAGCCGCTGATGAGCTGATCAAAGTATATGACATCCATTTTTTTGTAAAAAAAATTCCTTTATGAGATACACCAGTTTGAAAGTTTCAAGGGGTTGACAACTTCAGTAGTAAGGTACCCACTGAAACCAAAAATAGGCGATACCAGTTGTGAGACATTTAGGGGACTTGTACGCGACAGGCGACTGTTAGCTCATAATCATCTTCGGCAATGAGGGGTTTGCCGCTCTCGCTAGTTGGCGTACCTGTCATTTGATGAACAATTTGGTTCCCAAATGTAAAACATGCAAGGGACTTGTAAGTAATAATCGGCTGTTATGCTACACAAATCTTCAGCGATGAGGGGTTTGCAACTTTTGCTAGTCGGTATACCCATTATTTTTATCCGGTGAACTTGATGTCTATCACGGGAAAGGGACTTGTCAGTAGAATCGGTGCACGAGGGGCTAGAAATTTGTGCAAATTGTTGCACATTGTATTCGATTTATATAAATCTGACGGTAAGAAAGTTTGTATCGTTGGTCTATCGCTGTAACCTAGGATTTACTGTTAACGCAACGGGTACAAACGATACTGTAATGTAAAACAAGGTAGTTTCGTAATAATTAAGAGTGTCATCTATGGTATTTTATTCCTAAAAAGTTACGGATAGCTTTATAATACCAACTAGATTATATAGGATATTATTCCAAGTTTTCATCCGTCACGATGTCTACGATTGAAAAGGATGCAGTTCAACTGACTGCAAAGTCAATTTAGTCCCTTTTTCCGATATGCTTTTGTTGTGGTTAGGGCAATCGATAGCCCTTGAAGAGCTGATCAAAATATATGCCATCCATTTTTTTGAACAAAAATCCTTCATGAGATAAACCAGTTTGAAAGTTTCAAGGGGTTGACAACTTCAGGAGTAAGGTACACACTGAAACCAAAAATAGGCGATACCAGTTGTGAGACATGTAAGGGACTTGTAAGCAACAGTCGACTGTCAGCAACAGTCGACTGTTAGCTCATAATCATCTTCGGCAACGAGGAGTTTGCAGCTTTTGCTAGTTGGTATACCTGTTATTTGTCTCAGGTGTATTCGATGGTAAGAACAATTTTGTTCCCAATTGTAAGACATGCATGGGACTTGTAAGTAATAATCGGCTTTTATGCTATAATCATCTTCAGCGATGAGGGGTTTGCAACTTTTGATAGCTGGTGTATCCATTATTTGTTTCCGGTGAATTTGATGTCAATCACGGGAGACGGACTTGTAAGTAAGAATCGGTTCACGAGGGGGCTAGAAATTTTTGAAAATTGGTGCACATTGTATTCGATTTCTGTAAATATGACAGTAAGAAAGTTTGTATCGATGGTCTATCGCTATAACCTAGGCTTAACTGTTTACGCAACGGGTACAAACGATACGGTAATTTAAAACAATAAGGTAGTTTTGTAATAATTAATAGTGTCATCTATGGTATTTCAATCCTGAAACGTTACGGATAGCCTTCTTCCGATATTGTTTTGTTGTTGGTTTTACAACGCTAAAGAACAGCTTTTGATTATGTGATTATTCTTTTTAGATCATACCGTTTTAAAAGCTTCGATAAGTTGACAATTTCAGCATTTAACCGACAGCGAAGAAACAAAGCTAAAGTGTTGCTCTCGCAACACTTTAGCCGGCGAAGCCGGACAAAGGTTGCCGCAACACTTCACGTTGCCCGGGCAACGTAGGTCTAGTTTCATTTATTTCACATTAGGATAGAGATTGAGTTACATGTCTGTATAGTATTTGATTGATAAGAGGGATTTCTGGGATCCCAAAACGTAAGTGGAGGGATACGTATGACTTCGTAAAAGTTGTCCGTCCGTCTGCTCGTCCGTCCGTCCGTCTGCTCGTCCGTCCGTCCGTCTGCTCGTCCGTCCGTCCGTCTGCTCGTCCGTCCGTCCGTCTGCTCGTCCGTCCGTCCGTCTGCTCGTCCGTCCGTCCGTCTGCTCGTCCGTCCGTCCGTCTGCTCGTCCGTCCGTCCGTCTGCTCGTCCGTCCGTCCGTCTGCCCGTCCGTCCGTCTGCTCGTCCGTCCGTCTGCTCGTCCGTCCGTCTGCTCGTCCGTCCGTCTGCTCGTCCGTCCGTCTGCTCGTCCGTCCGTCTGCTCGTCCGTCCGACCGTCTGTCAGCACGATAACTCTCGAAAGGAATGAGGTATTTTGATGAAACTTGGTATGATTATTCTTTGGGTCAAGGGACAGGTCGAGTTCGTAGATAGCCCATCAGTAGCCCTACATGTAGGAGTGGGGAGGGGGTTTAAAGTAAGTGGAAATAAAAAATGTTTTAAAAGCTAATTTCGATTAGGGGTATGCTGAATCTGACTATGAAATTTAATTTCTCGCCGGACCAGTAGTTCACCGGGAATCCGGAAAATTTGTGAAAAGTAAAAGTTAAATCTGATATTGATTAGGTGTTTGATTTAGGGGTAAGGAGACATGCTGAACCCGCCTAAAATCCGGCCAAAACCGGAAAATTTGTTAAAAGTAACAATCTTATTTTAATTTTATGAGATGTAATAAGGAGACATTGCTGAATCCATCTATGCTAAAGTTTGCTCGGAATCCGGCTGAAACCTGATAATTTGTAAGAAGTACAAGTTTTATCTTAAGTTGATTAGAGGTTCGATCAAGGGGTAATGCGACATGCTTTGTTCGTTTTTATGCTTCGGGCAAAACCGGAATTTTGGCACAAGTAAGGAATGACGTTTTGATCAATTTCGTCAAAGTAGATATTACATAAGGTACCGTGATAAACACAGATGTTAAAGCAAAGTTTGAAAGTTTTCTACTCTGATTATTACAATTGGCCTTCATCTGTTTCTAAATTTTAATAATAATAATGTTTAAGAAGTCTTGCGAAGACCGGGTGTCTAAAAGACCTAATTGTCTGGATGGATCAAATATTAAATTTTAGGGATCCCATAGAAACCGTTTGTCTTGTTATGGAAAGATCAATGATAACCCTAAAAAAGTGAAGGTTTATTTTGAAGGGTGGAAGTGTTAAGGAGAAAGATATACGTGTCGTATTGCGGCGACATTCCCCATCGCCTGATAACGGTAAACATTAAAGAAGAAGAAGAAGAAACACCAGTGCGATCACTGAAGCTTCATGTGTGAAGACCCGCACTGTCATAAGTTGCATAACAGTGACAACACAAGGATGCACAGTTTCAAGTGGTTAGCTCTTATGATTTTTCAAACGTTACGCTTTGAAACAATGAATACAAATAAAGAAGAGCCGAAACACCGGCGAAACAAGATCTGGTGACTTTTTTTTGTCATCATGATATTGGAAAAGTCAGCAAATGCTTTTTTGGCGGTTTTTGACTCTTCCTGTTAATGCTTGATGTGCACAACGTTTTACTGCAAAGTCATTTGCAAAATCGTAACAGAGAACATCACAAGTGTTGCCCGTCGAAACTGCGCATCCTTGTATTATCTATTCAAACAATGTCTACAACGGATACGTCAGCTACGATTCTTCATCAGCGATATTTCGGCCCTTCTTGGCAAGGGTCCTCGTCAGGCTGTCGATCCTCTGGTTCAACTTCGGGGAAGGAAACAAACCTGTACATGTACAAATATCGCTGATGAAGAATCGTAGCTGACGTATCCGTTGTAAACATTGTTTGAATAAATGTGTCATAGCTCAAAGGATATTTAGCTTGTGTTATCTTTTATGAATTATCTGACAGTGCAGTTTATAAATATTTGGCGAGAATGGTGCTAACTACGAAGGGGCAAAAGCGGACATAAAGAAATTCTATTTACCGAGTCAGATTCTATTTACATAAGATGAAATTCTATTTACCGAGTGAGATTCTATTTACATAAGATGAAATTCTATTTACTTAACGAAAATATATTGACTTAGCAAAAATTTAATTAACAAAACTTTTTTTTACGACCAAACTATTTGACTTAGCCAAAATTTATTTAACAAAGTTTCTTCTTATTTTTTTTTCTTTCCATTGTCTGTAAATTCAAAACATGCCCGGTAAAAAAAAATAAATCTGTAAATGCAAAATTTTTCTAAGTAAATAGAAATCGAACGCGCTGTAAATAGAATTTCACGTTGTAAATAGAATTTCGCGCTGTAAATAGAATTTGAAATTCTCGATACCGATACGCTCGAAAGCCGATACACAAGTCAGTAGTTTGTGTTATCGATACAAGTTCGTTTTGTATCCACTATACTAGGTGGATATGCTGAAGTGATGACTGCTGAGCTGATGGACTTTTTAACAGGAAGGGGGAGATAACCAAGGGTGAAAGGCGAATTTCCCAAAGCAACAGTTGTGTGTGCCAGTGAAGAAGAGAGTAGAGGTGGAGGAGATTAAAAACTACATCAGCAGTGGCCTCAGGCACCTCAGCTTAGTAGAAACTGCAAAGAGGATGGGATGCTCATCTAAAAACAGTATTAGAAGACTCAAGGAAAGTAGACTCACCAAGAGCAGCCTGACTATCAGGTATGGCAGACAGGGGTGTCACAACTGAGCGGGGGGGGGGGGGGGCGCCAGAAAGAGCCGACGCGAAGCGCCACGATGTCTCGTCAAAACAGTCTTTTTTTCCGAAAATCAGTCGATTTTTTTACGTTTTTTTCTTGAAAACAGTCGTCCTTCTGCCAAAATTTTCAGCAAAAATTTTACCCGCCAGTTGGTTAATGCCTTGTCCCCCCTCCCAAACCTTTTGGCTAGTAAAGCCTCTGATGGCAGACTAGGGCCTTGGTTATCAGAGTAAAGCCTGTTTCACATTGGTCTTGCGACCTATGCACTGCACCTGCGTTGATTGGTAGCATGTCTTTAGCTTTCACTCTGCGTGCATTTTGATTTTTAAATAGCTGATCAGGGTACAGGAGGAGTATCCAACCTGAAACTTACACAACCAGAACCTGGCCTAGAAAGGTTGGAAGGAAATTTGAGTCCCCTCAACTTGCTTTAATATCACGTCATCATTGACGGCGTCCTGTCTGACACAGTCTGCCATACCTGAAAGTCAGGCTGCTCTTGGTGAGTCCACTTTCCTTGAGTCTCCTACTACTGTTTTAGATGAGCATCCCATCCTCTTTGCAGTTTCTGCTAAACTGAGGTGCCTGAGGCCACTGCTGGTGCAATTTTTAATCTCCTCCACCTCTACTCTCTTCTTTCCTGGCATACACTGCTGTTGTTTTGGATTTGGAAAATTTGCCTACTTCACCCTTGGTTATCTTCCTCTTCCTGTTAAAAAGTCCATCAGCTCAGCAGTCATCACTTAAGCTGATCCACCTAGGATACTGGATACAAAACGAACTTGTATCGATATCACAAACTACCGGCTTGTGTATCGACTTTCGAGCGTATCGGTATCGGGAATTTCAAATTCTATTTACGGCGAGAAATTCTATTTACAACATGAAATTCTATTTACAGCGCGTTTGATTTCTATTTACTTAGACAAATTTTGCATTTACAGATTTTTGTTTGTTTTACCGGGCATGTTTTGAATTTACAGACAATGGAAAGAAAAAAAATAAGAAGAAAGTTTATTAAATAAATTTTGGCTAAGTTAAATAGTTATGTCGTCAAAAAAAGTTTTGTTAATTAAATTTTTGCTAAGTCAATATTTTTCGTTAAGTAAATAGAATTTTGATTTTATTTAAATAAAAGTTGGTTCAGTAAATAGAATTTCATCTTATGTAAATAGAATCTCACTCGGTAAATAGAATTTCATCTTATGTAAATAGAATCTGACTCGGTAAATAGAATTTCTTTATGTCCGCTTTTGCCCCTTCGTAGCTAACGCTTTGTTCGACTTCGCTAAATTATTCCCTGTAAAGTTGCAAAGAAGACGGAAAAAGCTCATTGCAGTACTGCCATCTTGGCTTGGCCTTAAACAACACTGGGGCTCAGCTGTTACAAGTTTATGAGCCAATTCTCTTTTTGTCTCCATTTGCAATGTTTCGCCTGCAGCGAAGCACCGGTGAAAAAATTTGGACCTTCGACAACAGTCTTAGATGGTCCGGTGTCTTCCCCTGAAATCGAAGCGGGAAGTGCCCGTATATTTTTGTTTTCTGTCGTGATTTCCATTTCCGTATTCTTTAAATTGACGTGGAATTGATTCGTTTATGGAAATGAGAGCAGGGATGGAGAAAATAAAGATAAATGCGAGGAGGAATCAAAAGGAGGTGACACTCCTCTGAAGAAACGTATGAAGTTTGATGACCTAGAGTGAAAACACTGAATCTCAGCGTACCCGTTCATTCCGGATTTTCCGTAACATTTTCCGGTGACATTCTCTGGTTGAATCCGGGCGTGCGGGCGTGTGATCGTTTGCACTGTGATTGAAGGCGTAAATTTGTTACACGCAACCTAATTAATAATTAGACGCTAGCACAGTACCTACAAAGGAAGAGAGAATAAACACATAACAAAAAGACATAACGAAAACACTAATTTTTTTTTAAAGATCTGACACGGTGAGTGAATCTAATAGTTAGGGCCAAAACAGAAAACTTTGACATGATGCATTGAGTTGCGTTTTCAGCTATTAGAGTGTTGGACTAGTCTCTCGAATCTGTTTGTCTTTGGATTCGGTGTCGAACTCGAAAGAGACACGGGAGCTAAAGCGTTTGAAGCCATAGAAGTCGGAATCCGTCTTAGGATGCGCAACGCAAAAACGACTTGCGACGGGCACGCAAGAATCGAAAGCCCGAAAACGCAACTTTGGTTACGGGCGCGAAGAGGAAGGTATATAAGGAAACGGAAATATTGAAAAAGTAACTTCGCATTCGCCTTTTTGTATTTCTTCCTAAGAATTGCGTAAAAATCACAAAAGGAAGACAACGGAGGAGCAAAAGCTAGTGTAGATTTTAAACCATTTGCTGTTAACAGTTGCTTCAATCTTTGATGGTTTTTGTCACTGAATTTTCCCAACCACTTGAGTGAGGTTGCAGCAAGAATAAATAAGCCAATAGAACCACTTACTTAAGTACAAGTACTCTACGGAACTTTTTACTTAAGTATAAGTATTAAGTACTTTTCAAAAAATCTACTTAAGTAACAAGTACTTTTAAAAAAGTAATTCAGTACTGAAGTATTTGGGTAAGTTTATTATGGTAGGTTTGTAAGAAACTCCTCTTCAAAAGATCAACGACCAAACAACATATAATTCCCACGTAAGGGATACATCAACTCAAAATTTTTGATCCCAAAACTCACTGAAGTAAGGGCCTCGTAAGGTGTATTTGCCCGCCTGTCTGTCTGTTAACACGAGACTTTCCGACGGATTCTGATGGGTTTTCTTGACCAAGCTTGGTCAAGCTTTTGCGTCAGAAGTACAGATCGTTCGTGAATGGTACCATAGCTTTGTATTTAGGGGCGAAGAAGGCGTTCCAAGCTAAGAATGACGTCTAAAATTTGTCTTGGAACCGGGCACGGTATCCGCAAACAAAATTTATTGTTATTGGTTTTCTTTTTGACCAGAGGGAGCTCCATTTATTGGAAGAAAAGAAAAGTCACCAGTTGTATTTCGTCTCATTCACCAAAAGTCAGGGTTGTCCCAGGCCTCTTTCCATTGGTTGGCGCTTCACGCAAATCTATGGAAGGGAAAATTACGGATTGACAGTCTTCCATCTTAACACATAAAATTAAATAGTATGCTGCTGAGAAAAGCTACATGCTACAGGGTTAACTTTTCTTCAGAAAAAAACTTCGGGCTGTGAGAAACGATCCGTCATGTCTGTTTAGATTCAGCGAGACAGTAAACATGGTACTAAACATAGTTTAATCGAACTTTTCACCATCATGAAAGTACTTGAGTACTTAAGTACCCTCAAGTACTCCTATTTTTAGTAAAGTACGAGTATTAAGTACTTCCGAAATTTTGTACTTGTACAAGTACTAGGATTTTTTACTTAAATTATTTCCCAACACTGCACGCATGACATCGCAATGTTAAACAACAAATAGTATGCTTGAGAAATAGAAAATCGTGATTTTCAGGGTTTTTTCTTCGTCAGCCAGTTATCCCTCGCACATCGTTTTTGTGGGATAACTAGCTGATCAAGGACAAAAAAAACTCGTAAAACACGGTTTTCTATTTCTTTTGAAATGAATGGTCAGCTTGGCTTCAAGCCCTTTTCTCCGGGGCTCTACTATCTTCAGCTATTTGTAGAGGTAAGAAATAGTGATGTTCCGCATAGCTCCTATCCTCGACTCGTTTGCATCGGGAATGTATTCGACTCCGCATGGTCGCATCACAGATTGGGAGACGGAGGTTCTACTGCTTCTTTGTCCTTGGTTGCAGTAGGCTGTCGTGAATGTTCACATTGCAACGCTGACGCAACAAAAAACAGAGCTTGCATATCAAGACGATTGGAGACAAAGAACCCCTCGGGGGATGACTGCTTCTTTTAGTTGTGAATAGTGCTGACTGGTGTTAGGATTTTGCAGAAAGTGAATGTGCAGAATGTTCACAGTAATCGTCCCTTTCGACTGTTGATTGTTTCTCCCCCATTAACTCCTTTAATGATGTCTTCTGGCCTTATCATGTTGTTTGTCTTAATGTATCAGTTCCCGAAATCAGTTTCTTTTTGCACGGAGCGCAGTGATTTTTCGTGAGATGGACGGCTCTCAATAAGGAAAGGTCAAGATCTCCGGAGGAACTGATGACGAAACAGTTCAGAGACAATTTTCAAATGATTTCCACCGTGTCGTCTTGGAAAAGTTTGCAAGGGTGTCCCTCGGGTCGGTCCCGTCCTCTCTGAAGTTGTTTCTCCTGACGTCGGGGTCTAGGGACAATTCCCCTAGTTGAGATGCTTCGTGTTTTCTCCGAAGTTCCTTCGTGTAGGAACTTTCATCACAGACCGTTTGACAGAAAAGTTTCATTACTTAGTGCTAGAAGGAATGATCCGAATGCTTAGGTTTGATTGAAAGAGAAAGCGTGTTAGAAGATGAAGACATTTTGGGCGAGGCTCATGGAATTCTAAGCTCGATAAGTGGTAGAGTCGGTACTAAGGAAGTGAGGAGGACAGCTCCTGGATGCTATCTGACTTGCGAAGGATTTGCATAAGTCGGCCAACTCCGATCTTATCTTGAAATTATAAAGTTTGCTTTCTATTTCTTCAAGAGTTACAAATTAATTAAAGCTAACATTACTACAGCGAAAAGCATATAAATTAATACAATTTAGGGAGAATTCCTGAAATAAATGCTGCTAAAAAAGAACACTCTGTTATTGAGTTGCTGGAAAGAAGACGGTAGACATACCTTGGACTGTTGGACACGTCCTTGGTATTGAAGCCGGACGGGAGAAAAAAGGCGGGGCCGTCCCAAACCCCATTGAGGCGAACATATGATATCTGGCTGGTACCTCGCTAGCGCATGAATGGGGGGATGCCACCGCTGCCTCATCAGTGCGGGACGAATGGAGAGGCTTTGCCGACGGCCTATGCGCCACCAATGGCTCTGGAGGAACTAACATCTAAGGCCTAATAAACTTACTAGACGAATGCGCAGAATACGGAAAAGAGGGCTGCCAGCGATGTTTTGTTTTCATCACACGAACTGAGAAGATCCCAAACTCCCTAGGGTCCCATTGATATGTAAGTCTCAGTTGGTGATAATCGGAAACAAAAGTTCAGAGAATAAGTGCCATCTAGTCGTCAAATGGAAGGGACATGTAATTAAAAAGTTAAGAGACTAAGACGAACTAAAGACAGGTCGTGTATGTGGCGAGCAGCTGAAGTGGGAACCACATTTCCTAGCTGTTGAAATGGAAAACATGAACTGTTAACTTATTTTTTTCAGTGTTTTTACTCACTGTTGCACGGCTTTTTACTTTTTTGCGTTTTCATAAATGATCGTAAGCGCTGTTTGACAAGTTTGCGTTTTCTTCAAAGAGCAAAAAGCCGACTTTTCCTATGCCTTTTTGCAAAAACGCAACCTTGATACCTGGCTAGTTTATGCCGAGGTTTATTGTCTCCTTTCGGCTTTTACTTCACCTTTTACCAGCTCATAAAATATGGATTTTAATCAAATCGATCAATAGTATGAGTTGCCTGTCCTGGATTTCAAAGAGGGACGGTTTACATTTTACAGTTCACACACTTATAAGTAAAACACAGTTAAAAAGGCATTTATCAAAATTGTGTTATATTCAAGAAAATCGGAAAGTCGGAAAGAAAAAAAGCGACTTGCAGACAGGCGAAATTTGGAAAGACTTAATTTTGAAAAATGCTTGAAATGACCTGTCTTACCTATAATACTAATGCAACCTACTTCCATAATAACGCCATATATTTCTAAACCCGGAGACCCCAATTTCGTACGATACATTCTAACCCCTCTAACAAAATCACGCTGGTTTTCTCAGTTGCCATGTTTTGCAATCTTTGATGTGTATCACGCTGTCGACGGTTCTCTGCGAGAAGTTTTTCCATCAGGAAAAACGGCTATGTAAATTGTTTCCCTGTTTTCGCTACAAGTCAACGGGTCTCGAAAAAGGATTAAAACAGACCAAAAATGTGGGTTAATTGTTGAAAGCACAGTCTAGTTTTAAAGTATTCAAATATTTTAAAATATTGTAAGTTGAAGAGTAAATAGTGCGAGGGGTCCTTTAAGGACGAAAAGGGAAAGGATAATCCGAACAAAAACGGCACTAATGTCTGATAGTGTTGTGTCGCTGACTTCAGTTCAAAGACGACACAGGCATGGGGTACCGAAACTCGGGTGCGTTGAGCTTTAAAAACAACTTATTTGGTCTTCGCCTGGAGAACATCCTCCGAAGGGAAATATAGGTCATATCTGAAGGCTGAGCTACCTTACATTTTTGGTCAGGCGAAACCTGGGCTTGATAGCCAGGTGACTCGAAACCCGAAGGAAAATTCTGCCTTCTGTCGAACTGAGTGATTTCACATTTAGAACGCAAGACTCTTGCGAATCAGAATCAAAATCGTTTATTTACACAAGCTATCATAGTCAAGAAGAGAACTCAACTAAATGGCGCTTGAGCTTACAAATTAAAAGAGGACACAAATAAGAACAGAAACTTCATCACTTATTAAACACTGACATGTAACACGGAACGAACGTATTTGAAAGCCGATTTGTTGGTGTGGTAGGCGGTACCAGTTTTTCTGTTTTTATGGCACTTGAGCTTACTCAAGTGCCATATAGCGATTGTAATTTCTGTCCGTCAGTCGGTCTGTCGGTCCCGGTTTCGCTAGTTCGGGCACTTCCAGATAAGCTAGGACGATGAAACTTGGCAGGCATATCAGGAACTGGACCAGATTAAATTAGAAATGGTCGCTTCCCCGATCCGACCATCTGGAGGGGAGTGGAGGGAGGGGGAATCCGGAAAAAATAGGAAAAGTGAGATATTTTTAGCTTACGAACGGGTGATCGGATCTTAATGAAACTTGATATATGGAAGGAACTCGTGTCTCAGACCCTCCATTTTAAATCCAGACCGGATCCGGTGACATTGGGGGGAGTTGGAGGGGGAAACCGGAAATCTTGGAAAACACTTAGAGTGGAGGGATCCGGATGAAACTTGGTGAAAAGTACAATCAAAAGTCCTAGATGCGTGACTGATATAACCGGAACGGATCCGCTCGGTTTGGAGGAGTTGGGGGGGGGGGAGAAGTCCGAATTTGTAGTGATCCCGCGAGTTCCGTGCTTCCTGATGTGCTGGGACGATGGAAATTGACAGGCATGTCTGGAACCCGACCAGATTAAATAGGAAATCGTCAATTCCCCATTCGACGATCTGGGGGGGGGAGTGGAGGGAGGGTGAAGCCAAAATTTGAGGTATTTTAAGCTTGCGAACGGGTGATCGGATCTTGATGAAAGTTGATATTTAGGATGACCTCGTGTCTCAGACATCTCACTTTAAATCCGGGCGGGATCCGATGACACTGGGGGGAGTTGGAGGAGGGAACCGGAAATTTTGAGAAATTTGGAGGGATCGGGATGAAACTTGGTGGGAAAAACAAGCACAAGTCCTAGACACGTCATTGACATAACCGGACCGGATCAGGGCACTGTGGGGGATTTAGGGTGGGGGTCCGGATTTCTAGTGATACCGCGAGTTCGGCATACTTCCTGATGTCCTAGGGCGATGAAACTTGGCAGGTATGTCAGGAATCCGAACAGATTGACTTGAGAACAGCCGTTTCCCCGACCCGACCATCGTGGGGGGAGTGGCTGGATGGGGAGTCCGGAATCTAGTGGCGTGCAACTTTTGAACGGGTGATCGGATTTGAATGAAACTTGTCTGGTGAGCTATCGCCTCGGACGTTCAGTGTCACGTCCAGGTCGGGTCCGATACCTGTGGGGATGGGGGGGGGGGGGTGTGGAAAACTCCAGAAACTCTAAAAGCAGACGGATTGGGACGAAACTTATTGGACGGAACAAGCATTAGGCCTAGATGAAATTGACGGAGCCAGATGGTTTCGGGGCTCTGTGGGGAAGTTGGAGGGGGTTTCCTGGAATTCCGGTAGTCGTGAGTTAGAATAGTTCCAGATGTAAAACGACAAGGAAACTTTGCAGGCATATTAGCGACCCGAATTATCTTGACTTATGAACCTGACACAACATACCCCCAGAAACTTCCGTTCCTAGATCCGAGCATTTTTTGGGGAGCAAGAGAAGAGAAATATGGAAATTGACTTCTATAAATTGCAAACGAGTGGTCTGATTCGAGTGAAACTTCGTGGGTGATACGAATCGATGGCCTCGACATGTAAAACATGCGTTCGAACCATATGCGACCACGATTAGGGGAATTGGGGGTGGGGGGACTTTTGACATGCACAAAAACCATACGGATGGACCGAATGAGATGCAAATTCGACAGTGTCGAGTTTATGCGGCCTAGATTTGTTATTTGGCGTCCGGGCCGGATTCGGCCGACGTAGGGGGGGTACTGGAAATTTGCAGATAGGCTATGCTCCAATTTCAGTAAAACTTGATGGACAGGAACAGGGAATTAAGAGATTGGGCCCGAACCGGCTCCGACAATGTTGGTGGGAGGGGGGGGGGGGGGGTCCGGAACTTTCCAAAAATGCTCAGATTCGAGTGAAACTTGATAGATGGTATAAAAGAAGATGCTTTAGGTGGTCGATTTTTTTTATTCCGAACCAGATTCGGCCACGGTAGGTGGAGATAGAGTGAGTACCGGAAATCGTTTAGCACGTCTAGGGATCAAACAAATGGATTTATTGGGATGAAAGTTTGAACAGTCATGTGCATTTGCTACAGACAATCGAGACGATGCCGGAACTGCTCAGAAATGAGTGAAACTAAATATCCTATTTCTATTTCCGAACCGCATTTTTGGATGGCGGGTGTATTTTGTGACGTTCTCATTTACTTTCTTGTACAGCCTACTCGTACAAGTGCCATATGAGCTCGTAGCTCTTGTTAGACCTAGTGTCAACTCGATTCGACATGACCGGTGGTAGTATGGCCCTATCTTTGTCACTCGTTGTGAAAAGGAGATAAATATTAATTCAAGTAGGGATCATATAGACCAGTACTGTATATGATTGTTTGTTTTCATATATTATTAAATATATATTTGTAGACACTGTTGGAATTCTGTGTTGGTTTAATGCACTAACAAATCTCATTCTTGCGCTGCGAAGTGTTAAGGCAGCGTTAACTTTGAAAGCTTATTGTTATGTAAGTAATTCACAAAATGTTTTACAAAGAGAGTGGAGTAGAGATAAATAGAAAAAAGAACAAAAGACAACAAGAAAATGACATAAAAAACGTAGAATAGGCCACCAACCATCAGTAAAAAAAAAAAAAAAATCTAATCAGTCGGTTATGCGGCAACAGGCTTAGACTAGATTTCTGATGGAAATCAGTGTTCAATTCTTGCAGCCGTGACAAAATTATGGGCCGCGTCGATCTTACTATTGTAGTGGTTTGCGAACTATGTTCAGAAGCCCCTTTGTAGCTCAGTTGTAGAGAAGTAGTCTAGTAAGCGTGATGAGTTCAAACCCCGGCTTAGGTGCATTTCTGTCCGGCAGTTCACTACTTAAATAATTTGAAAACGTTGTATCATCCGACAAGAAAACTGTTAAAATTTGACGCACTAACGGCATCGTTAGAGTCAAAGGAACAGTTTAAGAATTCTTTCTCTATCTCCTTGTCTCAGCTTTCCATTTCCTTCTACTTAGCTATGATTACAAGCTAAGGAACTCTTTTCACTGAACTTGGGTTTCCGAGACTTTCCCAGATATGCAATGATATGCTTTATCTGTCGCTGTCAGGTAGGATTACAAAAGGCAGACGCCCCCCGAATACCAAATATCACTGGATGGGCGGGATCGATCCGATAGCAAGTTGAATGTCGCTTAGGCTTGACGCATGTTTTGGGGTCTCAAACGTCCATGACTTGTATTTATGTCGATCTAGTGTTAAAGCACGCCTCGCACTATTATATAAAACTGAACCGAACTGGACTGAATACATCTCTGATTATTTCGTTGGTCATCATGATATCGGAAAAGTCGGCAGATTCTTTTTCGGCAGTTTTTCGGCTTTTTCCTGGCAATGTGTGCTAAGCATAACGTTTTAATGGTTAACATTTGAAAAACATAACAGCTAACATCCTAAGTGTAAGCCGTTGAAACCGCGCATCCTTGTGTTATCTGTTCTGAAGCTTCTGTCAGTGTAGTTGGGCGATCCGAGGAATTGTAATGTTTTGTCAGATGTTTTGTTCATGTTGCCAGTTAAGTATCGCATTGATGGAATGCAACTCTTTCTTTAGCTGTGGGATGTTGTCATTGTTATTAGGCGACGGGTTTTGGCTGACAGTTGGAATCTGTACAAAACATTCTCCAGTCTGGGATCCCACAAAACGTTCGCTCATGTTCCTGATGAAAAGAAATCGCCCAAAGCAGATTCCGACTAGCAAGAAGGGCCTTTGAAATAGTTCTCTGTAATAGGCTACATTCTTGGGATTCCTACCGTTGTATTGAACCGCGGGGCGAAATGGAAAAAGAAGCTTTGTAAACTGAGAGCAAAAGGAGGTCTTCTCTCTTTTCCAAATGGAAAGATTAGAAGAAAAGAGATGTGTAAAAGATTCTTCTCATAGCTCAGTCGAATGGGAATATGTGGGGTGGAAGAGCTGTTTTGCAGAACCGGATTAGGGATCAGTTGTTCGAATAGATAGAACTTAAAACGGTCCAATCTAATGTCCTAACCTTTTCGCATTGTGACTACTATTACTTTTACCGTCTTGGTAGATTATTGCCTATATCGATGTGTAGCCGGTCTGATAGGTACCAATCGTGGTTGCTCTTGTAAATTTGGAAGCATAAACATGGAGGCGGAGGCATTCTAATTAAAAATGATCATGCCTAAGAGGCAAACATGAAAGAAATTGAAAATAGACAAACAAACCTGGTCAAACGTACACCAATGAGTAATGTTTCGTTGTTTCGTTGAACTGGCGTATCTCGCAGCAAAAAAAGTCCGGAAGGTATTTTAGGAGCGGTGTATTGTAACGATTTGGTGACGCTTCTAATGTTTTCTGTTTCCAGGCGGTGGACTCGGAGGAACTCGTCGTGGAGGTGTCGACGTCAACATTAAGCACTCTGGGCGTGAAGATAACGAGCGAGAGCGCGAAAGATACGAGCGTGAGCGCGGACGAGAAGGAGAAAAAGAACGTCCTGAACGCGAGCGTGGCGGGGACCGCGAGCGAGGCGGTGACCGTGATCGACGTCGGTCTAAGAGCAGAGAGCGCGTGGATAGGCGTAAGAGATCACGAAGGTAAGCTATTTTGGCTAGATTGGGCTTTAAGTGAGTAGTAAACTACTTCGTGTAGAAGTGGCACTTGACAGCGTGCATCAATAGTATCGTGCGAGGTAGAGCCACTAAATCTGTAATTACAAATTGTCGGATTTTATGTTGTGTGACATGCTTGGTTAAAATCAGCGACGAATGGAAAGAGACAGCTGTGATGTCAAAGTCGCAACTCGAAGAACCCTGAAGGACGTAGCTTTTCTTGCCCTTAGTGATTTGTCAGTTCATGTGTATTCCTGGGCTTCTCAGCGACCATTTTTTTCTTTTCATCGTTTCCCCGGACTGCTCATCTGTTTTTTTCTGTGATCCGATCAGGATGCAACCGACCGAATTTTACGGCAATGCAGTCCATTCATTTCTTTTGCCGGAGAATGTTTCCCAGTAGCTTCGACGCTGGAGCTAAGAGATAGCGATAAGCAACCGATTATTTGTTTCTAGGATTCGTTCCTTTAATGGACCAGGGGTAAATACACACATGGTGAAGTCATATCTGAACTTGGTGTTCTCAGATGATTAGCTATTGACCTTCTTCTGTTTCTAAATCTTAAAAGTAAAAATGTTCAAGGAGTCTGGCGAAGACTGGATATCTACTAGACCAAATTGTCTGGATCAAATATTAAACTTTTGGGATCCCGTCGAAACCTTTGGTCTTGTTAACCAAGGCGCGGTCAGTTTTCAAATATTTTGCATCCAGCCGCTGAGTCGGAGAGGGGGCTGGATAGAGTGACAAGGAACAGGAAAATCGATAATTTTAAGTGGAGAGTAACGGTATATTCGAGAACAATATATCAGATTTCTTGACCGTTTTATCGTGAAAAGGTCATATCTAGTTAGAGTTGTGCTTTAATGAGCACTTCTGTGACCCAAGTGGGCGCCGGTAGTGATATGTTGAATAGCTCCTAAGTTCCGTATTGAGGATCTGTTTCGGGCCACAGTTGGTTAAACTTTTATTATTTTCTTTCCACAGTTCCTCTACGAGATAAAATTTATGTCAAGATTTTATGCTCTACTAGCCTGTAGCAACTAATGGCCTTGTCACATTGTGCACCTTCAATCAGTTATCTACAAACACATTTCATATACAGTATTGTCAAACATTAGCTGAAAGTTCACATGGAACATGTAAGGGCGTTTAGCATGTATATCAGCTAAGATTGGGGATGTCAATGACGGATGTCTATTCCTAGCCCCCCCCCTCCAGCTCCCCGAAGAATATGCTAGTCCTGTCCGTAAAGTTCCGTCCCGATATCTCAACGGCAGGCCGGACAGAAGATTCCGGGCACCTCTCTAACTTATATTCAAACAATATTTACAACGGATATACGTCAGCTACGATTCTTCATCAGCGATATTTCGGCCCTTCTTGGTAAGGGTCGTCGTCGGGCTGTCAATCTTCTGGGACAACGTCGGGGAAGGAAACAAACCTGTACCATACGATTCTTACCAGCCGGAATATGTAAAACGCGGAGTAGTTATCTCACTTGTCGACCGAGCCATCGAAATTTGCGACGAAGATCTCCTAGATGACGAACTTTGCCGCATTCGGGACGTCCTGTTTGGAAATAAATACCCCGTTCAAGGTTACAGGTTTGTTTCCTTCCCCGACGTTGACACAGAAGATTGACAGCCTGACGAGGACCCTTGCCAAGAACGGCCGAAATATCGCTGATAAAGAATCGTAGCTAACGTATATCCGTTGTAAATATTGTTTGAATGTATGTTTTAAAGTCAGCTTAGGCTCAAAGTATCCAACTCCCCTAGACCACAATGGCCGATTCCGGTCCGTACATGTAACTATCAAGTTCCAGTCCTAATCGGATTCCTGATTCGAGAATAATAAATGTCACTGTTTTGCCGGGTCCCTTCCGTTCGGTGTGGTAGTGATCTGTGGCCGGATCTGATATGGACCTGTAAACATGCATAGATATGACGTGTGCTCTTGTCGTCTGTCAGATCCATCCAAGTCCGGTCACTCGTTCGAGAGCTATGCATGTAACACGGTTTCTGCCATTCCCCCTTCAACTCCTACCTCAGGTGCCAGATCCGGTCCAGACCATGACCGGGATATCTTGAACATGTGCTTGGGCGAACTGTCAGAGTTCAGCCAGATCGGATAACTGGTTTGAAGGTTTGCGAGCCAGAAGGTTCGGGATTCGCCCGCCATCCACTCCCATAGATGGTCGAACACGGGGAATCGGCAGTTCTAAAGTCAGGTCCATAACACGCCTGGCAAGTTTCATCTTCCTAGCCTATCTAGAAGTAGATAACTCGCGTGCCAAAGGATTTAAGGTGCCCCGCTCGAACTCCCCCGTAGCGCCCTAATTCATATTCAAATTCACTTTATTCATCCAAAATTCATTGCGAAAAATAGCATAGGAAAATGTCAATAAAAATTCACTAACGTACACGTACATAATATACTATTACTTACATAATGTTCATGCAATATAAAATTTTGGTTTCTCAATTTGGTCCATAATCAAGTATTACTAATATTATATACAATTTGTCTGTGTTACCATAATGTTCGATCATGGTCGGAGGTGGTACGGAGACGTAAACGGACTTCTAGGACGTGTGCTCTTGCAAGCTGTCAAGCTCCATCCAAACAGAGTCACTTGCTTGAGAGTTATGCATATCACATGATTTCCGGGACCCCTTCACCCCACTCCCCCGTAGGTTGGATCCCATTCGGACACATAATGTCAAGTCGCATTTGTTCCTACAACTCACCAAATTACTTTCATTGAGAATTTCCTGGGACCCAAACACCCCCCCCCCCCCCCCTCCCGTCGTGTCCAACGCTTTTTTTTACTTCCGAAGAAGTCAGTCTGAATACTCGTTCTTTCCTTATAGTCGTTCACGCATCAGGATTTACTATAAGTTCGCTCTGTTTTCTGTTTTAATAAAGTTCCGTTTGTCGAATTTCGCGGCAGAGTAATTTCGGATCAATATTGCGGGGTTTTCGGCGTGGCCCGTAGGCACGCTAGCGATTTCAGCATGATTTGTCAGCAGAAAAAAAAACAACATAAAACAGAACAACAATCACAGTGGAGACGGCTTTCCAATATCCGGGGGGGTCAGTAGTTAACTGACTAAAGTTGGGCTGTAACATCACTGTAGATATTAGCAGAATGTATGAACAAGAGCGCAAGCGCTGAAACGGGGAGCGTGAAAGTAAAATGTTTATCATATCTCATATACAAACAGCGTTAGAAGCAAGACATTTCACATCCCCAATAACCAAACAAGTATTGAACTAACCTAATTTGAAATCATCTCACTTCAAAAGCTTTTTAATGTAAACAAACCGCATGTAGAAATCCCGAGATCATCATGCAGGAATGTTTTCAATCTCAATACTGAATGTCTTGCCAGTCAGTCCGACCATTTAAACTTCTTTTCAATTAGCAAGGTAAAAACAAGTGCAATAAACCAAATCCTAGCAGCCAAATACCCTCTCCATCACAACTTCATTAAGAACAGCATATCATCAACGACGATTTGTCGGTTGAAAACCGACTCTAGGCAGACTAACTGGCTTATTTCGGTTTCTCACCAGTTGTTCTCGCCATGTGGTGGTAGGGAAAGATTGGGCTATGCCAGGGATTACTTGCCGCGTACATGCCATGCGTTTTAAGTGTTGACTTGAATTGAGACTTTCCTTGCTGGAACTCGATACGATGGCAGAGTAACCTGAGGTCGATTCTGGTTTTTCCACGAATCCGCTTTCCGGAAAGCAAAACAAAAATACGATACTCGCAAGAACTCTAGGAAAGTAGTTCCGGCTATACAACTTTCTTAGATCATTTTCTCGCTCTCGTCGCGGATCTGCGTACCAGAACAATTCGCTTCGCTTTCTGAAAGTAGTGGAGCGCCAAAACAGCTCTGGAAAATGGATCGCGTTTTAGCCGAGGTTTCCAAAACAGTCAGCGCAGAAACTAGTGGAGCTTTCCAGAGTGCCAGAATCCCCTGATTTCAAAACTTCATTTTTCCCTCCCAGGTAGGATCTTTGCTGATGCTAGAGGTAATTTCTTCCAGCAAAAATGGCTCTCATTTCAGTTTTCGTGACTGGCAAAGAGCACGAGAAAAAGACCTTGAAGTTCACAGAAGGGACATTTTACGAGCCTGAACATGAATAGCCTATACACGAACAGGGCTGTTCTAACACGGCTGAAATAAATTACCCTTATCTCTCAAGCAAACCGCCTAGATCAGGCAATCTCGAGAGTCTACATTACAGACTGAAGGACCTAGGACGGTGGTTGAGGACCAAAATCTGTAATGGAAGTCGCATGAGTGTCCGGTGTAGGGGTGTTGACTAAACTTTAGCCGATTATCTATGGGTCGTGACGTCACAAGATTTGCATCGAGAATTAATTTTCAGTTGAAACCATATGTGTCTTGGAAACCCGATCCGGGTGCTTTACATGTTGATGCCTTTCAACTGAACTGGAAAGGATGGTATTTTCATGCTTTTCCCCCTTTTAGCATGATCATGAAATTGTTGCGCAAGGTGGTCAACGATGCGGCGACGGGGTTGGTGATTGTACCAAATTAAGTCTAAATTTTCCATTTACTAACGGAACTGATTGTCCCTAGAACGGTTTATAAGTGTAGACGCGTCCGGCGCCTCGCTGGCCGCTTGGCTCTATGTATATATAAATACAAATATATTCTGCAACGACTGCAACATTAATTTAATCGAATTTTCCTATTTATTTCGTTACGTCATGGAAACGTCACGGGCAGTAGATAATCGGCTAAAGCTTATTCAACAACCGATGTAGGTAGTGTGCGTGACAAAGAAGTTGAAGGAGTAAATTTGTAGAAAACAGCGTGGATGAAGTGGGTGGAAATTATCGACTGCAGCTCTGTGAAGCCGCATTTTTTAGTCCTATGCCCCATTCTCCGCATAATAAGTTGATTAACCAACAATTGTCTTCTTGTAGCCGTAGTCGAGACCGCGACCGCAAACGACATCGCAGCCGTTCTCTCGAAATCACGGACGAGCGTAAACGCGAACGGGGCGACCGAGACAAAGACCGCGAACGAAGGAGAGAGAAAGAGAGCCGACGCCGCCGCTCCCGCTCCAGGTCAAAGGACAAGGACCGTAGGCGCGAGCGTAAAGAGAGGCGCGGTCGGGAAGAGGACGGCGAAGCTAAGGACGATATTGTTCGCGTTAAGGAGGAACCTCAAGAGGATGGTAAGTTCTTCAGTCGTACTGCTCGATCCTGATATTTCTATTGAACGGTTTCTATCAAGGCGTCTTCAATTGCCAGAGTTGAACACTGTGCTACTTTGTTTATGTTTTAAATGTGTTTTAAGCCTTCGTGTTATGCGTGGGTTTAACACCGATTGTCCAGAACACGCAACTCTCTTTACGTGTTTAGGCGTTAGACTCGAGAGTAAACACGGTGGGATGAAAATGGGAATTTGTACATTGGTTTTAAACTCCGTGTCAAACTCATTGTTGTCTGAAAACGCAACTTGAATGGCTTGCAAGCTGTTTCTCAAATCTCTTGCATTTGCCCCCTCCCCCCGGACCGCCCCCACAGCGTGTGCTACCGGGCTTCAGTTGGCGTATTTATGCAATGTTTAGTTAGCGTCATCAGCTTGCAGGGCTATTTTACGTGAACGACTGGTAGTTAGCAAAAACATTAAAGCATTAAACATTAACATCTTGCCATGACGACAAGCTAAACTTAACGCCAAAAGTGTTGAATAATTAAATAAACGGATGAAACCGTGCTCGAGAGGAATCGTTGCAGAATGCTAACTATGCGCCTTTGTGTCTCCTGAAGTCTTAAGTTGCGAATTTGCAGATACCGTCGTATCTGATACCACGATAACTCGATCTGTATTTTGTCTTTTTGCCGTTACATGGAATCTTACATTATGGTTGCTTTGCAAAAACAAAAATTGCCGAATTTGCACTTTTAGAAGTTACCTTAAAAGAAATACTTACATTCACTCTCATCACAAGTTCTAAACTTCTTTCTCACCAATTTGAGAAAAGCCTAGGCACTTGTGTTGGTGGTGACGAAAGCTAGATGCCTTTTTCAGAACTACGGTCAATTATCACGGTGACTGCAAAAACGACTTTAGACCGTGGTATGATACCATGGTATCTGTAAAGACGCAACTATAGTAAAGACACAGATTATTCTACGAACTTCGTTCATGAAGACCGACATCTGTAGGCCACAAGGGCTCGGTCGTTTTCTGTCCACCTGACGCATAGACTGACGAGCTACGAAGAAGGTTGCCGGACCAACCTATATTTCAGGTTGAGCGGCTGGTTTTGGCCCAGAATTGTTTCTTGTTTGGAATCATGTCGATATTATCCATGCTTACGTAATTCAATTTCGCAAAAACTAAAGCTCAAAAGCGAATTCAGTGTACCTCCTTACCCCTTTATCGAACATCTAATCAACTTCAGATAAAATTCTAACTTTTAACAAATTTTCTGGTTTCAGCCAGATTCCGGGTGAACTATATGTACGGTTAGAAAATGATTGTCAGAAGCGGATTCCGCGTGTCTTCTTACCCCGAAATCGGACATCTAATCAACTTCAAATAAAACTTTTACTTTTGAAAATTTTGCAGTTTCGGCCGGATTCCGCGCGAACTACTTGTCCGGCGAGAAAATGGTTTTCACATTCCTGTTCAGCATGGCTTATTACCCCTACATTGACCATCTCAGTATCTGTTAAAAAAAAAAAAATTGTTCGCCTTATTTTGACCCGCCTCCTCCATCCCTATATGTTGAGTTCAGAGCCCATCTACGATCTCGACCTCTCCCTTGACCTAAAGAGTCCTCACACCAAGTTTCATCAGAATATATGATTATGTGCCGTTATCATGCTGACAGACGGACGAACGGACAGATGGACAACTTTTACGAAGTCACAGGCATCTAAAAAACAACAACATCCCAATAGCAAAAAAAAACAACAGCTGAAAGCTCATATGGCACTTGCAAGAATAGGCGAAATGTTGGCGTCAGTTTTTTGTTTGGGAGTTTTGTACAGAGTCGAATATTATTTTATTATACACTAGTAAGTAAAAAGTACTGTAAAAGGCATTTCTAGAACTCCTCTTCTTCGTTGGGCGGTTCAGTGGTCTTCAATATGGTTTCGACATTTATATCAAGTACATTTCTTCTTTGAATTGTTGCTGCATAATTTCCTGTTTCGAGGAGATGGACCTCTGCTTCGTCTAGGGTTTCACCTGCTAGTACCTTGAAGGCATCGTTTGATAAAAAGTACTTTTCGACCTTGCGGTGAAGATGCGTACTTTAATGGAGCTAGAACCTCATTTGTAAGCAAAACCCTTAAGGCAAAAATGGTAACGTGCTCATGGGAATCATGAAAAAGCATATTTTGCTTAAAAGTATTTTTCTTAATTTGCGGTCATGATTGGTACTTTAAGGAATGGTCGGATTTGGGAAAGTGGAGATTTCTAAGCCAATCTTGTCGAATTTCTAATATTCCAGCCAAGTTTCGTCGTCCTAGCACACCTGGAAGTATCTTTACTTGCGATCACCGGAATTCCGGACTCCCCCTTAAACTCCCCGCACAGTCGCCTGAGCCAATCCGGTTCTGTAAATGATTTATCTGGAGCATCTGTTAGTTATTCCCACAAAGTTCCATCCCAATCTCTCCAGTCTAAGCCGATCACGTACCCCCCCCCCCCCCCCCCCGGATCTGGTCCGGACCTTAAACAGATCACCAGAGACATGTCCTCTGTTCAATTACAATATTTCACTCAAATCCGATCACCTGTTCCAGCTTTACGCACCACTCAATATTCCGGATTCCCCCTTCCTGTACTCCCCCACGACTATCGGATCGAGTAAATTTTTATTTACAAGTCATTTTGATAGGGCCCCTGATACGCCTCCCAAGTTTCGTCGGGAAAATCCACAGAACCGCTATCACCGGAATTCCGGGAAACACCCCTGCACCCCCTCCCCCAATCTGTCCGGATGCAGTCCAAATGTGTAAACAATATCTGGAGCAGATGCTTGTTATTCCTAGCAAGTTTCACTCCAATCCCTCCATTCTAACCGTTTCTCGGGGTTTCCGGTGACCCCCCCCCCCCCCAACTCCTCCATAGCTGTGGAGTCAAGTTCGGACTTCAAATGGAAATCAGAGATATGTCATTTATTCAGGTATTAAGTTTCATTTCAATCCGATCACCCGTTCGAGAGTTACACACCATTCAATTACGGATCCCCCCCCCCTCCACTCCCCCCCCCCCCACCAGATGGTTGGATCGGAAAACTGATTATTTCCAGGTTGGTTTGGTCGGGTCCCTGATATGCCTGTCAAGTTTCATCATCCTAGCACCCCCTAATCTATATCAATCCCTACTAAGTTTCAAGAACATATTATACCAACCCCTTCGAACTCCGAACGAATTTAAGCAAAGAATGACTCATCCACGAGCAGAACTAAACTAGAGTGAAGAAAGAATGACTCATCTAGGCGCAGAGCTATACTAGTGTAAAGAAAGGGGTAGGGGTTTGACAAGAAGAGCTGGAAGCTCATATGGCACTTGCAAGAGTCAGATGGAAGTGATGGTCTAAAGAATTTTTTTCACTTTTCGGTTAAGATGCGCCAAACTTGCAAGGCTGGGTCAGAGGATTGAAGTAATGGTCAAAAGTTTTTTTTTCACTTTTCGGTTAAGATGAGCACGTAAAGGGTGCTAAAAATTAATTTCTAAACAAAACCCGCGAGGCAAAAAAGACCATGTGCTCATGGCGACCGTGAAATAGTAAAATTTGTGTAAAAGTATTTTTTGCACTTTGCGGTTAAGATGAGTTCTTTAAGGGACGGTCGGATCGGAGAAGTGACGATGTCTAAGCCAATGATGTCAAGTTTCTAATGCTCCAGCAAATCTTCCTAGCAATCGTAGCTGACGTATCCGTTGTAAACATTGTTTGAATAATCTTCCTAGCACATCTGGAAGTACCTTAACTCACGACCACCGGAATTACGGACACCCGCATACAGCTCCCCCCCCCCCCCCCCCCCTCGGTACCCGAATCCGTTCCGATTCTGTCAGTGATGCACCTAGGACTTGTGACTGTACTTCCCACCAAGTTTCATCCTGATCGCTCCACTCTATGCGTGTCACAAGATTTCCGGTTCTCCCCTCCACCTCTCGCCCCCCAGTTCATCGGATCCGGTCCTGAATTGAAATGGGACATCTGAGATATGAGGACTTTGAAGATACAAGTTTCTTTAAGATCTAAAAACCCGTTCGAAAGTTATGCATGCCACTAATTTCCGGATTTCGCCGTCTACCCCTCCCCCCACGATGGTCGGATCGGGCAAGTGACTGTTTCCAAGTTATTCTGGTCGGGTCCCTGATATGCCTTCCAAGTTTTATCGTCCTAGCCCACCTGGAAGTACATTAACGACGGATCGCCGGAATTCCGGAACCCCCTCGCAACTCCCCCCACAGTGTCCGAATCCGATCCAGTTCTGTCAGTTATGTAAATAGCGATTGTGCTTGTTCTTCCCACCAAGTTTCATCCCGATAGCTCTACTCTGAGAGTTCCATACGATTTCCGGTTCCCCCCTCGACTCCCCCCCAGATTCATCGGATCCGGTCCGGACTTGAAATGAGACATCTGAGGCATGATGTATTTCCAGATATCAAGTTTCATTAAGATCCGATCACCCGTTCGAAAGTTATGCATGCCCCTATTTTCCGGATTCCGCCACCTCCCCCTCCCCCTACGATGGTCGGATCGGGCAAGTAACTATTTCCAAGTTAGTTTGGTCGAGTCTCTAATATGTCTGCCAAGTTTCATCGTCCTAGCACTTCTGGAAGTACCCTAACTCGAGATGAGTGGACCGACAGACCGACCGAAAAGTGATCCGTACATGGCACTTGAGCGGAGCTGTAAGTGCCATAAAAACAGGTCGTTTTTAGGAAAAGAATTAGACAATAGTTAGCAGTATCAGAATCGTGGATGCTTTAATACATTTCTTACAGGTTATGACGGTTACCAGGAGGGTTACGAAGAAGGCGAGTACAGTCAGTACAACGCTGATACCGTCAAAGAGGAAGGAGGATATGATGATTATCCTGCAGCTCCACCTCCTCAGGTACAAAACGGCAACGGCGGAGCTGAGGAAGAAGAAGGGGCGTACTATTAGAGGTTTTTATCCAAATTTTTTAAGCTTAGTGCGTCTATATTATATTCCATTTGTGTAGCTCTGCTACGCAGTGTGATTATTTCCATGTGACTGAATACTAATTTTTCCCAACTTGGCTTTCAATAGTATTCCAAGCAGCTGCTATGTATGTGGGATTAGTTCCAGCGAAACTATATTAGATATATAGGGAAATTAGGGAGGTCGCGAAATCCGAACAGTACATAACGGTTACAATGACGCCAACTAAGGTTTGTTTTAGGTTCTGTCACACAGAATTAATAGAAGCTTCCCAGTTTTGAACAGCAGAGGTATGCTTATTGGAACGTCGCTTAACAACGAACGAATATCAGTACCAGGCAACTTTTGCTGCAAAATACTTTCGTTGTAGATGACCCTTATTTTCAAATAATTTCAAATAATTTCCTTTTGTTTCTTCTTTCAAATTTTCATCTCTTGCCAAGCGGCGCGCAATTTCACCAAGTAGATGGTGTTCAAACTAAGCAGCAGACCCGAATGGACAAAGGAGCATATTTAAAAGGCAACAAAAAGACTAAAAAAGTAGAATTACAGTTGAGTGTTTATGCCGAAAGAAAGCTGAAACGGTTGGAACTAAGCGTGGTATTTTTGCCTTTCCATTTGACTGTTAATAAACAAGAAACAAACAAAGGCGGTGAAGAGTTTAGAGATGCATCCTTAACATACGTCTACTGTATCGCAACACTTTCATAGTATCTGACCGTAAGGTCCTTTCTCATTCTGAAACATAAATCGATCATCAACCGATCAATTTCATTCTTTAGGATTGGCTTATCACATATATCGGCATTATCACATTTTAATCAAATTTATTGATCAAAATGAAAAGGCGAATCTGGAATTCATCTTCTTGAGGCAAGCCAGGCTTCACCTTCAGACATTTACGTAACCCTTCCGGATTTTCATGATAATAATGATAGCTAATGTCACTGTCCTTCAGTATTTCACATGTGCCCCCTTCACATATCTTCCTTCCCATTCACGAATGTAAGTCAATATCCCCTTTTCTCCTACTTCATTGGTGTACATATTTGTTGAGTCTCTCAAATGCAATTTCCGGAGTCTGGGGTGTCCAACATCCTGGACTTCCAGACATTTTTGGCCCGCCTTCAGCTTATTCGTTTCGATGAAGAAGGCTGTTATGAATAAAAAAAAAAAAAAAATAACTGGAAGGTGAAGCCTGGCAGGTACTCCTAACTGGAAGTGAAGGCTGCCTAGGTCCATCCGCTCGTTATTTTGCCGAACAATTTAAAGGACACCTCGCACTACACTGTAAAAAGTTTATCCGAGTAAGGATTAAAGTTAACTGCAGTATTTGCTACTGGGATTAATCTTATCTCTACTGAAATAAGGTTAATCCGAAGTAGAGATAAGATTATTTTTTTAGAGACAAGATTAATCCCAGTTGCAAACTTTTTTTTACAGTGTAGATGTTGTTTCTGCTAAGACGGTCTGAGATAGTTGACCACTTTACAGCTAAGCTAATTTACAGAAAACTACTCAGGGCTATCGGCTGTTTTCCATGCCCCTTGCCTTGGATGTAAATCCTAGCAAAGTGTGCATAACCGGTTTTCGAACGGAGACAGCTCCCTGGGAACAGTGGACGGGCGCCTAATATGTCACGCAAAGAAATCATGGCAAGCGTGATAATCAGTCTATTGCTAATAGAGGAGCTTATGAAGTGAAGGATCTCGGGAACGAGAATGGATGGAAATAATACTGAAGTAGAAGGAATTAATATCAGAAGTACGACTTGTCCTTTAAGGTTGCTGGTATTGAGATAAATCCTCTATTCTCCTGTAACGGAATGCATCCTCCTTCTTGAAGAGTCATCCGTTTAATCTGAGATGGTATCCAGCTCACACCGCGGAAACAACGAGAAGATAGGGACACATTTCCAGTCGTGGATTAGGGCTAATTTGCAGTGTTTCTCCCTTTACAGCACTGCAGATTACCTGAACGATTTCTCTCGGATCTCTTTCAGTTCCAGATAAAACTAAAAGTCGCTTCATTTCGATTGGCGTCGAAAAATAGGAAATTCAGTTCTAGCTAATATTTATGTACGCTACTGAGAGCGTACAATAATTTAAGGAACCGAAGTCAAATTAATACACATGCTGTTATTTTTTGAACGTCTTTTTGTTATTTTTTGGACAGTAGAGGTCAGTTTTTCGTGACTTTCACGATCGTTTGAAGTATTCCGACAGAAGGAAAAAAACTTACACAACGAAATACCAAATCTAATTAATGGAATTTGTCGTAAGAAAGCTGAACGCTGACATCCCTATTATTTCCATTTGACGAAAACAAAACCAAGGTGTAGTGTGAGACAAACAAAAAAGGTGGATATAGAGAAGTGATCAAATAAGCATACCTTTACTGTATTTTAGCAGATTTCCTGTTAACAAGTCTTTTATGTACTAACATCGTAGTTTCCAAGCTAACATAGTGGTGAAACAGCTTTCAGAGGTAAAACTGTGCTTCACTTGCTCACCGGGCTTGGTCCACCATATTAGCAGGCTAAGTCAGAGCAAAATAACACTAGGAAGTAGCGACAATACCTAAACTTTTCATGCATCGAAAATGGGCTTTACTCATAGCGCCGCCCACTACGCTCTGACATTCAAAGCGAGACACAATTTTGGGTTTAGAAAATTCATAGCACATCTGAGATGCGGTCTGCACACATCGAGGAAACAAGGGAGGTTTTTATCTTTTGCTGATGTGTTCGTAATATGGAGTCATCGGAGCCAGCGCTGGTGCACGACTAGCACCGGTGCACGTAGGGACGTTCTCTATCACTAGTGGTGCTAGTGTCGCTGCTCTTCGATTGTCTGTCCATTTTTCAAGTCTTGGCGGTACTCCCTAGCAGGCCCGTATCCTAGAATTTATTTCGGGGGCGATGGTGGGGGGCGGCTTTTGGTCGGATCAAAAAGTACTAAAAAGACATAGATCAGAGGGAAAAGCCTATAAAAATGATTATTTGTGTATGTTTCGGGGGGGGGGGGGGTCAACCCCCTAACCCCCCCCCCCCCCCTCTGGATACGGCCCTGCTCCCTAGTGTTATTTTACTCTGGACTAAGTGAATGGAAGCGAGAACAAATAAGCACCAGAACTATCTCTATAACACTGGCCACGTGGAGTCGAATAGATTCCCTATTCCCTGCCCTATTCAAACGAGCGGATAGTAGCAGCTACCCGGGATATGACAGTTCGTTACCTCTACAAACAGCTACATCGCAGTAAAGACCCGGAGAAGAAATTTTGAAAGTAAAAGCCGTTTGGTTGTCTAACATTGTGACGTCACATGTGAGTCGCTGCAGAGCGCCTGTTGCACTATTTACTCTGAAATGCACAGCAGCGAAGAGGGGTAGACGGACATCAACTCAAAAGTCAGCCAGTACCTCTAGCTCTGCCAGTACCTCTAGCTCAGCTCAGTTTTGTCGTGGTATCCGTAGTCGCTGCATGGGACGTAAGAGTTATTCCTTCTCAGGAAGTGCCAATGGAAACTTGAGAAATATCTCTTTTTGTTTCGCGAGCCAGAGAAGAAATTTGCCTTACAACTTTCCGAAAAAAAAAATATATTTTTCGAGCTCCCGGATGAAAGACGACCACGTGACAATCCTTCAGGTAGCCTGCATACTTTAGTAGGCTACTGATATTCATTGTCTCAAATGTGTATTGTCAAATTAGGGTGTTTTTTCTTGTCTCTGCTGTAAGACTGGCGACGGTGTATGGCTGTACACACATCACAGGACATCAGGCCAGCATAATTAGCAGGTTTGACGTACGAGAATGTGGAAACCCTCTCCTAGTTAAGGATGCTATCCGGTAATGTCTCAAGAGTATATCGCTCTCCCTTTGATCGTTCAGACGTGCAATTTAATTTATCGCGAGGGTTTCTGTACATAATTATATTGCTGCGAAATTGGGTTCTAGGGCGAATCTTCCACTTTGTATGATCTTATTCAATAAAGTATTGGCCTGCGATTGATAGTGCCATGAGATGGAACTGTGGCCGGGAGAGACGGCTTACTTGGGTGTACTATTTGACAGTACAAAACAGATACTTCAGCTCAATTTATTAGAGCTGTATTTCGGCCCTTCTTGGCAAGGGTAACAGTCAGCTAGGACTGAAGGAATATCTATCTTCCGTGTACTACCTTCTTCTAGGCCCGGGATTGGCCGTTTCCCCGTATGGGAGGAAAAATGCATCTTTAAAGTTTAACTAAATAGGACTGAAATCCGACAGTCTATTTATACTTCGCTTTTTTTTACTAAATTTGGCCGGAAAACCCCGTTAAAAATGCGTTACTTCGTTTTTCCTCTACCCACAGAAAATCTATTTCATCGACGGAACTTCTTCTTTCGGATTTGGGGTATCTCTATGTGCTTGTCCCTCAATGCTTGAAAAGTTCAGCAGTTACAACCGTAAGCTATTCCCGAAAATTAACATATAACATAAAGACGTATCTATCACCACTGTCCTACCCCCTCCAAGGGGCTTAGTCTGCGTAACGCTTGGAAATGTAGGCTGTTGTTGAAATTCGCCTCGCCGGACATCCGCCAGTAGTATATTTTAAATTTTGGGTTATCATGCAAGCAGCGCACATTCTGAACGTTCTTTCTAGGGCCCCGGATGAAAATAAATACAAAATCTCTTCGACGAGTCAAAATATTTCAATGAATCCAAATATCAGAAATTAAGCTGCCTTTTCGTGTTTGTTTTCATTTGATTTCTCTAGCTGTGACTGAGGAGTTTCTTCGCTATTGCTTCCGTCCTCCATTTCTCCTGTAATCTGACGGAGCCATTAGACCTGCCCATAGCAGACACATGGACAATGAAAGTATTGCATGTTAGCGTCTTCGTTCGCTCAGAGCACGAATTCACGCAGAGCAGAGCACGATTTCACACTGACGCATTGAGGCTCTCACAGTTCACACTCAGCTATGCAAGCATGCAACCTCTGCGTCGCGCTTGTGGTGACGCAACGCAGAGCTTATGCAGACAAACAAAAGGCAACGCAAGAATAGAACCAAGTTCTATTCTTGCCTTGCGTTGCGTCAGACTTTTCAGTGAAAAATTGAAGTTTCTTAAGACAAACTGGAGAAAACCTACTAATGATGAAGAAAAACTTAGTAATGATAAAAGAAACGAGAATTCAGCAGGAGAAACCGAGAAAGGAAAACGGAAACACACCAAGAGCGAAAGCTTGTCGTGCAGGTGGGAAAGATACGCTACGCAGCCTGTACGCAGCGCAAGATAAACGCATATGCAGCGCATCGCAATGACGCGTCAATGTGAAAACAGCTTAATTTTCAGCCTGCTACTGCTTCCTCGGGCTTCTTATAAGCCCAGTCACGTTCAGAACATGTCTGCTCAGTTACCCCAGAAACATGTTTGTTTTATCATTATTAGTAGTAAATTAAAAAGTCAGGATCAAAATATGCAACTTTTCTTAAAGGAACGTCATGAATAGCCAGTCGTGATTGGACCAGCACTAAGCCACGCCCAATTTTCCAGAGTTTGAGTAAACGCGAGCGAAGCTTCATTGCGTGTAATGAGAGGTATTGTTTATGAATGTTCCTGTGGAGTTGTGAGGTCTTGGTAGGTAAAAAAAAATACCATAGTACAGTTTTTGCTACGGTCAAGGGTCACATACTTCCTACAGGACTCGCTGTCCGTGCGATGACTATTTAACAACTTATGTGTGAACTGTGAAGTAGTAAAATACCCAGTGTTATTAAAGTTGACCACATACAGTTCAGTTTTCGCAATCGGATGCGATTTCCTCCTTCGCTCCTAATTCCTGGCGTATCAATTGCATGCTTCGGTCCGAATTGAAAAAAAACTCTGCTTTTAGCTGAGCGAATTTTAGACGCGAGCGAACATTGTCTACTGTATCGAGACTGTGCACGTACCTTAACCGACAAAAGAGGGATTATCGCGTTCCTGCAAAACCAGTCTGGCGAGCCGCGCAGACCCCCCCCCCCAAGCCCCCTCTCGTACTATAAGTACCTTGTTCGCTTTAAATCTGCATCATGACTTCAGTACTCCGTTGCCAAGCGGAATCCATCCCGCTTCGAGCTCTCGCTGTTTGAGAAGCACTCGAGTATACCGAAAGTTAGACTTCTTCTCTCGAAATTCCGCCCGCGGGATTAGAGTTTGGGTTGCTAGGAAAGCGGAAGATACGGCTTGAGTTTCATTTCTGTTTATTCGTTTCGGCTTTCAAACGTGAGATAGTCAGCTTCGTGACGTAATGTAGGCCTAAAGAATGTTTAGTAGTAAGACGAAAGGGATGGTGGTTGACGGTAGGGCAACTGCAACATAAGAGAATGTTCTAGACTAAGCACGCCAGTGATCCTCGGGAAGAACGAGAAAACGTAGGAATAACGACTCAAACTCAACAACTCAATCCGGTTAACCAATCACGGCGATGATTGGTAGCAGCTGTGATACCGCTTCCGGCTCTTGCGCTAGGTACAGGCGATTTTGCATCGGCAAGAAGAGTTAGTCATCAAGAGTATTGGGGAATTGCACCGTACCTAAGACTTAGTTCCCCCTGAACCTACAGAGGCACTTAAAGTACGTATTCGCACCTGAAAACCAAATCTTAGAAATCTCTCTTCCTTAGTTTAGTTGCGTTTTTGCGGATCTGTTACCACGGTAACTGGGTCTGCAGTTAGTCGTTTTTGAAGTCACCGTGGTATCTGATATACGGTTGCTGTGCAAAAATGACAATTGCCGAAATTTAGCTTCTCGAAGTCATCTCAAAAGAAAAACTGATATTCAGTCGCATCACGAAGTGCCAAACTTCTTTCCCACCAATTTGACAAAAACTGATGAAAGTGAGATGAATTTTTCAGATACCACGGTCGGACCGTGGTATCTGAATAGCAGATACCACACTTAACTGATCACGTACCACGATAACTGCAAAAACGCCTTTTGACCGTGGTATCAGATACCACGATAACTGCAAAAACGACTTTAGACCGTGGTATCAGCGACTATTATTTTAGTTTCTATTTTCAAGCGATTATAGATGCGACCTGTCAGGTGCCAATACGTATTTAAAGGCAACCAAAGAGGGTCGCCAGTAGTCCCTCATTAAGCCTCACCCAGATATATTCCCATTTGGGCTGGATGGAAGCGTTCATGCTGATGAGATCTGACTGGTAGGTGCGGCAAATAGTGTTCTTCGGTCGCCATCAACGCCTGGATCTCTCGGGTGTTGTCTCTGAACGATAGCGTTCGGGAGTCAGTTGCTTCTACTCTTCCGCGGCAAGGCCGGGTTGGAGAAGTGTATAAATGGAGACTTCCGTTCCCCGGCATTTTACTGACGTGGACGTGCACTACCGGTCACAGTAGTTAAAGAATACCCCCTGAAGCAGAATTCTGGTATGATTCGTAACTTTATGTCGTGCAGTAGCTTTCTCCTTTGTAATTTATCATTAATTCAAACAATGTTTGAAACCGATTTGTCAGCTACGATTCTCCATCAGCGATATTTCGGCCCTTCTTGGCGAGGGTCCTCGTCAGGCTGTCAATCCTCTGGTTCAACTTCGGGGAAGGAAACAAACCTGTTATAAATAACTGAAGCTTCTACCGACTATAAATATCTTATTAAAGTAAATTATCTTCAAATACCACTATGATGAAAAAAATAATCCTGAGATTTAATTTTTGACACGGACGCTGTTTTTGCTGCACGATTGGGGCGACGACAGGAAAGGGTTTTTTCTGCATTTTGGTCAACTTCGTTTTTTTTTATTAGCAAGGGGCTGAAAACTTAAATATTATTTTATTAAAAACCTCGTTCTACGTTTCTATTATGGAGTACTCGACCCAGGGTTGGTCACCAAGAACCACAGTGTACGAGTTACTTCAGGATACTTTGGGTTACTTCGGGTTACATTGCAGTGGGTTACATTATGTTACATTGGGTTACTTCGAGAAACTTTTGGGTTACTTTCCAGGGTGTACGAAGTTACTTTTGGTGACCAACCCTGGTACTCGCCTGTATCTTCTACTTTGAATAATTTCTTTGAAAAAAGAAAATACGAAGTTACTTTTGGTGACCAACCCTGGTACTCGCCTGTATCTTCTACTTTGAATAATTTCTTTGAAAAAAGAAAATACGAAGTTACTTTTGGTGACCAACCCTGGTACTCGCCTGTATCTTCTACTTTGAATAATTTCTTTGAAAAAATAAAATAAAAATTATAGGGGGTGACAGTCCTTTACTCGTCACCGTGTTGAGTGAATATCACAATCCAGGCAAATTAAAGTCGCGTACCCTAACATGGACTTCGTAATCCCAACCCAACATTCGGCAAGACATAGAAAATGTTCGCAAAGCTAAACATGGTGTTTAAACGTCACTAGTATCTCATTATTAATTATTCACAAATGACACATTCTGCTCATTGAATGAATTTAGGAATTCCAGCACCGCCGAATGAGGAGGAAAGCTGCCAGAATTCAGGTGCCGACAGCTCTGTTACCGATGCATGACTACACGTAGAGCTATCTAAGAGCGACATTGTGAAGCTGCTCGCTATTATTGTTAAAAAGACCACAGATGGCATTAGCAAATGGACCCAACAGTCCACACAACCAAGAACGAGCGAAGTCAGAAGCAAGGAAGAAAATACAGCCTAAAGTCAGGATTTTCTTCGGTTCCTCTTCAGGCTCAAGCCGATCAAGCTGGAAAATGACCTTCATTTTGAACCTGAAGACGATCCTTGCCAAGGAGGGCCGAAATATAGCTATAATAAAATGTAGCATTGTTGCGAGTGTGCCACAATAGAGGTAAACAAGAAGTGTTTACACACTTTAGCTAGAGAGACGATGGAAACTAACCTTAGTCTATTTTATCGGAGGCCCGTGACGTCACTAATAGGTAAATTAATGTTGCAGAATATCTATTTGTATCTGTATGTATAGAGCCGAGCAGCCAGCAAGCCACCGGAAGCGTTTATATTTTGTAAACCGTTCTTGAGACAATCAATTCCGTTAGTAAAGGGAGAATAGACTTACCATGTGATGTCACGAGCCTACGTTAATCGGCTAAGGTTTAGTCGAAACCAGAGAGACTGGGTGTGGGCTATTAAGACAATCGAGTGGACAGTCCCTAGAAGCAACCCAAACATACCGATATAGAGAGATTGCATGTAAATTATTAGAAACAGTCATTCTTAATTGTATTATTAAGGAGTTGTAGAAAAGTTTCATCAAAAATGGGAGCAAGGCTTCAAACATTCTGTACAAAAACGGTTCGTGCTACTCACATAGGATGCGAGACTCCGTCTGTTTACGTTTGAAGCTTTCAAACTCGCATTATAAAGGAATCTTTTTTGCAATAGTTGTATCATACCAACAAGAAATAGCCATTAACGTTTCTAGCAATTTTACTGGCTCAGAATGGTTACTAAACGGCGATAATTTAGTACAAAAGTGGAGAATCCTATACATCCTAATGTTAAATATTGTGTTATGCTCCCTTTGATAACGTGCAGAAATGTCCGTTTTCGTCGGGTACGGTGCAATCTGTCGGACTTCAATATAATTCATGTATAGGTGTTGCGGATGGAATGTTATACAGGTTTTGTCAATCAGAAGTAATTTTCTTTTTACTGAATTCAGAAGCCTAAGACAGCATCTTCTGGTTTATTTATCCCGGTACAAGTCCCTTGTATAGCACTCCGTCCCCATAATTTCTGTTTTTTAAGATTGTCCAGCGAGCGAGGGGCGTTAAAGGACACATCAATGAAGAGTACCAAGTATCAAGTATCACCGAACAATTTTAGAAATGAACAAATGTCTCCAATCAACCCTTTTTCTGCAATATTTGTTAACCAGTTAAGCCCAAACGTATATCTAGAAGAAATTCCAATACGATCCGGCCAGCGCTGTACAAGATTTGAACGAATTGCGCTTTTTGTCTTGGGGTCTGCATGTGCAAATCTCCAGAAACGAACATCCCTGTTTTGAAAATGTCTCGCTCAGGAGAAGAATGCTCCCCGTGGCCATGCCTATAAATGCATTCTCCATGGTGTGTTCAAGTATGGTTTCATTGTTCAGGTGTCCTTTAAGGGATAGGGGTAGGAAAAACTGCACATTCTGACAGTTTGCTCAATGATGACACCGGGCACTCCACTGCAATGAGTTTTTTTATTTAATTCAGCACCAGAAATCTACAAAAAAAGAAGACAGGCGAGGATAGTAAATATAAATGTTTACGTTTTTTTTATTAAAACACTAGTAAAACTCAAAATATTGTCTGAGACGAGAAAGTATAAATATCCTAGAAAGAATAAATATACCATCAATGTTATTCGGTTCATCGCTGTTCGAAGGAATGGCCCCTTGTTGACATGTGTGACTTTCAACCACCAAATCGCACGTAATTTAAGAGAAGAAAGAAAGGGTTTCTGATGATCAATAGCTGTAAGTTCAACCTCACTACTCCACTCCTGCTTCCCAACTCTACTCCTGCTTCCCAGACCGTTCAACAACTTTTTTTATTTTCCCATTACCACGGATTTCTTACGGTATTTGCTCACCAAAAATGGCCTGTCATACTCGGAATACTTGGACACGCGACTTGTCCTTTAAGAAAAGGGTTTTGAAATATGTGTCTGAACCCTTGGCGGGTTACGTTTTGATTTATTCTTCGTACAGCAGAGGTAGGTTTCTTCGAACGTTAGTGACTTTGGATAGTACCATTTTTAAGTCAATCACCAGTCAGCCAATGTAGCTAACTGACAGCATTAGTTGCGTTTTTGCAGATACCATGGTATCAATTACCACGGTAACGGAATCTGCAATTAGTGGTTTTTGCGGTTACTGTGGTATCTGATACACGGCTGCTCTGCAAAATGACTATTGCCGAAATTACACTTTACTTAAGGCATCCCAAAAGAAAAAATGACATCCAGTTACATCACCAAGTGCTGAACTTCTTTCTCACCAATTTGACAAAATTTGATGAAAGTGACATGACTTTTCAGATGCCACGCTCAGATATCACGGTCGGACCGTTGTATCCGAATATCAGATACCACACTAACTGGCCACATACCCCAATAAACTGCAAAAACTCCGTTTGACCGTGGTATCAGATACCATGGTAACTGCGAGAAACGACTTTAGACTGCGGTATCAGAGTCTCTGCCAAAAGGCAACTATTAAGTACTCATGGATCGGATATTTTGTATCTTCGTAGTAGTTTTCCGCACAGAACTGCACTGTTCAAATTTAACTAACATTCAAAGAACCCATAACCTACCTTTACTGTAGAGGCAAGCGAATTTACGGGTGGTTCGGTCTACACAGGAAGACAATCGACAAAGAAGACCCGACAACATTTATTGTCTCTTTAAGCCATCCTTTAACTGTTCTGCTGTGTAGCCGAAACCAACACAGACCAAAATTTCATTCGACGAAAATCGATTAAATCAATAGCGGGGCAACTTCTAAGGATCTGTTCTGGTCCCTGGCTTGACGAGTTCTTTTCCTGTGGGCAATCTACACCAGACAAGTGGTTCGTCCGGAATCCGGTCGTCTGATCTAACTACCGTGCGAGCATCAAGGAAACCCTCCATCACAACAACAAGGGTTCAGTCAGAGCAAATTAACACTAGAGAGTAGCACCAATACCTATGCTTTGCTAACGGGCCATACTCATAGCGCCATCCACTACAATTGCAGCATTTAAGGCGAGACAAACTTTCGGGTTCAGAAATTTCTAGTAAAACTAAGGTGAGGTCTGCACACACCAAGGAAACAATGGATACTGTATCATTTTTTGCTACGTCCAGAATATGAATTTATCGGAGCCAGCACTGGTGAAAGACTGATTGAGTTTCAGTAGGGACGTTCTATATCGCTAGTATTGCTAGTGTCCACGCTATTCGATTGTGTGTCAATTTTGTCAAGTCTTGGCACTACTTCCTAGTGTTATTTTGTTCTTGGTTCAGTCCTTGTGGCTGTTCCGGAAAACGAGCCTCAAAAAAGACCTACTACACTTAGCAAGGTGAGAGGCTCGCGCAAATTTCGACTCAGGTATACACCGGGAGTCCTCAGGTTACCAACCTCTGAACGAATACATATCTTGCAGAGTCATAATTACTACAGCAATGCCAAACTAAACAGTTCTAGTTCCAGGTCACACATACAATCATAAATCACCGTTTTAAAATGTTAGGACTCGGTGGCGGAGGAGTTAGCGCCATCTTCGGCGGCTTGCAGCGTTTTCGCGTCCGGTACCCAGAGGCCGGAGTCGACGCAGCGTTTCATGTGATATCGCGCTTCCGTTGGGTCCATCGCAGCGATCGCTTCTTGAAGCAAGGGGATGTCTTCCTTTTCAAAACACTGCCGGAGAACCTATATGAAAAATGAACATTATTAACGACTATTACAGCTTCTCTACTGCTGCAAAACAGATGAAAAATGAGTTATATGAGATCGCAAGTTTTAGTAGCATGCAACAGGAAATTGCAAGTTTTAGGAGCATGCAGCAGTTATTGATGCCACTACGAGGTACTATATCGAGACTGGATGCTACTGGATACTACTGCTAAAGACTATCCGATCTGAAGTACGGTTAAATGAAAGTCATTCGTCCTACTACATGCAACTTCATGGAATGAAGCTGTATCATACAATTACGCAGGCCAAACATTTTCCATCGGGAAGCTGGTTGTCTTTACTTTTTGAAATCTGCTAATTATTGCTGGACGGAGACTGCGCTCTCAATTACGGAAACGAAAGTTGATAGAGAACTGTTTTTTCGGGTTCACTATAAGAATTAAGGGGGACACAGGATCTTTTCACGCGTTCATCGAAGAATAGCAAAAAGTCAGGTAATATCCAGCTTCCTGTGCCCTTCCGATTAATGTGTAGGTTCCCCTGTTTCCCCTCCTACACAAGCAAGGAGACCAACAGCTAATTATGATCAAATAAAAGTGAAGTTCTGACGATGTAAACCGTTCGAATAGGATCCGACTTGCGCTGTTTAACATACTATAGAGGTCTGCTATTTCAGACACTTCGTCCGCTGCGTTGCTGGCTAAACGGTAAGCTAAGAACCGCTAAGAACAACCTGCGCTATTCAGAAGTTACGCCCAGCCACTCTACTACAGACGAAATTGGCATCGCCTATAAATTATGTTGGTTGCCCTATGCCAAGTGCTGGGTACCCTAACCCTGGCCTACAAAAGGAGTTATAACCAAGCAAGAAATAACCGAGTCGGCGCGAAGCGACGCACGTTTTTCTTGGAAACAGTCTATTTTCTCCTGGAAACAGTCTATTTTTCTTAAACACAGTCGTTTTTTCTGAAAATCACTCGGTTCTTCTGAAAATCAGTCGTTTTTTTCTGAGAATCAGTCGATTATCGTCACAACAGTCGTTTTTTCTACAAAAAACAGTTGGTAAAGATTGTATCCACGCTGGGACTAATCTAAATTATGAAGAAGTAGAAGATATAGAGATCGACAGAGGCTTCATGCTGTCTATATATTTTTCCTTTTTGTGGTTGCAAATCGAGTTGCAGTTTTTTCGGGTTTCGTCCAACTTTGAACGTAGTCGAGGAATATGATACAATTCAAACCAACAAATTTAAGCCACACGACATTGTATTTTTTTTTTTTTTTTTTTTTTACTTTTGCTCTTACTTTATCACTCTCTAGCGGAACATCGAAACTGAAATAAATAAAAAAACATCGTAATGGATGGTCTCATTTCCTTTTTTTTTTGTGTTTACAATGTCGAGTTGTCCGACATTATGACGACAAACAAAAAAGTAAGCAGATGCTTCCTCGGCGCTTTTCTGCTTGTTGTGCACAACATTTAGTGCACAAAGTTTTCAAAATCACAACAGATAACATCCCAAGTGTTCTCTGTTGAAACTTCGCATCCATGTGTTATCTGTTGTGAATCTTCTAACCGTGTAGTTTTTTCGGATTTCTTCTGACTTCGAACGTAGCAAGAATATGATGAAATTCAAACCTAACAAATTTAAACCACATATTGTATTTCTCTTATTTTTTTGCTGTGTTCTCGCTCAGTTACATTTGCGTTCGCTAACGAAACGTCTAACCTGAAACAAAAACACATTGTGCTGGTTATCTCAGGAAATTCGTTGGTACATTTATTTTCTCAATTCGGTACGTACCTCTGGCAAAGAATCGAAGACCTCCACGGGGTCCAGCCCTCCCGGTCCAATTCTCTTCTGCCTTTCTTCTTCCTCCGCTTCTTCTATGAGTTTGTCCAATTTTTCCTTCGCTCGTCGTCTGATCCTACAATACATATTCGAACGCTTTCAGTTTACAAGCCCTTGTAGCTCAGTGGTAGAGCACTGGTCTCGTAAACCAGGGGTCCTGAGTTCAATCCTCAGTGAGGGCAAAACCTTTTGGAAATTCCATTTATGGCAACCAAGAAAATCTGCTCCGGACCTCTTCCAGCACCTTTTAAAGAACAGATGGCGCAAGCAGATGTTTAACAGGAGTTCCAGAGCCATGATTGGAAGTGGGATATACCCCTTGACTTATTAGCAAGGTGATAAGTAACAAAAAGCAAAAAAGAATATTTTAGCGTGTTCACGCGCATTTAATGGTTGCAACGGGCATGGATGGAACAGAATAAAAACAAGAGCTACGAGCTCATATGGCACTTGTACGAGTAGGCTGTACAAGAAAGTAGATGAAAACGTCACAAAATATACCCGCCATCCAAAAAGGCGGTTCGGAAATAGAAATAGGATATTTAGTTTCACTCATTTCTGAGCAGTTCCGGCATCGTCTCGATTGCAAATGCACATGACTGTTCAAACTTTCATCCCAATAAATCCATTTGTTTGATCCCTAGACGTGCTACACGATTTCCGGTACTCACTCTATTTCCACCTACCGTGGCCGAATCTGGTTCGAAATAAAAAAAAATCGACCACCTAAAGCATCTTCGTTTATACCATCTACCAAGTTTCACTCGAATCTGAGCATTTTTGGAATATTCCGGTACCCCCCCCCCTTCCCACCAACGTTGTCGGAGCCGGTTCGGGCCCAATCTCTTAATTCCCTCATCAAGTTTGACTGAAATTGGAGCATAGCCTATCTGCAAGTTTCCAGTACCCCCCCCCCCCCCCCCCCCCTACCTTGGCCGAATCCGGCCCAGACGCCAAATAACAAATCTAGGCCGCATAAACTCGGCACTGTCGAATTGCATCTCATTCGGTCCATCCGTTTGGTTTTTGTGCATGTCAAAAGTCCCCCCACCCCCAATTCCCCTAATCGTGGTCGCATATGGTTCGAACGCATGTTTTACATGTCGAGGCCATCGATTCGTATCACCCATGAAGTTTCACTCGAATCAGACCACTCGTTCGCAATTTATAGAAGTCCATATTTCTCTTCTCTTGCTCCCCCAAAAATGCTCGGATCTAGGAACGGAAGTTTCCGGGGGTATGTTGTGTCAGGTTTTTAAGTCAAGATAATTCGTGTCGCTAATATGCCTGCAAAGTTTCGTTGTCGTTTTACATCTGGAACTATTCTAACTCACGACTACCGGAATTCCAGGAAACCCCCTCCAACTCCCCCCACAGAGCCCCGAAACCATCTGGCTCCGTCAATTTCATCTAGGCCTAATGCTTGTTCCATCCATTAAGTTTCGTCCCAATCCCTCTACTTTTAGAGTTTCTTGAGTTTTCCACCCCCCCCCCCCCCCCCCCCCCATCCCCACAGGTATCGGACCCGACTCGGACGTGACACTGAACGTCCGAGGCGATAGCTCACCAGACAAGTTTCATTCAAATCCGATCACCCGTTCAAAAGTTATGCACGCCACTAGATTCCGGACTCCCCATCCACCCACTCCCCCCACGATGGTCGGGTCGGGGAAACGGCTGTTCTCAAGTCAATCTGTTCGGATCCCTGACATACCTGCCAAGTTTCATCGCCCTAGGACATCAGGAAGTATGCCGAACTCGCGGGATCGCTAGAAATCCGGACCCCCCACCCCAACTCCCCCACAGTGCCCTGATCCGGTCCGGTTATGTCAATGACGTGTCGAGGACCTGTGCTTGTTTTTCCCACCAAGTTTCATCCCGATCCCTCCACTTTAAGTGTTTCTCAAAATTTCCGGTTCCCTCCTCCAACTCCTCCCAGTGTCATCGGATCCGGTCCGGTTATGTCAATGACGTGTCTAGGACCTGTGCTTGTTTTTCCCACCAAGTTTCATCCCGATCCCTCCACTTTAAGCGTTTCTCAAAATTTCCGGTTACCTCCTCCAACTCCCCCCAGTGTCATCGGATCCGGCCCGGATTTAAAGTGAGGTGTCTGAGACACAAGGTCATCCTAAATATCAATTTTCATCAAGATCCGATCACCCGTTCAAAAGTTATGCACGCCACTAGATTCCGGACTCCCCATCCACCGACTCCCCCCACGATGGTCGGGTCGGGGAAACGGCTGTTCTCAAGTCAATCTGTTCGGATCCTTGACATACCTGCCAAGTTTCATCGCCCTAGGACACCAGGAAGTATGCCGAACTCGCGGGATCGCTAGAAATCCGGCCCCCATCCCAACTCCCCCACAGTGCCCTGATCCGGTCCGGTTATGTCAATGACGTGTCTAGGACCTGTGCTTGTTTTTCCCACCAAGTTTCATCCCGATCCCTCCACTTTAAGCGTTTCTCAAAATTTCCGGTTCCCCACCCCAACTCCCCCACAGTGCCCTGATCCGGTCCGGTTATGTCAATGACGTTTCTAGGACCTGTGGTTGTTTTTCCCACCAAGTTTCATCCCGATCCCTCCACTTTAAGCGTTTCTCAAAATTTCCGGTTCCCTCCTCCAACTCCCCCCAGTGTCATCGGATCCGGCCCGGATTTAAAGTGAGGTGTCAGAGACACGAGGTCATCCTAAATATCAATTTTCATCAAGATCCGATCACCCGTTCGCAAGCTAAAATTACCTCAAATTTTGGCTTCACCCTCCCTCCACTCCCCCCCCCCCCCAGATGGTCGAATCGGGGAATTGATGATTTCCTATTTAAGCTGGTCGGGTCCCAGACATGCCTGTCAATTTCCATCGTCCCAGCACATCAGGAAGCACGGAACTCGCGGGATCACTACAAATTCGGACTTCTCCCCCCCCCCCCCCCAACTCCCCCAAAGTGAGCGGATCCGTTCCGGTTATATCAGTCACGTATCTAGGACTTTTGCTTGTACTTTCCACCAAGTTTCATTCGGATCCCTCCACTCTAAGTGTTTTCCAAGATTTCCGGTTTCCCCCTCTAACTCCCCCCAGTGTCACCGGATCCGGTCTGGATTTAAAATGGAGGGTCTGAGACACGAAGTCCTTCCATGTATTAAGTTTCATTAAGATCCAATCACCCGTTCGTAAGCTAAAAATATCTCATTTTTCCTATTTTTTCCGGATTCCCCCTCCCTCCACTCCCCTCCAGATGGTCGGATCGAGGAAGCGATAATTTCTAATTTAATCTGGTCCAGTTCCTGATATGCTTGCCAAGTTTCATCGTCCTAGCTTATCTGGAAGTGCCCGAACTAGCAAAACCGGGACCGACAGACCGACAGACCGACTGACGGACAGAAATAACAATCGCTATATGGCACTTGAGTAAGCTCAAGTGCCATAAAAAGGGGGAGAAACGCGAAGCGGCTTTTTAACGTCGACACTCACAAAAATTACTTCTATTTAATTCCCAATAAAACTAAATACCTTTTGGAAGCCAGATACCCAGCGTTAAACGGGACAAACGACTGTGAAGTGGTATCTGCCCGTTTCGCTTCGCCTGGAGCCGAAACTGGGGTTGGGAAGAACGGGACAAATGCAATTTTTCCCGCTTCATAAAAATTATAAAACAAAAAGTAAACATGGAATTTGTATATAATGAGGAGGAAACTTTTGCTGCATGTCCCTAGACGAAAATTTACTATGGACTTTAGGTCTGGGAACGGGAGCTTTGGGTCTGTAGATCTAGTTAGATATCGGTATCACTCAATTCCAGACCCTTGTACTTCGATTCGAGGCACAAATGTCAATTCCTATGGTTTACGCAACACGGGGGGGGGGGGGGGGGGGGGGATGGAAAGCAAGGGACCACCGGAAGAACTTGCATTGGCATAACCTTTTTTGGTAGTTTTGAACATCTGAGACTCTGCTAAGTTGACACTGAACTTGTTTATCTCGGTTGTCCCGAAGCAGGGACGTCGGAGGACTTCGTTCCTTTCGACGTAATCTGCCTGATTATCCCGTTACACTATCTATTGCGAAAAATAGGAAAAAGCGTCCTAGCCTTGACGCCAAGAAGCCCGGATCCCTGAATTCATGCGTAGTAGCTACGGTAAGTAGGGTGGAACACACTCTTAGCCTATCCCTTTGTGGAAGTCAAGTGTCGAATATTTGCTGAAAATTCTAAGCTTCGAACGAAAGTATTCCTTCATCCTAAGCTGACTGCAAATCATATTTCATGGCGGTAAACGGATAGTCAGCTGAGATTTATTCTAGCAGCATTTCGGCTCTTGTTGCTGAGGGTCCTTTTCAGGCAGCTTTTTTTCTCTAACAAGATCTTCAACGACCGAAATATTAGTCGCGTTTTTTGCCAAAAGAGCTTCGCGTTTTTTGCCAAAAGAGCTCAAAGGCCTCTCTCCCAAGTCCTCTGTCCTTTCTGCTAAATTCACCGTTTTTGGCAAGAGAGGAGTCAGGGGCCGTTCTCCGGAGCAAATAGGTCAACTCACCTCGGAGTACCCAGTCTCCTTTCTCCGCAGTAGTCCGCAGGCCTGGGCGGATAGGACAAAGGCCTTGGTCCGAGAACGGTCAAAAGAGCAGTGAGGAGTAAGCGCTTGGTTCAGAAAACGGGAAAATGAACCAAGGCCTTGCTCGATAGGTGACAAAAAACGCGACTATTGTTAAAATAATTCACAGCTGATTTATCGGATTATCGTCATCAATTGTGAAGGAAAGGACTCTGGAAAACCTTTGGAAATTACCTAGCCAAAAAAGGTAGAAAGCCAAAAACAACTGACCTCTGGTCCAACTGATTGGAATGACAGAATTCAGGTCAAGAATGCGGAATACAAAATCGTCACTGTAACCGGAAACTTCGAAAGGTCGAGGACTAGAACTTTCGAAATTACGAACGACGAGGTTTCCGAACGAATAAGTTGTTCGAGCGATGTCTGGTTGTTTAGCCAGTTACGCAGGGAAAAGAAAATAGGGATTCTGAACACGAACATAGTAAGCCTAGTTCCATACCTTTCTTTGAAGGCTTCAACTTCATCATCAAAGGCTCTTTTATATTCTGGATCCGCAATCTGTATTCTGCTGAAGAACGAGCTAATACAAGATCTTGGGTCGACGTCCAGCTGTTTAGCGAGTTCCAGGATGTACTGAACGCAGATAGTTTGGTGAGCGACGTGGGCCATCAGTTCATGTTTCTAGAAAGGAAGTTAGCAAAATAATCAATCAATCAATTTAGCGAGTTCGAGGATGTACTGAACGCAGATAGTTTGGTGAGCGACGTGGGCCATCAGTTCGTGTTTGTAGAAAGGAAGTTTGCAAAATAATAAATCAATCAATTTAGCGAGTTCCAGGATGTACTAAAAGCAGATAGTTTGGTGAGCGACGTGGGCCATCAGTCCGTGTGAAAGGAAGTCAGCAAAATAATCAATCAATCAATCAATCTAATTTAGTACCAAATAGTTTAAAACTAGAAGAGGCTAATCAAATTCCTACGAAAAACACAAAAATGACCACAAATTAACTAATACACTGTACAAGATATAAACCGAAATAAATGTTGGAATGAAACTGTGTAGAAATTGCGCTGACAAATTTGCAGGATACGGCAAAAACTGATTGCCAGTGTTCCTCTCGGACCGACGCACGGACGATTCGAGGGGAGGGGGGAATATACGCCTTATTTGGGGACAACATACTATCTTTTCTCCGAAATTTCTTGAAAGGGTATTTCTGGGTCAATTAGTCTAGCAACGCCCAGTTTAATGAGAACCTCTTCATATGCTCTGAAGTAACAGAAGTGACATTTAGTACCGAAACCAAAAGATTTGCCGGTAGAGAGGAAGTTTGCTTTACCGATAATATTTTCCACATGAGAATTCCATTTCAGATCTTCCTCGATCATTACCCCAAGCAATTTAACGGATTTACACTGCCTGAATGGCGATAGATATTCAGCAGTTCTCTTCTCAGTCTGCAAAACGACGACTTCCTATCATTAATTTGCATTTTCATGCTTGACAGTCGAGTTTTAAAGGAAGTGATGGAGTCTTGTACCGGATTTGAACTGTTCGGAAGTGTGGAAGGAAGCTTAGAAATAATGAGAAGGGAAATAGCATCTGCAAGTTATACCTGTGAACGAAATCTTTAGCAACACTATTAACGGGACAAAGAAAAATAAGAGGACCCACACTGTAAAAAGTTTCTCCGAATAAGGATGCAGTATTTGCTACTGGGATCAATCTTATCTCTATTAGGATAAGATTAATCCGAATTAGAGGTAATCTTATCTCAATAAAGATAAAATTAACCCCAGTAGCAAATACTGCAAGATCTTTTTTTTACAGTGCAACTTGTTTCCTTGGTACCGCAAGTTACTGTTTCGGCTGGGGAAAAGGAACCATTCAGTTTAACAACACGGCTCCGATCTGAGAGAAAACTGGCAATCATATACTGAGAAAATTGATTAGCACCAGTTTCAGATATGGCGTCCGAAGCAACCGCACGGTCCAGAAGTTCGTAGTCTTTTTCTGTCAGCGAGGATTAGGTCAATAAACAAATCATCTTCCTCAAGAGCAGTTAGTACGTCATGAACCACGCTAACCAAGTAATGTGAGGTGCTAGTACTTTGCCTAAAAACAAAATGATTGGGGTCAAAATTATCACATGCTTCAAAAAGAAGTTAATCATACACTGTAAAAAGTTTCTCCGAGTAAGGAATAAAGTTAACTGCAGTATTTGCTACTGGGATTAATCTTATCTCTACTGACATAAGATTAATCCGAATTAGAGATAAGATTATCTTTTTAGAGACAAGATTAACCCCAGTAGCAAATACTGCAAGATTTTTTTTTACAGTGTAGGCTACATAAAACTTTCTAGTAGTTTGCCAATGTCGAAATCTTCCACATAGGATGTCATCGCGGTCAGCAGGGTTGATTTTTTCGGTATTGGGAATTACCTCAGCAGTTTTAAAAGATCTGATCTGGATCAAGAACTAAGTTTATTTTCAATATTACATCATAAGTGTACACCGACGGATTTCCGCAGTCAGATGCGATTTTCCTCAATCGCTCCGGAATCTTGACGCATCGCATGCAGGTTTTTCCATAGTGAGGCGAGTTTTTTATGCGTATTCGCATGCGAAATCTTATCGGACTGAGTATGCAATGCGACCTACTTCCATAATTGTTTGGTATTTGAATTGGAATGTCTAGTAGAAAACTAAAATTATATAAATACAAACAATAAATACTAAAGTTTAACCGAAAACGGCTGGGATAGGACAATCTAGTTACCAATCACTTTTTCACTTAAATTGGCCTGAAGACCCGCTGGAAATGCGTTACTTCTTTGTTCCGCTATTCACGAATAATCTTTTCAAATAGTGGAATTTCCGTATGATTGGTTGTAGCTCTATGCGCTTGTATTTTTGTTGTATGCCTTACGAGAAAGATTTTTAACTTTTCTTGTTCGGGCACTAAGGAATCTTCACCAATCTCACCACTGTCCACTGAAAAGCCGCATGTATGTTAAGATTAAAAATTCCCGCGTAATAGTAGAATTTACGCTGTGGGGACTGCTGCAGACATTCTGAACGTCATACATGGAGCAGATAGTGAAAATAAAAAAAATCCCTTTGCAGAATCCAAATAATTCAGTGTATTCAGTTAAATGACACAAAAATAAGTTTGCTTTTCAGTTAAACTTTAAATATTTTTGGTCTTCTATAGGTTTCCAAACCAATGACTATTAATTATTTGTAACTTTACTTTTTCAATTAAAGGCTTTTGACAAGGAGAATACGCATCAAAATATTAACTTATTGCGAAAAATCATCAAGGGTTTTATTTTTGTAATTTTAAATTAATGACTAGCTAAAATTAGTGATGGAAAAGCTTAACTTTGAACCAAGGCTTGACGCATCAAACATTACAATCTCAATTAACGGTAATCATGATATTGCAGTGGTTCTTTTCGACGCGTATCGTGCTGCCGACGACTGTTTATAAGTAGCTCCATTGTAAGAAAAAAAAACGGTTATGCAACTTTTTCCCTGTTTTTGGGATCCCAAAACGTAAGTGGAGGGATACCTATGACATCGCGAAAGCTGTCCGTCCGTCTGTTGGTCTTTCCGTGAGCACGATAACTCGAAGGGAACGATATATTTTGATGAAACTTGGTGTGAGGGTTCTTTAGGTCAAGGGTAAGGTCGAGTTCGTAGATGGGCTCTGTAGCCCTACATTTTAGGGTGGGGATTCAAATGAAGGGACAAACGAAATATTTATAAACATCTAATGTGATAGTCGGTTATGGGGTAAGAACTCAGCGTTGGGAAATGCTTAAGTAAAAGTACTTAAGTAATTACTTAATTAAAAAAGTCGAGTACTTTTACTCTACTTAAGTAAAAACCTTCAGAAGTACTTGATACTCGTACTTAAGTAAACAATAGAAGTACTTAAGGGTACTTAAGTACGGTACTCAAGTACTTTCATAACGGTGAAAAGTTCGATTAGCACGATTTTCAGTATCATGCAAGGCCGTATCCAGGGGGGGGGGGGTTAGGGGGTTGACCCCCCCCCCCGAAACATACACAAATAATCGTTTTTATGGGCTTTTCTCTCTGGTCTATGTGTTTTTGTACTTTTTATCCGACCAGCAGGCAACCCCCCCCCCCCCCCCCCCGAAAAAAATTCCTGGATACGGTCCTGGTACCACGGCTATCATTTCCGCTGAAACTGAATGAACATTAGGGATCTTGTGATTCTTTGTGTGAGCCTGCAGTGGTTGTTGGAAGAATAGCTAACTATGTAGCCTTTCTTCACCAGGTACATAGCCTAGAGCGGACACCCCCCCCCCCTAATGTTGTCGGCCAGTCGGTGAAAACTGTTGATTATGTTCACGAAAACAGTCGCTTTTTCTGAAAATCAGTCGAATTTTTTCAGAACTGTCGTTTTTTTCTTGGAAATAGTCCTTTTCTGCAACAATGATCGGTAAAAATTACCAGCCAGTCGGTAAATCCCTTGCCCCCCCCCCCCCCAAACATTTTGGCTAGTAACGCCTCTGTGGACCACGGCCGTATCCAGGGAGATGGGATGGGGGGTTCGACTCCCCCCCCCCCCCCCGAAACATACAAATATAAACGTTTCACAAAAAATCAACGAAAATGTTTATTTATGGTCTCTAAACTCTGGTCCGTGTTCTTGTTTTATTGTTAGAGAGTAGCCCCCCCCCCCCCCCCTGCAACAAACTACTGGTTTCGGACCTGTACGTTAAGAGCAAGACGAAAGATTTCGGTGAGATCGCAAAGAGGGAATAATTGTGTTACCTCTTCATCCAGAAAATCGGGTAATATACACTTCCGGTCTTAGCCAGATCGTGTAGCCTAAAAATTATTCATCTCCATTCAACCCCTTAACCAGGTCCCTTATGCGATCGTTTTCTCTCTTGACTGATTGATTAATTCAAAAACATAGGCACGCTCTTCATCTCAAAATAAACTATCTAATAAGTTTGGTCAGATGATGTTGTTCTTTCCAAATTTTGTCAGTTTAGGTCTGACTCCGGTCACCACCATTTCCCGAGTAGGAAAAATTTCCTACCTGGTAGTTCCTATGCCTTTAGATAGTGAGATGATGGTGTTAATACATGTCTTGCAAAGATATATTCAGATAATAATACGTCAGCTACGGTGCTTTGGCAGCGATATTTCGGTCCTTCCTGGCAAGGATCCTCGTCAGGTTGTCAATCTGACAGACAGCCTAAATGTCAATCTGACAGACTGACAACCTGACGAGGACCCTTGCCTAGAAGGACCAAAACTTCACTGCCAAAGCATCGTAGCTGACGTATCCGTTTTATGCATTATCAGTATAATAATAATAATAATAATAATTTATTGGAAAAAGCCTAATACGGCCATACAACAGATTCCTGAAGCGCCAACAACAATTTATAACACTAATAATGAAACACAAACTATTTTCTTCTTTTCATTGCATTCAAAACGAAAGAAACTACCTCACGGATTACACTTTTATTTGTCGACTTTAAGATACCAGGGAAGAGAACACCACCAGCCATCCCAACTAAACCCAATGAAGGAAGCTCTTGGCACTGTCCTAGAAGGTGGTCAATGGTATCTTGCCCAGTGCAACAAAGTGGGCAATTGTAGTTCTCCTCACCGACATGTTTTCTCCTATCAAAAACTTTCTGTCTGTACCGTAATGGAAGAGAGTTAGTCCGGAGTTGGAACCATACCCTAAGTGCCTGCGCCGAAAATCCTAATTTAAAATAATATTCAAATCCAAAAGTAGTTTTTATTTGTCTATAATAAAATAGTGTCTCTGATTTATCCAGTGCTGCCTGCCAATTTTGAATTTCCTGATCCCGTAAGACCTGCTCAAACTGTCGCAGCAACTGTGGCTGATCATCTGGTCCCAAACCATCGTTCCAAGCCAAAGATAAACCTGCTTTATCGAGCATGGCTTTCACTTGGAGTGGCCAAGACCGAGAACCCTTCGACTCCATTAATTCTTTATATGCAATTTTTAGTAACCTGTCTTCGGGTAACCGAACTAACTTAAGCCAAAATCTAAGAATTTGAAATAGCCTAAGATTCCTCATAGATTGAATCCCAAGTTCACCTGCTACTGCCTGGGTATGAGTTGTTGGATGTAATCCAATCAGTCTCTTGTAGTGAAGCAGCTGAATCGACTCCAATTGTACCGCAGCTTCGAATCCCCAAACTTCAGCTCCGTAATGAATTGTAGGAAGGATTTTTGATTGGAAAATATGTTTATGCATTTTTAGGTCTTTTAGTCCCGAAACCACTGAATTTCTCAGTAAAGCCTAAGAAGTCATCCTCCCTCTTCTTTTCATTTCAAGGAGGTGATCCTTCCAACGGGTCTTACGAATCCTGGAACTCCGGACCCTCCGCCACCGGACCGAGTGGCTAAACGAAAACTGGACCCTCACACACGAAAACTGGACCGAGCGGCTCAGGGAACAAAATAATGACGTATCACACGAATCCTGGAACCTTACTATATTCGTATTAAAGCGCTCCATAATTTTCCGGACCTTCCTTACTAGGCGGGCTCTTTTAGGTACAGCTCAGATTAAGACGATCATAATGGTCTCATTTAGTAAGTGCATTATTCCAAGAAGTCAGTTCCTAATCTGCCAGGGCGTACCACTGAACAAGTGTTACCGCAGTTTTAGTTCACACGAATCCTGGACCCTGTCACTTGCAACATCCCAGATGCGTTACATTAGAACTATGATAGTGATGAAAGTCAATTTTCTCAGATCATTTTGGTGAGCAACAGCCTAAATCCCGGATCGCTCATAAGTTCTCCCCTTGGCGTGTTGTTATTCACCGAAAGTCCGTTTTCTTAGATAATTTTGGTGGGCAACAACCTAAAATCCCGGATTGCTTATAGGTTCTCCCTGGCGCGTTGTTATTCACCCCTTTGTTGCGGTCTCATGTCACACGAATCCTGGAACCTGCAAATTCCAACGACTCTATATTTCGAGAATTTTGGATACTAATTCGGGGGTCCAGCATCCAGGATCCATGTGAAGCAAATTTGTGGCTGCGTGTGTAACACACGAATCCTGGACCCTTGCTTTGTTCGTACAGGCTCTCCATAATTTTCGTTTTAATTAAATAATATTCAAATGAAATATTTAATTTATTTATTTATTTCATTCAGACACCGGCCAACTAGGGCTATATGCATAACAAAAACACTTTACACACTAAGTTGAGTCGAACCAACAAAATACCAACTCTCCCCATTTCAGACAAATGGGAAGAGATAGCTGCATGTGCGGCCCAGAGTTTTCCCCCTAAGTTTTCACTTTTCTTGATTGTTTTTTTTTGTTCCAAGCAGGATTTTTCTATATAAAGTGGGCACTACTGCTCAGATTTTTCTCCCGGATTCTGGGTTCCCATCTTCTTCCAGTCCGTTTTCGATAGTGGTAGATGAAAGAAAGATATACAAGATTTTCATTTTTCCTCAAACTGCAAATAACTGTCTTCACATAATCTTGACCCCAGATTCCGAGGCGTCTGGTGAATCCTGACGCTTATTCCTACACAAAGGATACGCTTCTTCCAGAGACATTGTTTAGACACACTAACCCGTGTAGCGGGATAAACCTATCCGAAAGTAAAAAAACCTCTTTGGAATATTCAGGCTCTTGATGGTTCCCCAAAGAGATTTTTACTTTCAATGCGAGAGAAGAAAAGTGCTGTACATTTGTGACTGGGTCCAAAAGAAATGAAGCCTGTAAATAGGAAATTTCACGCAGCGGAATTGGAACCCAAGGAGCTTCCCGGTTAAAAGTGAGCACACTTAAAATTAAAAACACAGCGAATCGAGCGCTTTTACTCTGACGTATTTACTTTTACGCCGTTTGTAGACAGAAGAAGGAGAAGAAGATACGAAAAAGTATGTAAGCGTGGGCAATGGCCTTTGGTGTATTCTTGGAATCTATTACTACTACTACTTAGATTCTTAGTTTACATTTCCCACCCCAGATAAGTTGGAGAGCAGTTTGGAGCATGTTTTTAATTGTATAGCTAGTTTTGTCCATTTTTTTATTAATGGTAGTGGTGATGATGGTTTTCTCAGTGATTATTCTATGTTTGGAGTGGACCAGACTGGCAGCTCAGTAAACTGATTAGCCTAAAGCTAAATCTAATTATCCCCCAGCCCCCGATGACTCACCCAGATTGGGCAATAGCTGTTCGTATTTTTAGAATTAGGACTGGCCATGCTTATTGTAATAGTGTATTTAATATTGTATTAATATTGTATTATACCAATGGCATCAAGTTTCTTCACCATTGTGATATTTTCCCAGTTCCAGAAGTTGTTCATCACATAGTTATGATTTGTAAAAAAAATATGATGATGAAAGGAATAGCCTATGATGTTTTGCCCAATAAGACTGTAAAGAATTATAGTTTTATGTGTTAAAAGAAGCTGATGTACCAATGAGACATGTGTTAAAAGAACTTTATCTGCCGTTGAGAACAGGATGAGAATACCAACCACCAGCTAAACCATCGAGCATTTGATTTTTGTCTGTGTTTTCCTCTACTAGACTGTAGCCTACAGAACTTAATTTCTTACTTGTAAAAATCCCTTTTGCTGATGAGACTTGAACTTTCCGAGTGCGCCCGACAGGGTTTGCAAAATTTGATTTCTTAAGTATAAGTAGAAACAGATGTGCCAAGGAGTTGACCGACTCCAGACAAAAGCATACTAAGTTTATTTCTTCTGGATTCCTTATGTATAAAAAGAACCTGATATGCCGACAAGACTATCGATGCACAACAAGAGCATGCAAAATTCAATTTCTTCAGTCTTTTGCCTGACAAATGTTTGCAGGATTTCATTTCTTGCGTATTAAGAGAACCCGATGTGCCTAAAAGTCGACCAACGCCTGACAAAATCATGCAACATTTTTCTTTCTTTTGCATTCCCCAACTTCCAACAACAACAACATTTTTAGTTTACCAAGTTACCCACCATGTGGAATATTCCTCTCTTATTGTCACATAGTCCTTGAAAAATTGGTAGTATAATACAATTTTTTTCTCAAAGTAAGTGGTTTGTTACACCATAAGCAGCTTTATTTCTCTTGCATTCGCTGTACAATCAGGAGCATACCATGTCCACGCACTTGGTATGGTCGGCTTGCAACCTGGCTTTGATCTGAGTTTAATTTCCATTCTACCACAATTGAGATGAATCAGATGGATTCCAGCTTACAAGGTGTCATGTACATCTGTTTAAACATCAATCCTTGAAAATTGATATTGAACTTATGTTGATCGTATTCTGCAGCGTACAGCGAGACATGTTGAACATAGGGTGTAGCCAATCGCTGTACAAACAGGGGCATACCATTTCTATGCACTTGGTATGGTCAGCTTGCAACCTGGCTTTGATCTGAGTTTAATTTCGATTCTACCAGAATGGAGATTAGGCAGATGGATTCCAGCTTGCAAGGTGTCATGTACATTTGTTTACAATCAATCCTTGAAAATTGATATTGAACATATGTTGATCGTTCTCTGCAGCGTACAGCGGGACCGGTTAACTACACGGTGTAACCCACACACTCATCATCAAAATTATTCTCAGATTTAACTGGTGACCTAAAACTGTAGTAGATAATTAACAGCAGTGTCCCTTCTTGATGAATGGAATATTCCTCTCTTATTTTCACATAGCCCTTGAACACATAAAAATTGGTAGTATAATACAATATTTTTCTCAAAGTAAGTGGTTTGTTACACCATAAGCAGCTTTATTTCTCTTGCATTCGCTGTACAATCAGGAGCATACCATGCACTTGGTATGGTCAGCTTGCAACCTGGCTTTGATCTGAGTTTAATTTCGATTCTACCACAATTGAGATGAATCAGATGGATTCCAGCTTGCACGGTGTCATGTACATCTGTTTAAACATCAATCCTTGAAAATTGATATTGAACTTATGTTGATCGTATTCTGCAGCGTACAGCGAGACATGTTTAACATAGGGTGTAGCCAATCGCTGTACAAACAGGGGCATACCATTTCTATGCACTTGGTATGGTCAGCTTGCAACCTGGCTTTGATCTGAGTTTAATTTCAATTCTACCAGAATGGAGATTAGTCAGATGGATTCCAGCTTGCAAGGTGTCATGTACATTTGTTTACGATCAATCCTTGAAAATTGATATTGAACATATGTTGATCGTTCTCTGCAGCGTACAGCGGGACCAGTTAACTACACGGTGTAACCAACACACTCATCATCAAAATTATTGTCAGATTTAACTGGTTACCTAAAACTGTAGTAGATAATTAACAGCAGTGTCCCTTCTTGATGAATGGAATATTCCTCTCTTATTTTCACATAGCCCTTGAACACATAAAAATTGGTAGTATAATACAATATTTTTCTCAAAGTAAGTGGTTTGTTACACCATAAGCAGCTTTATTTCTCTTGCATTCGCTGTACAATCAGGAGCATACCATGCACTTGGTATGGTCAGCTTGCAACCTGGCTTTGATCTGAGTTTAATTTCGATTCTACCACAATTGAGATGAATCAGATGGATTCCAGCTTGCAAGGTGTCATGTACATCTGTTTAAACATCAATCCTTGAAAATTGATATTGAACTTATGTTGATCGTATTCTGCAGCGTACAGCGAGACATGTTGAACATAGGGTGTAGCCAATCGCTGTACAAACAGGGGCATACCATTTCTATGCACTTGGTATGGTCAGCTTGCAACCTGGCTTTGATCTGAGTTTAATTTCAATTCTACCAGAATGGAGATTAGTCAGATGGATTCCAGCTTGCAAGGTGTCATGTACATTTTTTTACCATCAATCCTTGAAAATTGATATTGAACATATGTTGATCGTTCTCTGCAGCGTACAGCGGGACCGGTTAACTACAAGGTGTAACCAACACACTCATCATCAAAATTATTGTCAGATTCAACTGGTGACCTAAAACTGTAGTAGATAATTAACAGCAGTGTCCCTTCTTGATGAATGGAATATTCCTCTCTTATTTTCACATAGCCCTTGAACACATAAAAATTGGTAGTATAATACAATATTTTTCTCAAAGTAAGTGGTTTGTTACACCATAAGCAGCTTTATTTCTCTTGCATTCGCTGTACAATCAGGAGCATACCATGCACTTGGTATGGTCAGCTTGCAACCTGGCTTTGATCCGAGTTTAATTTCGATTCTACCACAATTGAGATGAATCAGATGGATTCCAGCTTGCAAGGTGTCATGTACATCTGTTTAAACATCAATCCTTGAAAATTGATATTGAACTTATGTTGATCGTATTCTGCAGCGTACAGTGAGACATGTTGAACATAGGGTGTAGCCAATCGCTGTACAAACAGGGGCATACCATTTCTATGCACTTGGTATGGTCAGCTTGCAACCTGGCTTTGATCTGAGTTTAATTTCACTTTTACCAGAATGGAGATTAGTCAGATGGATTCCAGCTTGCAAGGTGTCATGTACATTTGTTTACCATCAATCCTTGAAAATTGATATTGAACATATGTTGATCGTTCTCTGCAGCGTACAGCGGAACTGGTTAACTACACGGTGTAACCAACACACTCATCATCAAAATTATTGTCAGATTTAACTGGTGACCTAAAACTGTAGTAGATAATTAACAGCAGTGTCCCTTCTTGATGAATGGAATATTCCTCTCTTATTTTCACATAGCCCTTGAACACATAAAAATTGGTAGTATAATACAATATTTTTCTCAAAGTAAGTGGTTTGTTACACCATAAGCAGCTTTATTTCTCTTGCATTCGCTGTACAATCAGGAGCATACCATGCACTTGGTATGGTCAGCTTGCAACCTGGCTTTGATCTGAGTTTAATTTCGATTCTACCACAATTGAGATGAATCAGATGGATTCCAGCTTGCAAGGTGTCATGTACATCTGTTTAAACATCAATCCTTGAAAATTGATATTGAACTTATGTTGATCGTATTCTGCAGCGTACAGCGAGACATGTTTAACATAGGGTGTAGCCAATCGCTGTACAAACAGGGGCATACCATTTCTATGCACCTGGTATGGTCAGCTTGCAACCTGGCTTTGATCTGAGTTTAATTTCAATTCTACCAGAATGGAGATTAGTCAGATGGATTCCAGCTTGCAAGGTGTCATGTACATTTGTTTACCATCAATCCTTGAAAATTGATATTGAACATATGTTGATCGTTCTCTGCATCGTACAGCGGGACCAGTTAACTACACGGTGTAACCAACACACTCATCATCAAAATTATTGTCAGATTTAACTGGTGACCTAAAACTATAGTAGATAATTAACAGCAGTGTCCCTTCTTGATGAATGGAATATTCCTCTCTTATTTTCACATAGCCCTTGAACACATAAAAATTGGTAGTATAATACAATATTTTTCTCAAAGTAAGCGGTTTGTTACACCATAAGCAACTTTATTTCTCTTGCATTCGCTGTACAATCAGGAGCATACCATGCACTTGGTATGGTCAGCTTGCAACCTGGCTTTGATCTGAGTTTAATTTCGATTCTACCACAATTGAGATGAATCAGATGGATTCCAGCTTGCAAGGTGTCATGTACATCTGTTTAAACATCAATCCTTGAAAATTGATATTGAACTTATGTTGATCGTATTCTGCAGCGTACAGTGAGACATGTTGAACATAGGGTGTAGCCAATCGCTGTACAAACAGGGGCATACCATTTCTATGCACTTGGTATGGTCAGCTTGCAACCTGGCTTTGATCTGAGTTTAATTTCAATTCTACCAGAATGGAGATTAGTCAGATGGATTCCAGCTTGCAAGGTGTCATGTACATTTGTTTACCATCAATCCTTGAAAATTGATATTGAACATATGTTGATCGTTCTCTGCAGCGTACAGCGGGACTGGTTAACTACACGGTGTAACCAACACACTCATCATCAAAATTATTGTCAGATTTAACTGGTGACCTAAAACTGTAGTAGATAATTAACAGCAGTGTCCCTTCTTGATGAATGGAATATTCCTCTCTTATTTTCACATAGCCCTTGAACACATAAAAATTGGTAGTATAATACAATATTTTTCTCAAAGTAAGTGGTTTGTTACACCATAAGCAGCTTTATTTCTCTTGCATTCGCTGTACAATCAGGAGCATACCATGCACTTGGTATGGTCAGCTTGCAACCTGGCTTTGATCTGAGTTTTATTTCGATTCTACCACAATTGAGATGAATCAGATGGATTCCAGCTTGCAAGGTGTCATGTACATCTGTTTAAGCATCAATCCTTGAAAATTGATATTGAACTTATGTTGATCGTATTCTGCAGCGTACAGCGAGACATGTTGAACATAGGGTGTAGCCAATCGCTGTACAAACAGGGGCATACCATTTCTTTGCACTTGGTATGGTCAGCTTGCAACCTGGCTTTGATCTGAGTTTAATTTCGATTCTACCAGAATGGAGATTAGTCAGATGGATTCCAGCTTGCAAGGTGTCATGTACATTTGTTTACCATCAATCCTTGAAAATTGATTTGATCTGAGTTTAATTTCGATTCTACCACAATTGAGATGAATCAGATGGATTCCAGCTTGCAAGGTGTCATGTACATCTGTTTAAGCATCAATCCTTGAAAATTGATATTGAACTTATGTTGATCGTATTCTGCAGCGTACAGCGAGACATGTTGAACATAGGGTGTAGCCAATCGCTGTACAAACAGGGGCATACCATTTCTATGCACTTGGTATGGTCAGCTTGCAACCTGGCTTTGATCTGAGTTTAATTTCAATTCTACCAGAATGGAGATTAGTCAGATGGATTCCAGCTTGCAAGGTGTCATGTACATTTGTTTACCATCAATCCTTGAAAATTGATATTGAACATATGTTGATCGTTCTCTGCAGCGTACAGCGGGACCGGTTAACTACACGGTGTAACCAACACACTCATCATCAAAATTATTGTCAGATTTAACTGGTGACCTAAAACTGTAGTAGATAATTAACAGCAGTGTCCCTTCTTGATGAATGGAATATTCCTCTCTTATTTTCACATAGCCCTTGAACACATAAAAATTGGTAGTATAATACAATATTTTTCTCAAAGTAAGTGGTTTGTTACACCATAAGCAGCTTTATTTCTCTTGCATTCGCTGTACAATCAGGAGCATACCATGCACTTGGTATGGTCAGCTTGCAACCTGGCTTTGATCTGAGTTTAATTTCGATTCTACCACAATTGAGATGAATCAGATGGATTCCAGCTTGCAAGGTGTCATGTACATCTGTTTAAGCATCAATCCTTGAAAATTGATATTGAACTTATGTTGATCGTATTCTGCAGCGTACAGCGAGACATGTTGAACATAGGGTGTAGCCAATCGCTGTACAAACAGGGGCATACCATTTCTATGCACTTGGTATGGTCAGCTTGCAACCTGGCTTTGATCTGAGTTTAATTTCAATTCTACCAGAAGGTGGAGATTAGTCAGATGGATTCCAGCTTGCAAGGTGTCATGTACATTTTCACATGTTTAAAAATTGGTAGTATAATACAATATTTTTCTCAAAGTAAGTGGTTTGTTACACCATAAGCAGCTTTATTTCTCTTGCATTCGCTGTACAATCAGGAGCATACCATGCACTTGGTATGGTCAGCTTGCAACCTGGCTTTGATCTGAGTTTTATTTCGATTCTACCACAATTGAGATGAATCAGATGGATTCCACAGCTTGCAAGGGTGTCATGTACATCTGTTTAAGCTTGATGTTGAACAAATGTTGATCGTTCTCTGCAGCGTACAGCGGGACCGGTTAACTACACGGTGTAACCGACACACTCATCATCAAAATTATGGTCAGATTTAACTGGTTACCTAAAACTGTAGTAGATAATTAACAGCAGTGTCCCTTCTTGATGAATGGAATGAGTGTCCAGAGATATTCAACAAAGACAACCGATTTGCCATGTTTTGGTTTTAGTTTACCCACTCTGTGGAATATTCCTCTCTTATTTTCACATAGCCCTTGAGCATATAAAAATTGCAAGTTTAATACAATATTTTGCTGAAAGTAAGTGGTTCGTTACATAAGCAGCTTTTATTTGGCTTTCAATCTCCACTGACGGTGTTTAATTTCACTGTTTGTGCAATCTTCAATACTAATTATTTTATATTATGAATAATTTTTTACTATTATAGTATAAATTTGTATCTTAATATTTGAATCTTAATCATCTCTATTAAGGTTGTTATTTCTTTTGTTTTTCCCTCTTCCATTACCGTGATAATGATAGTTCGGTTGCAGTTAGATCTAGAGGGATGCACCCGGAGATACCCTTTGTCTGTTCGTATTCCTTTTTTTATTTTAGGGATTGTCAACAACACGGCTGAGTCTTTGAATGTGGTGACCCAAAGGATTATCCAGAAGCCAAGTGGGGTCGCCATGGATGTTTGTATCATGGGGCTTCTTTCGATGGACTAGTACTGCTATGCTTTGGTGTGTCGCGGCTACCAAGGAATTGGTGACCTTAAATTACTGATCGACCACTGCAAGAAAGAACCAGCTGTAATGCGCGAAGTACCAAATCCAAAAGAAAGTCCGTAAGAAGCATACCAGCGTTTGCTTTTGGAAACAGAAAATTTGGATCAGGGCAAGGCCGTGGAAGATCTGTCCTGTTTCTCTTTTATCCATTTGGCAAATGCTATCTTGCGACAAGGAGGTGTTGGCTGGGACCATAATGAGCGTGTGTACATAGTGAAAATATCTCTGGCACAAGTGTATCTCTGGTAAGAAAGGAACAAGAAGCCATGGCGGTGTACATAAACTCGATCAGAGCTGACGCTTCTTCGAAGAAGTCCCTGCTTTTGAAATTCACATGCAGCTGCCTCTCGGAGAGCAATGTCTGTGTCTGCAAACTGGCCGTGCTTTTGTACGAAGGAATAAAATTGAAGCTTATAATACCATCCTTCAAGCATAGCTTGTTGTAAAACGCCTCAAAGAAAAAAAAGACCCAGAAAATATGTCAGAGCTGGGGCGAAAGGTCCTATGTCTATAAAAGGGAGAATTGATTATCACCCTGCGGACGACGCAGCAGCTGCAAACGAGAGAGAAATTATGTCAAGTGCATGTGAGATCCCAATCGACGAAGATACTGGTTGGAGCCAATACGTCGAGTCTGCTGTACCTGGTAAGTCATCAACAGGGCTATCCCCGAACATACCCATCAGTTACAAGTTATATGCAATCGTCTTTCTGGTGTTAGATGCTTGACTGTTCTGCAACTCTTGTGGCTGCGCTCAGTTTAGTGTGGCAGGGTGTGCAAGTGTGCAAATTACAGCAATGCATTTTTGCTCGCATTTTCTGTCCGTCCGTCTCTTCCAGGTTTTGCTAGTTCGGGCACTTTCACATAAGCTAGGACGACGATACTTGGCAGGCATATCAGTGACCCCAAAAGATTAAGTTGGAAATAGTCACTTCACCGATTTGCGCATCGTGGGGGGAGTAGAGGGAGGGACCCTAGAGGTATTTATAACTTTTGAACGGGTAATCGGATCTTAATGAAACTTGATATTTGGAAAGTTTCAGACGATCCGTTTAAAATTCGGACCGGACCCGTCGACTTTGGGTTTAGCTGGAGGGGGGAAACCGGAAATCTTGGAAAACCTTTAAGGCCTTTTTCTGCGACACAATTGTGGGCCACACACTTCTGGGTGTTTGTCGCGGAAACACGATTGTGTGCCACACAGTCGAGCCACGAGTTGAAACTCGCAGAAACGACGTTTCGTCTATTTTTTTGGCGGAAATTTCAAATATCTGCAAATAAAAATAAAATTCATGTAAAATCTCAATAAATAGAACTCCAGACTTATTTCCTTTCCATTATGTGCAAAAGGGATCCTCAGTTTTAAGTCTATATGCTTGAAAAAGTAGTTAACTTTATTGTTTAGATCATTATCATAAGGTTTGAATGGTGTTGAGTTCCACTTCGTGTAGATCTCTTTCTGCCTTCTCGGTTGATCGATGGTGGTTGTTTTCGGTCAGAATTTTTGCTTAGTAGACTCCGTTCTCCACTAGCATCTCAATCAAAATCTTGAAAATTTTGAATTCTGGTTGGGCCGGGAGTTTGGCACTGGTGATGACTTGAAATTGGTTCGGGAGTTTTAGCTCGTCGCACAAGCTTTTCAGTTGACGGCTTCTTCGTTGGGGGATGCGGCATTCAAAAAAGAAGTGTTGGGGTGTTTCATCTTCAGCCTGGCACATACGGCAGTTTGGGGAGTGGGTTGTGCCCCAATCGAAAAGGGTTTTATTCAGAATGATGGTTTGAGATTTCAGCCTGTAGAAGATGCATGATCTCAGTCTATCTTTGAATGGTGAGCAGTATGGTCGGAGGTTGGGTGTTGAGGTTCTTGCTCTGGATGTGTCTCTCGCTGTTGTTGGTTGTTGAGAGAACCGGTTGCTAGTTGGGGCTTTGCCAGCGTGTTTGTCGATCACTTCATTTTGACATATGCCTTTGTGGCTTGGGATGTGTTGGAAGGTGCACTCTATACCGTTTGACTGTAATGTCAACGGTAGGTTTCGGATTTTGGTCAGGTCGACATCGGTGGATTTGTTTAATGGCCTGGAGCGCGGACTTCGAATCTGTGAGAAAGATCACTTTCCGTGTTGGAGGGGGTCTTCGGGATAGGACTTCTGCTGTCATTAGGATAGCTTCTAGTTCTGCTGACATTGTGCAGGAGTGGTTGCTTATTCTTCTGGTGGTAATCATGTTGAATGCAGGGATGGATGCTGCTGCGCCGGCTTTGTCATCTTTCACAGAGCCGTCTGTGTATACCTGGGTGTGGTTTGGGAAGTCAGTGTGCATCTTGTGGAGAAACATCTGTTGAACCTCTAAGTCAGAGTATTTGTCTTTTCTGAATGGGAGTAGTTGAAGCTCGACTGATGGGCTCCTGAATTCCCATGGTGGTGTGTTTGGGAATGGATATACTGTGATTTTGGAGTCTCTCCAGTTGGGGACCCTTGAGATGAATCTTTGCCAGGCGGAGGTTATCTCTGGTTGTGGTGAGTTCCGTTGAGATAGTCTTCGATGAAGCTGGTGACCTCTTTCGGAAAGTCTTTGTTGTCCATTACTTCCTTGAGTTTCTTTTCGTAGACGTTTTCGTAGGCTCCTTCGTAGTCGAGGAGCGCGGCGACTACAATTTCCCCGTTTTCGAAAGCCTCTTTCACCGTTTGTTCCAGAATGACAATGTTGTCAATTGTACTGTGGCCTTTTCTAAACCCGGTCTGACACGAAGGGATGATGTTGTTGGTCTCCATGAACCATTCTAGACGTCAGTAGATAATTTTTTCGAAGACCTTTCCCAAGACTGGGAGAAGGTAGATTGGTCTATATGATTTGGGTTCTTCTGGATTTTTCCCTGGTTTGAGTATGGGCTTGGGCTGTTTTCCATACTCTGGGGAAGATTTTCTGGATCCATGCCGCATTGTATGTGTTTAAGAGGTGGGATTTGAAAGACTTGCCGGAATTCACTATCCATGGTATGCGGATTTCGTCCATGCCTGGGGCTGACTGCTGGTTCATGCTGGAAATGGCTTCTTCTAGTTCTATGCTTGTGAAAGCGGTAAGTAGGGTCCTTGTGTTTCGCTTTGGATGGTAGGACGCAGTGTGGTGGTAATGGGGGTGGTTGTGGTGGGTTCGACCTATGGTATGTCGTTGCGAATATCTCGGCTTTCTGGCTGTCTTCTTTGATTACTCTTCCATTCACACACATGTCGTGTCTCATGTCGTCGATAGTTGGATCCTTCCCTGACATTTTGTTTATCTGTCGGTGGATTTTCGAGATTGCGGTTTTGTAGTCGACATCTTTTGAGTATCGGAGCCATGATGCTTTTTTTTGCCGCTTGTGTCGTCTTCTTTACCTTGGCCTCTGCTCTCCTTAATTCGATGAATGATGACGGGGACGGAGTCTTCTGGAATACTTGTCTGGCTTTTTGTTTTGCGGTGACTGCCTCGGCGCAGCTGGGATTCCACCATGGCTTTTGAGTCTTCATGTTGAAGGGTCTAGGCTTATCAGATGTCCTAGGGATCGTGTGGTGGGCGGCACGTAGTAGGATTTCTGTGATTCTGGCGGCTTTAATGTTGGCGTCAGCATTATCTCGTATGTCCTTGTAATCTGATTTCTCTAGTCGGTTTTCAAATTCTGACCAGTTTGCTTTACGTTCATTAAAGTAACTTGGGATCTGTTGTGTTGAAGTCTGCACATTGGATATGGATGTGAGGATGGCAGTGTGATCTGTCTGAAGTTGTTTTACGTTTGAGACAGTGCACAAATGCTGTAGAGATGATGAGCCAAGTTTGAGATCAATGGTTGAGCACTGCTGCCGATGAAGATCGCAGTGGGTTTGGAGGTTGTAAGGTTTCAGCAGGGTGGAAAAGTGAGATTCTGTGAGGAAACGCTCTATGTCTCTTCCTGCCTTATTTGTTTGGGTGACTGGTTCCCAAATTGGATTGTGGGCGTTGAAATCACCGAACATGAACGTGTCTTTGTCCATGACTTCTTCAATTGTCGCATATATCTCGTTTTCTCCTTTTGGGTTATGCAACAGATTTTGACCTCTTTACCCGTTGTCAGACTGACTTTTACCGATATCACATCGATATCGTTTGGGTATTCGTTTGGTTTGATTGGAGAGTGCACAATAGAGCTGCGTACTAGGATTGCTACTCCTCCACCTTTTTTCCCACTGGATCTGTATTTTCTATATATTTTGAATCCACTGATTTTCACCTTTTTCAGGTCGTGCAGGTTGGTTTCTTGTAGGCATATTATGTCCACAGCTTCCTTGGCTGCGTATGTTGTTAGTTCTGCTTGTCTTAGCTTACTAAACGACACTATATTCCACTGTAGGATATTGAATTTTATTTTTCTGTTTGATGCGAGGGTTCTGGGTAGGTTGGTTGTGCTAGTCATCCTGTTTTTTCTCATCTGGGGAATGGAAGCTCCGTTCCATATGCTTTTGGTTTTCGTTAGTGTTTGATGTGTTGGGTATGGCTGTTTTCCTTGTGTTAGAGCTTTTGCTGGTGGGTGATGTGGGTGGGAAGATCACGTCTTTTGATATCGTTTGCATCTCATCGTATGCTAGTTTCCAGATGTCTTGTCCAAGTAGTGTTGTGATGGCTTTTCTGGTTAAGACGGCTTTCGCCTGCTCGGAATGAGCTTGGGTGTTGATGAGGTGCATGACTGCCAAGTATTTGGCAATTTTTGTGAATTCTGACGGGTCTTCGGCTTGTTGGGCTGGGACTGGTCTTGTGGGTTGCTGCTGGTTTGCTGGTCTGGAGGCTGGGTATTGTGGGGTTGTTCTCTGGTCCGGTTTAGCTGAAGGGGGCTTGTAGTACCCGCTGTTTCTCGCCACCTGAGAGTATGAGAGACTATTTTGCTGCTTCATTTGGAGTTCCCGCCAGAATCGAGCCACAAAATCGACAATCACCTCGCCAGTTCTTTGTCGAATTTGAGCCACAAAGCGAGCCATGAAAGTCTTGTTGGTCGCGGAAACACAGTTGTGGGCCGCACAAAACACCGCGGTAACACTCTTTTCGAGCCACAATCGACCCACAAACTGTTTATGGGAGCACGGAAAACGCCTTTAGAGGGGAGGGATCGGGATGAAACTTGGTGGGAAGAACAAGCACAAGTCCTAGATACATCGTTGACATAACCGGACTCTATTCGGGCACTGTGGAGGGTTGAGGGGGTGGCGGAATTCCGGTGATCCCGCTAGTTTGTACTTCTGGATGTGCTAGGACATTGAAACTTGGCAGTCATATCAGGGACCTTAAATGATTAAGCTGGAAATAGTCATTTCCCCGATCCTAGCATCGTGGGGGAGGGGAAATCCGGAATCTTGAGGTATTTTCTAGAGCCCATGAACCCGTTTGGTTTCTGAGGAGTATCACAAAGTTACTCTGACTCCTACGTTCCACTCAGTTGTCGGGTTTCGATCGGACACAGAAGAAGCAGATCTGCTA